>CM035839.1:478336477-478885552 GCA_020510985.1 Pholidichthys leucotaenia
CCACCATTAACTGATGTAAAAAAATGAAAGGGGACTTGCCTGAGTTCCCGCACTGCTGCCACTAACGGTCCAGATGACCCCCGCTGGGTGGCTCAGCAGATCGTCTGGTTGGGAGCTGCTGTGGGAACCAACGATGAAGAGTGCGCCATGGCTGATGAACTCCGCAGCACAGGAGCGGAGGCTGAAGGGCTGTGTGAAGGTGTGGATACCGGAGCATGGCTTGGTGAGTGAAATGCTGGAGCCAGGGGACGCTTCCTCGTCGGCTCAGGCTTCGGCGCTTCCAACAAATTTCTCCCCACCCTGTGGTGTGGCTGTGGGGTTGGAGAGAGGCTGACTGCGGTTGAGGGGCGAAGAGACAGGGATGATGTTGGAGTCGGGGTATGCTGTCTCATCGGCGCGGGCTTCGGCTCTCCCGATGAACCTCCACACAACTGGGCCGCATACTCTGGGAGGAGCCAAGGCTTATATTCTTACAGCAGTTCAGTTTCTGACAGCAAGACCTGTCAGCACTCCTCCAGCTCCTTGGCGGCAGCACATAAGGGCACAGACACCACAAGTCCGACCTGGCAGGCAGCGGGATCATCTGGCACTGGTGTGGAGGTGGTGAGCAAAGGGGCAACTGGTGGCATTGGAGGGAGAGCTGTCGGTGGCACAGGAACAGGTGGAGCGGAGGATGGGAGGGGACTGGCAGTGTGCACAAAGGTCCACAGTCTTGGGGAAACCACCTGCAGCACCTCTGGTCTGCTCGCCGTGATCCTCCGAGCCTCCTCCAAATCCACGGGTTTCCACACCTCGCCCTCTTCATAAATCTTGTGCCACACCACCAAATAGAATAGAATAGGCTTTATTGTCATGGTACAGTTAAATAGTACAACGAAATTGTGGGTGCTCCACCAGGCTACTGCGCAATAAAGAGAGAAAGATTAGATAAAACACGGTTTTAGAACACACGATTAAGCTCATGACTGAAAAGAAAAATAGCCCAGGATTATGGAAATACACACAGGTATGATAGTGGCTTCGTGGGTGCAACTATGTACTCACAACTGAACACACGAATGAATAAAATGGCCCAAGGATTATGGAAAATATGCATAGGTATGGTAGTGGTTTTACGGATGGGTCACTATACATGAAAGTGCAGAGTGCAAAGACAGGTATGTTATCTATCTATAAATACAAGAAATCGCTTGTGTGTGTGTTCTACACATATCTCGCAAATCGTTTGTCAGACTGACGTCAGATTTTATAAGTGCTTTGCTGAGGTTATGAAGGTGTACATCCCCGAATTTCAGCCTCCCCGGATATGTGGAAGTTTAGAAGGGGAAATCTTTAATGAACGTCCATAAGTACACTATGGAGTTAGCTCAAGGAGTTACTATGTTCCATCATAGATGTCATAGATCAAAACACTCTCTATGACATCAGACACAGTATGTTCTGATATGAGGTCATAGAATTCCGGTCACATGACCATAGAAGGAGTTGTTCAGAACTCCTTATACATAAGAACTCCTGAGCAAGTATTCTTGCTTTCTATGGGTATGCACTAGTTGTGATAATTAAAAGGCCCTCAGTTCTGTGCATGTGAATGTTTGGCGGGAGGGGGGTGGGGCCTCTGACTGTTTGCAGTCTGGATGGCCCAGGAGAAGAAACTGTCAGTCTGGAGGTGTGGGACCTGATTGATCTGAACCGTTGTCCAGAGGGAAGCAGGACAAACAGGTGGTGGGCACGATGTGAGGGGTCTCCTGTGATGGCCTTGATCTTTCTGAGTCAGGAGGACCTGGAGATGTCTTCCAGGGAGGGCAGAGGGCCACCAATAATTTTTTGGGTGGTGTTGATGACCCTCTGCACAGCCTTACAGTTCTTGGCCGCGGAGCCGGCATACCACACACCCAGACAGTAGGTGAGCACGCTCTCCACTGAGCAGCAATAGAAGGCCAGCAGCAGCCTCTGGTCCAGGTTGTTCTTCCTCAGGACACGGAGGAAGTGCAGTCGCTGCTGGGCTTTCTTCACCAGGGCCTTGGTGTTGACAGTCCAGGAGAGTTCAGAGGAGATGTGGGTGCCCAGGAACCTGAAGGCGGGGATGGTTTCCACGTGGTTGCCATTCATGAGGAGGAGGGGGTGGGTCCTGCCTGTTCTTCTTGAAGTCCAGTATGAGTTCTTTGGTTTTTTGATGTTTAGTTTCAGGTTGTTTGCTTGGCACCACAGCAGCAGATTCTCTACCTTCGCCCTGCATGTCTTCTCATCATCAGTGATGAGCCCCACCAAGGTGGTGTTGTCCACGTACTTCACGATGACGGTGGCTTGGTGGTTTGGAATACAGTCAAAGTTGTACAGGGAGTACAGTAGAGGGCTTAACACGCAGCCCTGGGGGGAGCCAGTGTTGATAGTGTGGAGGAATGGTGGGGGCCAAGTCTGACTGTTTGTGGGTGGTTGGTGAGAAAGTTTTTTTTATCCAGGAGCAGGTACGGGGAAAGGGGGATCTGGAGGAGGTGCAGTTTATTGATCAGAATGTCCAGGATGATGGTGTTGAAAGTTGAGCTGTCGTCCACACAGAGCATCCTCACGTAGCTCCTTGGTTTCTCCAGGTGGCTCAGTGCTCTGTGGAGAGTGGTGGTTATGGTGTCTTCTTTAGACCGGTTCTCCCTGTAGGCAAACTGGTGGGGGTTGAAGGAGGGATGAAGACAGTCCCTGATGTGCTAGGACACCAATTGCTCAAAACACTTCATGACTACAGATGTGAGTACTATGGGTCTGTAGTCATTCAGGCTGTGAATTGCAGTCTTTTTGGGGATGGGGATGATGTTGGAGGCCTTGAGGCAGAAAGGGATGGTGGTGAGCATCAGGGAGAGGTTGAACAACTTGGTAAGGATCTCTGCCAGCTGGTCTGCACATGCGTTGACCACCGCTCCTGGGATGCCGTCTGGACCAGCAGCTCTACGGGGGTTCACTGCTCTCAGTTGCCTTCTCACCTCGTGCACCTGTAGAGAGAGTGGGGAGGCGGGGGAGAGAGGGGAGGAGGTGTGCTCAAACTGGGCAATGAAGCTGTTAAGCTCCTCTACCAGAGTGAGGCTGCTATCTGATGTTGGGAGGCCCTGGCTCCTGTAGTTGGTGAGGGCCTGGATGCCTCTCCACGTCTCTTGGGGGTTGTTGTCTGAGAGGAAGCCCTCCACTTTCCTCCTATAGGCATTCTTAGCGTGTTTTATGCCTCTCCTCAGGTTGGCTTTGGGACTGCTGTACAGAGAGCTGTCCGTCTGTCTGAAGGCTGAGTTGCAGGCTCTGATGAGAGCCTGGACCTCACTGGTCATCCAGGGTTTCTGGTTTGGAAAAACCCGGATGTGTTTGGTGACTGTCACATTTTCTACACAGCATTTAATGTAGAAAAGAACAGACTCGGTGTAGTAGTCCAGGTCTTGCTGTTCAAAGATGTTCCAATCTGTGCAGCTAAAGCAGCCCTGTAGCTGGAGAAGAGCATTTTCAGGCCAGGTTTTAATTGTTTGTTTGGTTGGGGGGGACTCTTCCTGAGGGGGGTGTAATCAGGTATTAGAAGCGGGGAGAGATGGTCTGATTGTCCAAGTGATGGAGGGGGTGTCTCTATAGGTGTGCTTAATGTTGCTGTAAATATGATCCAGTTGTCTTTCCCCTCTAGTGGGACACTTAACATGTTGGTGGAATTTGGGGTGTACAGTCTTTAAGCATGCTTTGTTAAAATCCCTTCCAACAATGTAGACTGCATTGTGGTGATCTCGTTGCTGCCTGCTGACAATGTGCTGGAGGTGGTTGAGTGCTAAGCTAACGTTAGCGTCTGGAGGAATCTAAACAGCTGTTACAATTACTGCTGTTAGCTCACGGGGAAGATAAAAATGCCTGCACAGGAAGGACATGGCCTCAAAGTCTGGTGAAAAGTTGCTTTGAATTAGTCTGCTGTTATTACACCAAGTCTGAAGCACAGAGCCCATCACCTCTACCCTTACCAGAATCGGCATTGCGGTGGAAGCGGTGAGTAGTTTGGCCGGGTAGATCCATAGCGGTGTCTGGAATACGTGGATTTAGCCATGACTTGGTCACAATCAAAATACAACAGTCCCAGACATAGCGATTGTAGGTGATCTCCAACACTCACCAGTACTCACTGTGGGTGCGTGTTCTGACGGTAGGGTTAATTAAAAGACCAGTGCCAGAGGACCTCAGGGGCCGTGGGGGCTCATATGTCAAAAGCAGTTCTGATAAATAAGAAGGACCAAGACTGTGCAAACATTTATAAACCAGTAAAAGAACCTTAAAATTGATTCTGAAGGACACGGGGAGCCAATGCAGTGACTTTAAAACCGGCGTGATGTGAGGCTACCGTCTGGTCCTCATCAGAACACGTGCAGCTGAATTCTGTAATAACTGCAGATTTGAGCAGGGCATTACCGTAATTAATACTGTTGGTGATAAAAGCATGCATCAGTATGTCTGTGCTTGCTCGAGAGAGAAGTGGGCGGACTCTGGCTGTGTTCTTAAGGTCTTAAAATCCTGTTTGTGTTATATTTTCCATGTGTGGAGTAAAACCAAGCTCACAGTCTAGTATAACGCCCAGATTCTTAACAAGTTGGGATGGGGTAAAAAAGAAACTATGTAATTTTGGTAAACTTTTCTCTCTTTGAGCTTCAGGACCAATGACTAAAACTTCAGTTTTGTCCTGGTTGAGCTGAAGAAAGTTTGCTGCCATCTATGACTTAATGTCTAAAATACAGTTAAAAAGGGTGTTAATTGGCTTTGCAACCTCATGCCTCTCAACACTCCAGGTCTGAAGGAGCAACAGGCCCCTCCACCGACCCAAACCTTGCTCAACCGTCACTCACACCCTTCTGCTACATGGTACTCGACACGACAATCAAGACCACCAGCTTGGTTCCGAGATGACTTTTAATTCCTGATCCTTTATGGACTCAATTGCATATAACTACATGTATCACACATTCACTTTAACCTGTGCATAAGAAGTTTCACTTTAGTTTATTTGAGTTTCATTGCAGTTATATATTCCGTACTCCTCTTTTCATTTTGATGTTCCGTCTTTAACTTCTAAAGACTGGGGGGCATGTAGAACTATGACTGGAACGGTAGTTGTTACTTTGTTTTATATGTAAATCTACTACTCATGCAGTAATTGCGTTACTTTGTTTTGTGTTTCCAATGCCGCTATCATTAGTTGGTTAATAAAAGAATTCTGAAATGATCGATTAAGAGTTTTACTCATCGAAAGACCATTAAGAGTTTTATAAACTAATAGACCCTTAAAATCAATTCTAAAACTCACAGGGAGCCAATGCAGTGATTCTAAAACCAGCGTAATATGGTCTCTCTCTCTCTCTGGTCTTTGTCAGCACACAGGCTGCTGAATTCTGTAACAGTTGTAACTCTTACTGATCATCTTCTTAAGAAAGACCAGAAAGGAGAGCATTGCAATAATCAGTACGACTGGAAATAAAAGCATGCATTAGCATGGTTAGCATGCATTGGGCTGCACGGTGGCGCAGTGGTTAGCACTGCGGCAGCACAGTTTACCCTTGGCCGGGGGATTGTGGGGATCGTGGGATCGTGGGTTCGATCCCAGCCCCCGACCAACAGTGATCTGTGTGGAGTTTGCATGTTCTCCCCGTGTTGCGTGGGTTTACTCCGGGATTTCTCCGGTTTCCTCCCACATGCCAAAAACATGCATGTTAGGTTAATTGGCTGTTCTAAATTGTCCCTAGATATCTGTTTCCTATAGGCCCTTAGAATAGAGGGTTAGTATTAATGAAAGCGCTTTGAGTGGTCTTTGTGACTAGAAAAGCGCTATATAAGTGCAGGTTAGTTAGTTAGTTAGTTAGCATGTCTGGGATTTATCAAGAGAGAAACAGGCAGACTCTGGCTAAGGAAGTATATTCTTTAGATGATCAAATATGGTTTTTCAAATATTTTTAATATGTGCAATAAAACTAAGCTCAGAATCAAAAATAAATTGCCCAGGTTTTTAACTTGTT
This sequence comes from Pholidichthys leucotaenia, assembly GCA_020510985.1. Taxonomy (NCBI): domain Eukaryota; kingdom Metazoa; phylum Chordata; class Actinopteri; order Cichliformes; family Pholidichthyidae; genus Pholidichthys; species Pholidichthys leucotaenia. The sequence continues at coordinate 478,342,492 of CM035839.1, forward strand.
TTGATGGGATAAAAGACAATGTTTGTAATTTTGGTAAAAGTTTCTCTTTCTGAGCTTCAGAACCGATAACTAAAACTTTGGTTTTGTCCTGGTTGAGCTGTAAATAAAAAAAAAAAAAAAAAAAAAAATCATCGATAGCACCTTGCAAACAAAGACAGATAAAAATTATCGATAGCGGCTTTCCATCCCCCCCCCCCCTTCATCTTCCTCTGTAACACCAACCCTCTCCATGTCCTCCTTCACTACATCCATCAGTCTCCTCTGTGGTCTTCCTCTTTTCCTCCTGCCTGGCAGCTCCATCTTCAACATCCTTTGTCCAATATCTCCACTATCCCTCCTCTGCTCATGTCCAAACCATCTCAGCCTTGACTCTCTTACTTTGTCTCCAAACCGCTCAACCTGAGCTGTCCCTCTGATAGACTCATTTCTAATCCTGTCCCTCCTAGTCACTCCCAAAGAAAATCTTAACATCTTCAATTCTGCCACCTCCAGCGCTAATTCCTGTCCTTTTGTCAGCACCACCATCTTCAAACCATACATCATAGCAGGTCTCACTACCACCTTGTAAATCTTCCCTTTCAGTCTTGCTGCTACCCTTCTGTTACAAATCACCCCTGACACTTGTCTCCACCCACTCCACCCTGTCTGCACTCTCTTCTTCACCTCTCTTGTGCATTTTCCATTGTTTTGGATGGTTGACCCCATGTATTTAAACTCATCTGCTTTCACTACCTCTACTCCTTCCATCTTCACTGTTACACCTGCCTCCCTCTCATTCACACTCATGTATTCTGTCTTGCTTCTACTGACTTTCATTCCTCTTCTCTCCAGAGCATACCTCCACCTTTCCAGGTTCTTTCCCACCTGCTCCCTACTCTCACTACAGATCACAATGTCGTCTGCAAACATCATGGTCCACAGAGACTCCTGCCTGACCTCATCTGTCAGCCTGTCCATCACCATGGCAAACAAGAGGGGGCTCAGAGCCGATCCCTGATGTAACCCACCCCCATCTTGAACCCATCTGTCACTCCTACAGCACACTTCCCCACAGTCTCGCTGTCCTCATACTTGTCCTGTACCACCCTCACACACTTCTCTGCCACTTCTGACTTTCTCATACAGTACCACACTTCCTGTCTTGGCACCCTATCATCTGCTTTCTCTAGATCCACAAAGACACAGTGCAACTCCTTCTGACCTTCTCCATACTTCTGTGGTATACCACTAGGTCCACCCTAAGTACCACCTTAAGGGCCTTGGATTTGGGGATGCATTCACGCATTGGTGTCACCACATCAGGGGTATATTCAGGAGCTATCGGTGGGAGATGCTCTTTTTGGCACTCTGCCTCTATGCCAACATCAAACTATGCCAACTGTTTACTAGCATTCCAGCCTGTCCATGTTTTATACATGCAGTTAGCATCTTTAATAAAGAGCTATTGTTTAGCACAGCTATTGCCTCCGCTGTCCCTGTTTTCCAGACATAACACTGGTGACGAGGAGAAACCTTTACATTGACATAAGAGCATGCTTGGCACCCCTGCCCCCATTCCTCACATACATACATATCGGCTATGGACCTAGCTGGAGTTGGTAAGATACGGCTGCGGGCATTCCTGATTCACAGCCTGGGTACCAAGGGGCAGCGGGCGTTCAGTACATTGGGAGAAGTGGACACATACAAGGAGTGCATCATGCTACTCACTGGCCATTTCACAATGCCCAAGAGCATGCTGGCGAGGGGGATAATGTTCCCCCAGCACCAACAGGGAGTGGGAGAAACGACTCAACAGTACAGCGGACCTCCGCTGTCTAGTGAGCACGTGCAGATTTGGTAAACTAGAGGACGAAATGGTGCAGGACCAGCTAGGAGAACACACCAGAAACCTGCGGCTGTGGGCGGAGCTGCTGCTGATGCCAGATGACCTGCCACTGGTGAAGGCGGTGGAGTTAGCGTGTTGGCGGCCTCAAGCTAGAATGCTAACATAGCAGCTAGGTGACCCACAACAACGGACCCCACTACCACAAGCAATTTTCTAGTTAGTGAGCTTAAAATCCCATTTCTAGTTTTCTGTTCCCATTTTATTTAATCACGAGACGGCGTTACACAAACTAGAAAATTCCCACCGAGACTTTGAGAGTGTGCCGCTACTGTCCGCTGATCGTGATTTTAAGTTTGAGGACCTAATGTTATTTGAAAAAAATACATTGACTCATGGAAATGTGGTGTGAATGCTGTTCACTGAAAATACATTCCTGAGATGCTTAAAAATGCAGTAATATGCTGGTACAAAGTAGCTTTAAAAACATATGTGTAGAAGTAGCTTAATGTTGCATGAAGTTAGCTTAAATATGCTAAATATAAGTTAAAACTAGAAGCCATGGATGACAGCTGAGGTCTGCAGGCTCCTGAGGGCTCGGGACACAGCCTTCAGGGCTGGCGACACTGCATGACTAACAAAAGCCTAGTGCCAACCTGTCCCATGGCATCAAGGAGGCAAAACAACAGTCCATCCATCCATCCATCCATCCATCCATCCATCCATCCATCCATCCATCTTCTACCACTTTTCCGGAGGTCCGGGTTGCAGAGTCAGCAGCTCAAGCAGAGAAGCCCAGACTTCCTTCTCCCCAGCCACCTGCTCCAGCTCTTCAGAGAGGATACCAAGACGTTCCCAGGTCAGCTGGGAGATGTAGTCTCTCCAGTGAGTCCTGGGTCTGCCCCGGGGTCTCCTCCCAGTGGGACGTGCCCGAAATGCCTCAAGGGGGAGGCATCCAGGAGGCATCCTATTCAGATACCCATACCACCTCAACTGATTCCTTTCAATGTGGAGAAGCAGCGGTTCTACTCTGAATCTCTCCTGGATCACTGAGCATCTCACCGTATCTCTAAGAGTGAGTCCAGCAATCCTACGAAGAAAGCTCATTTCTGCCACTTGTATCCGTGATCTCATTTTTTTTGGTCATTACCCAAAGCTCATGACCATAGGTGAGAGTAGGAACGTAGATTGACTGGTAAATCGACAGCTTTGCCTTAGAGCTCAGCCCCCTCTTCACCACAACAGACCGGTACAACGTCCGCATCACTGCACATGCTGCTTCGATCCGTCTGTCAGTCTCTCACTTCATTCTCCCCTCACTAGTGAATTAGACCCTGAGATACTTAAACTCCTCCACTTGGGGCAGGAGATTGTCCAAAACCCGGAGAGGACAATCCACCTTTTTTCCAGCTTAGGACCATGGACTCGGACTTGGAGGTGCTGATTTTCATCCCAGCCACTTCACACTCAGCGGCAAACCGTCCCAGTAAGACCTGTAGGTCATTGCTGGATGAAGCAAACAGGACATCATCTGTAAACAGCAGAGATGAGATCCTGTGGTCACCAAGCATGACACCCTCCATTCCCTGGCTGCACCTAGAAATCCTGTCCATAAAAATTATGAACAGGATTGGTGACAAAGGGCAGCCCTGGCGGAATCCAACTCTCACTGGGAATGAGTTCATCCAAGTGTTGGCAATACAAATCAAACTCTCACAACGGTCATATAGAGACCTGATAGCGCGTAACAACAAGCCCGATACCCCATACTCTCGAAGCCCCCCCCACACACACACAAAAACCACGAGGGATGCGGTCGAATGCCTTCTCCAAGTCCACAAAACACATGTAAACTGGTTGGGCAAACTCCCACGAGCCCTAAAATATTCTCGAGAGGGTAAAGAGCTGGTCTGATGTGCCACGGCCAGGACGAAAACTACATTGCTCCTCCTGAATCCGAGGTTCAACCAACGGCCGAACTCTCGTCTCCAGTACCTTGGGATAGACCTTCCCAGGGAGGCCAGGAAGTGTGATCCCTCTAAAGTTGGAGCACACCCTCTGGTACCCTTTCTTGAGGAGAGGAACCACCACCCCGGATTGCCATGCCAAAGGTACCGTCTCGGACCTCCACGCAATGTTGCAGAGGCGTGTTAACCATGACAGCCCTACAACATCCAGGGCTTTGAGGTACTTAGGGCGAATCTCATCCACCCCTGGGGCTTGGCCACCAACGAACTTTTTAACCACCTTGGCAACTTCAGCTCTTGTGATGGGCGAGTCATCCACAAGCCCTGCTTCCTCTGTGGAAGGCATGTCAGTGGGATTGAGGAGATCCTCAAAGTATTCCTTCCACCGCCCGACGATATTCTCAGTCGAAGTCAACAGTGCCCCATCCGCACCATATGCAGTGTGGACAGGGAGCTCCTTCCCCCTCCTGAGCCGCCGGACAGTTTGCCAGAATCTCTTCGAGGCCGACCGAAAGTCTTCTTCCATGGCCTCACCAAACTCCTCCCACACCCGAGTATTTGCTTCAGCAACCCACCGGGCTGCACTCCGCTTGGCCTGCTGGTACACCTCAGCTGCTTCGGGAGTCCCACAAGCCAACCAAGCTTGATAGGACTCCTTCTTCAGCTTAATGCCCCCCTCACTACTGGTGTCCACCACTTGGTTCGGGGGTTGCCACCATGAGATGCACCGACGACCTTGCGGTCACAGCTCTGGGCAGCCGCTTCAACAATGGAGGTGGAGAACATGGCCCATTCAGACTCCATGTCTCCAGACTCCTTCAGAATGTGGTCAAAGTTCTTCCGGAGGTGGGAGTTGAAGATCTCGTGGACAGAGGCTTCAGCCAAACATTCCCAGCACACCCTCACTATACTTTTGGGTCAACCAGGTCTGAATGGCATCCTCCCCTGCCATCGGATCCAACTCACCACCAAGTGGTGATTGGTTGACAGCTCTGCACCTCTCTTTACCTGAGTGTCCAAGACATACGGTCGCAGGTCTGATGACACAATAACAAAATTGATCATTGACCTGTGACCTAGGGTGTCCTGGCAGCAGATGCACAAATGGACACTCTTATGCTTGGACATGGTATTTGTTATGGACAAACTGTGGTTAGCTTAGAAGTCCAATAACTGAACGTCACTCGGGTTCAGATCAGGCAGGCCGTTCCTTCCAGTCACCCCCTTTCAGGTTTTACTGTCGTTGCCCATGTGCATATTGAAGTCCCCCAGTAGGACATTGGAGTCTCCAAGAGGAGCACCCTCCAGCACCCAAGTCAGAGACTCCCAATATAAACCCCTCATGGATCGTCACCTTATCGTGGTGGGAGGTTTGTGTGCCCTAGTGATCCCAGGAGCTATGTTGTCTGGGCCAATTTGCCTCTGGTAGAGTCACCCAAGATAAACTGGTCCTGGGTGAAGGACCAGACTAAGAACAATCCAACAGACTACTTGGCGGTCTGATCCCAGGCTTCCTAACCTGGCTTTTGGGATGTGGAATGTCGCCTTTATGGTGGGGAAGGAGCCTGAGCTGATGCATGAGGTTGAGGGATATTGGCTAGATGTAGTTGGCCTCACCTCACCACACAGCTCTGGTTCTGGAACCAGTCTCCTGGAGAGGGGCTGGAGCTTGGCCTACTCTGGAATTGCTTCAGGTGAGAGGTGATGAGCCGGGGTGGGTATTCTTGTATCCCCCCACCTTGCTGCCTCTATTTTGGAGTTTTCCCCGGTGGATGAAAGGGTTGTTTCCCCTGCCCCTTCAGGTTGGGAAACAGGTCCTGACCATCATTTGTGCCTATGCACCAAATGAAACTACTGGCTAGTGATTGTTGTTTAGGGCCGCTGGAGGAGGAGATGGTTCGTGACCAGCTGGTGGAACACACCAACAGTGCTGCGATATGGACGAAGCTGCTCACAGTACAAGGTGACTTGACACTAGCTGGATGCTTGACAAGTGTGGATGCTTGAACCACTATGCCAGGGTGTGCCGTAGGTCTGAGCAGGAGAGCCCGCAAAGAGAGTTGACCCCCCGTCCTGACAATTGTCCACACAGTGCCTCCAAGGGGGCAATGGATCAGCGTTCTCGTCGCGCCCTCCGCCAGTACCTGGGCTCGCCTGGGGAAGCTAATGATCCTACCAGCAGACTAAATTCGAAGAGACGACGCCTCTGTGCCAAGTCAAAGAAGAATCCTAGTCACAGTCCTAAAGCTGAAAGCAAACAGCCCCAAGAGCACTTTGTGGTAGGATCTGCCCTTCGCATATGACAACTAAACGTTGAAGGCCTATCTGCAGCCAAGCGAAGCCTTATCGAAGTCCTCGCCTTCCAACATTCGATTGATGTAATCTGCCTCCAAGAGACTCATATTGGCACAGAGGAAGCTGGCCGCTTCACCATCAAAGGCTTTGACCTCCTGTGCTATGTTCTACATGCTAAACATGGACGTGCCACCTATGTGCGTTCTGACATAGTTGAAGCAAATCACCTGATAACAACACATTTCTCAGACACCATAATCATTGGTGGCTTCCATATTGTCAATGTGTACAAGCCCCCTAATGCCAACTGGGATCTGCAGGTCTTACCCACCCTACCCCACCCTGCCATCTATGTGGGGGACTTTAACAGCCATCACCCTGACTGGGGGTACCCAGCAGTGGACAGTGATGGGGAGGCACTTTCAGACTGGGCATCCAGAAATGACCTCGCTTTGATATACGACCCCAAACAAAGAGGAACCTTCCACTCTGCTAGGTGGAAGAAGGACTATTCTCCTGACCTGTGTTGGGTCAGCTCTTTGAATGGGGAGCCATATCCTACACAGATCCTCATTCTTGATGATTTTCCACACAGCCAACACCGGCCCCTGCTTGTACACATTGGCCTACAACTTCCAGTCATATACAGCCCAAGGAAGATGCGCTGGAACTTCCGCAAAGCCAACTGGAAGAAATTCAGTGAAACTCTGGACCGGAGCGTTGTTACCATCCCACTCCACACCATCACTGTAGATGAAGCATACAACCGCTTCTGCAGCGCAATCTTCAAGGCTGCCCATACTGCAATCCCACGAGGCTACCGACCCCTCTATGTCCCATGTTTGGACGGAGAAAGTGCTGCCCTCCTACAATCCTATCAAACATCAGGGGACCCAGAGATAGCAGACCATCTCATTGAATCGCTAAATACAGCCTGGCGAAAGAAATGGGAGGAGACAGTTGCTGACCGGAGCTTTACCCACTCTAGCAGGAAATGTTGGAGCCTCATCCGTCGCCTAGGAGCTGCACAGAAGCCCCCTAGCCAAAGCCGAGCATCCGTCACACCCAACCAAGTTGCATCCCACCTACTGACTATCGCCAAAGCACCCCAAGACAAAGACACCAGAAGAGCAGTTACAACTGAGCTAAAAAAAACACCAAAAAATGCCTGTAGAGGAAACGAACCCTGAACCCTTCGAGGCTGCTGAACTGGAGAAAGTCCTACAGGGCCTGAAATGTGGAAAGGCAGCAGGATACGATAACATCTTCCCAGAATTCATGAAAAATCTTGGCCCCCGAGCCCTAACCTGGTTGACACAATTCTACACAAGGATCACACAAACAAACTCGATCCCAAAGAAATGGCGGACAGCAAAGGTCATTGCCATCCCAAAACCTGGCAAAGACCACAAACTACCAGCAAGCTACCGCCCAATCTCCCTACTCAGCGTTCCTTACAAAATCATGGAGCGCCTAATACTGCAACGCATTTCCCCAGAAATAGAGGATATTCTAAGTGTGGATCAAGCAGGTTTCCGCAAGGACCGCAGTACAGGAGAACAAGTACTGGCCCTAACCACCTTCATTGAAAATGGCTTCGAGAGCAGACTGAAGACAGGGGCTGTGTTTCTCGATCTTACAGCCGCCTATGATACGGTCTGGCACAAAGGCCTCCTCCTGAAACTTAAAAAGGCGATCCCTGCTTGGGCAACAGCAATTATAAAAACCCTGCTGACCAACCGAAGGTTCAGAGTCCACCTCAGTCAGAACACAAGTGCATGGAGAATGCAGAAAAACGGACTCCCACAAGGCTCAGTTCTAGCTCCAACTCTGTTCAACCTCTACATAAACGACCTGCCTACTACAAAATCCCGCAAATTCATCTATGCAGACGACATCTGTTTGGCATTCCAAGCACCAGACTTTGAACCACTGGAACGGGTGCTCACGGAAGATCTTGCTAAACTGGACCAGTTCTGCAAAATCTGGCGCCTAAAACCAAGCCCAGCAAAAACCGTCTCCAGTGTATTTCATCTCCACAATGCAAAAGCTGCCAGAGAACTAAACATCCACCTGAGCGGACTCAAGCTTAAGCATGCCCCAAATCCAACTTATCTTGGAGTGACCCTTGATAGGACCTTATCCTTCAAGGAACATCTAAAGGGGACGGCTGCTAAGGTGAAAGTACGAAACAACCTGCTCTGCAAGCTCGCTGGTGCAAAATGGGGGGCGGCAGTCTCCACCCTGCGCACCTCAGCACTGGCCCTTTCATACTCTGTAGCAGAATATTGTGCCCCTGTCTGGTCCAGGTCATCTTACACACACCATGTAGACACCCAGCTCAACTCAACCATGAGAACTATAACTGGAACAATCCGCTCAACACCACTTCCCTGGCTCTCTGTACTGTCAAACATAGCCCCTCCACACATCCGGCGAGCAGCATTAACTCAAAGGATGCTCCAAAAAGTTAAAGATTTTCCTCACTTACCAATCCATGCAGATATCTACACCCCACCCACTGCCCGACTTTCATCCAGACGGCCGATTTGGAAAAACCCTCCCCCAGCTGACTTTACCATCCAGACAGCTTGGCAACAGGAATGGGAGACCAAGGAGGTCCCAAACAAACAGCTGGTGATAAACCCCAACCAACAGGTCCCGGGCACCAACCTCCCAAGGCGACAGTGGTCTACACTCAATCGCTTCAGGACTGGACATGGCCCCTGCTTGGCCAGCCTTCACAGATGGGGCAGTAGCCCTAGCCCACTGTGCGCATGTGGAGAGGAGCAAACAATGGAACACATCATAGAGGCTTGCCCGCTCCAAAGACTGGAAGGAGGATTACACACCCTCCATACAGCAAACCAGGAGGCAACTGCTTGGCTTAAGGACTTTGCATTCGCTAAATAAATAAAAATAAGTGTCTCCAAGTTAGAAAAGGTGCACGTTTTGCACATTCGAGCTGGATGGTGTGGAGGTGCTGCTGCTGATTGACACGGGGTTGGAGGGTTCCCTGCTGAATTCGGCTATGGTGAAATCATTCTTTCTCCACTATAGAATTGCAGGAGACCCGGCGCTGCTCTATAGTTACGGAGGTTAATGGCTGTGCACAATTGGAACACTGGTGCTGACGGCGCGGTACAAGTCGGTGGAGATGGCTGACCTCAAGTACATTGTGATGGCCAGAGGTGACAACATCATGGGCTGTGACCTATTTTATGGTGTTTGGTTCACCATTAAGAGCGGCGGTGGGAAGGAGTGGTCTGGTTGTGGACAGTGGAACTGGCTGGTTCAGAGGGTGGAGGACGATGCAGTATGGGACGAGGCATTACCGAGCACCCCGGAGGTTGAGCAGGACCAGCCTCGCTCAGAGTCATCGCGGGAGGGCCTCAGTGCCGGAGCTCAAGTTGCTCTGGATGAGGGTATTAGGCGTAACAGCAAGGCGCCTGTGTCAATGAGTGATGCCAAGAAGCTAGCTTCAGTTGTTCCCAGAGCTCGGCTAAAGTGGGCCGGTGAATCTGGGGCTACAACGGTGACAGCTGCAGCAGATTTAAAAGAGGTCGGGCCCAGACCGTCAGGCACAGAGAAACTGCGTGCCAAGCAGCGACACTGCAAACAGAGTAAAGCTCCTCTGGGAGTCACAGATCTGGTTCGGGCTTGTGAGGAGGGACAACCATGATGGGTACTAACCAAGCGACAGTGTGAAGATCACCAGGGGCGGTTGCACATCAAGGGTAAACTAGGTGCTGCCTATTTTCAACTGTTGGATGGTTTGTGGCGGCACGCCAATGAGCTGTGACATGCCCAGGAGGAGACTCCAGCTGGCGGGCCCAGACAAGAGGGATGCTCAACGGTGAGGAAGAGGAGATGCATCCTTGTTTATGCGATCAGCTGTGGCCCAGGAAGCATGCCACCTCAAGGGGCAGACTTACGGAGAGACAGTCCGGGGGCCTCACAGGCCAGTTCCTCCCATACCTAGCCATGTGAATTGTGAGTCTGTATATAGATGACTGAGTGAAAAGAGTTATAATGGTGTTTTGTTTTGTTTTTTTCTGATTAGGGGTTTGAGGTGACACAGAAACAATAATAATGGGAAAACTGGAGTTCTAATGTTGTGATATTAGTGGGTTTGCAATTGTTTTGAAGCAATGTTCATATGTGTGCATGTGTTTTAAAAAAAGTGTTTTGTTGTGCATGTAACTGTATGTAGTTCTGGGGATTATTTTATGTGCTTTGTTTAGTTTAGGAAACACGGCAGTGATTTTGTGTTATTATTGGACTAAGGTGGCAAAGTGGCAAAATAATCCACCTCGCTGTGTGGGGGCTGGATGGTAGTCCACCCTAGTTTTAGTTTGCTGTGTGAATGTGGTAGATCCTTTTGTTATTAGAGTTTAGTTTTAGTGCGTGATGGTGGACTTGCTGTTGTGTTTTGGATCAATGTCCTGCCGCAGAACCCAAGTGTGCTTCAGTTTGAGGTCACGATGGCTGGACATTCTCCTTCAGGATTTTTTGGTAGACAGCAGAATTCATGGTTCCATTTACCACAGCAAGTCTTCCAGGTCCTGAAGCAGCAAAACAGCCCCAGACCATCACACTACCGCCACCATATTTTACTGTTGGTATGATGTTCCTTTTCTGAAATGCTGTGTTACTTTTACACCAGATGTAATGGGACAAACACCTTCCAAAAAGCTCAACTTTTGTCTCGTCAGTCCACAGAATATTTTCCCAAAAGTCTTGGGGATCATCAAGATGTTTTCTGGCAAAACTGAGATGAGCTTTTATGATCTTTTTGCTCAGCAGTGGTTTTCGTCATGGAACTCTGCCATGCAGGCCATTTTTTCCCAGTCTCTTTCTTATGGTGGAGTCATGAACACTGATCTTAACCGAAGCAAGTGAGGCCTGCAGTTCTTTGGTTGTTGTTGTGGGGTCTTCTGTGGCCTCTTGGATGAGTCGTCATTGCGCTGTTGGGGTAATTTTGGTCAGCCAGCCACTCCTGGGAAGGTTCACCACTGTTCCATGTTTTCACCATTTGTGGATAATGGCTCTCACTGTGGTTCACTGGAGTCCCAAAGCTTTAGAAATGGCTAGAAAATTGAACTCAGATTTCCAAAGATGTGATAAACCACAGTTAATTTATGTTTTAACAGGTGGGCAATCACTTGTTCACACAGGGCCATGTAGGTTTGGATTATTTTTTTATCATTAATAATAAACACCTTCATTTAAAAACTGCATTTTGTAATTACTTGTGTTTTCTTTGTCTAATATTTTTGTTTGATGATCTGAAACATTTAAATGTGATAAACATACAAAAAAAAGAGAAATCAGGAAGTGGGCAAACACTTTTTCACACCACTGTAGATAGATAGATGGATAGATAGATAGATAGATGTACTTTATTAATCCCAAACTGGGAAATTACAGATGTACATTATAAAGTATATCTCAAAAACAACCTGGTACACAGGTTGCTTCTCAGACTGTGACCTCATACTCCAGGTTTGGGGTCAAAGGTCAAGGTTGGTACTCTCTATGATCTCTTACAATAGAACGCGTAAAGCTCTCTTGGGTCACCAAACTTGCTACACAAGTTCATCTCTGGATCCTGCCCTACAACTATGGTTGTATACTTTGTTGTATATTCATGGATGATGGTTTATCATAATTTGGTTTTGCGACAGTAATTATATTGAAAAGTGTGTAATAAACCGTCTGTCGTGAATATGTCTCTTATTTTACACACTCCACACTGGTGACCCAAGACGTATTATGGAACACGAAGCAAGAACCCCGGAGCCGGCCCGGTCGGGAGCCCCCAGCCACGCGTGTGCGGTTTCAGTCAAGCTACCGGATTTCTGGCAGCACAACCCGCGCTCTTGGTTCCACCTCACTGAGGCCCAGTTCGCCCTCCGGGGAGTAACGGCAGACGACACCAGATTCTACCATGTGGTCACAGCGCTGGACGCCCGCACAGCTCAGCAGGTAGCGAGCCTGCTCGACCAGCCTCCAGCCAGCAACAAATATGAGGCGCTCAAGGCTGCGCTCATCCGGCGCTACACGCTCTCGGAATGTGAGAGAGCGGAGAGGCTCCTGAGATGGACCGAGTTAGGAGATGGTTCGGCCGTCGACCTGATGGAGAAGATGCTGGCGTTAATGGGCACGGACGACGGGCACTTTCTCTTTGCCCACCTTTTCCTCCGGAACCTTCCAACAGAGGCGAGAGCGGTTCTGGCCAATTTGCCGTTGCTGGCCGTGCGTGACTATCGTGCGCTAGCCCTGGAGGCAGACCGGATCATCCTCACCACCAGGGCGATCAGTCAACACGGCAGCGGTGGAGCCCAGCGAGACGACCAGAGGAGGTGAGGAGCCACCGACGGTAGCAGCAGTGGGGGCCAAGGAGCGCCAGAGAGACACACTCTGTTTCTACCACCGCCGCTTTGGAGAGAACGCATGCAGATGTGTGCCACCGTGCCAATTCAAGCGCTCGGGAAAACGCCAAGGCCGGCGGTTGGTAGCAGCTGCGACCGTCGGTGAAGAGAACAAGCTGCTCTACATGACAGACGCGCGCTCGGGGAGGCGTTTCCTCATGGACACCAGAGCCCAGATGAGCTTCGTCCTGCCGACCTACGCCGACCGGCTGGCAGGACCTAGCGGCCCCGTGATGTTGGCAGCAAACGGCTCGGATATTAAGACCTTTGGTGAGAGGACACTGATCTTATTTCTACACAGCCGTACATATGAGTGGACTTTTGTCGTAGCAGCACTGAATTACCATATCCTGGGGGCTGATTTTCTGTGTGCACATGGTTTACTGGTTGATGTTGCTAACAGGCGCCTGGTTAATGCACTGTCCTTTGACTCTCTCCCCTGTATAGCTTGAGTGACCCAGCCAACAGCACAAGCCAACAGGTGGTAAGCTCCACACACTGCTCACTCAGTTCCCAGCACTCACGGTCCCGACGTTTTCGGCAACCATCGCTAAACACGGGGTGGAGCACTTTATCACCACCACCGGGCTGCCCATTTTCACAAGACCTTGGCGCTTGGACGCAGCTAAACTGGCCATAGCGCGCGAGGAGTTTGCCAACCTGGAAAGGTTGGGCATCATCAGGCGATCGAACAGCCCATGGGCTTCCCCGCTACACATAGTCCCTAAGGCTGAGGGATCGTGGCGACTGTGCAGTGATTTCCGCAGGTTGAACAACGCCACAGCACACGATCGCTACCCAATTCCCCACATACAGGATTTTTCCGTTCACCTCGCCGGAGCGCGCATTTTTTCCAAAATAGACCTGGTCCGCAGTTACCACCAAGTCCCAGTGCGCGCTGAGGACGTACCTAAAACAGCGGTAATAACTCCGTTCGGTCTATTCGAGTTCCTGCACATGCCATTCGGGTTAAAAGGAGCGGCACAGACGTTCCAACGCATGATGGATGCAGTGCTGCGCGATCTCCCGTTCGTGTTCATCTACCTGGACGATATCCTGGTAGTCAGCGCGTCCGAAGACGAACATGAAACCCACCTCAGGACGGTTTTCCGGAGATTGGAGGAGCACGGGTTAAAAATCAACCTGGTGAAATGCCAGTTCGGCGTGATGGAGGTTAATTTTTTTTTTTTTTTTTGGGAGGGGGCACCACGTCTCTCCGGAAGGAGCGATCCCGCTGCCTGACAAAGTGCACACCGTGGCAGATTTTCCCCGGCCTCAGACGGTCAGGGCGCTGCAGGAATTTTTGGGGATGGTGAACTTCTATAACCGTTTCCTTCCCCGCGCGGCGCAGCTCATGCAACCATTGTACGCTGCGCTCAAGAGACAGAAACCCACGGCTAGGGTCGAATGGACCCCAGAGCGAGAGCGGGCGTTCTTGGAGGTTAAAGCAGCCCTGGCAAACGCCGCACTGCTGGCGCATCCGGACCCGGCGGCCTGGATAGCACTCACCACCGACGCTTCAGACGTGGCCATAGGGGCTGTTGTAGAGCAGCGCGTCACCGGGACTTGGCAGCCGCTCGCTTTTTTCAGCAGAACTTTGCACGACAGCGAATGTAAATACAGCACGTTCGATCTCCACCTGGCCATACGTCCCTTCCAGTTCTGGCTGGAAGGGTGCAGCTTCACCGCGTTCGTGGACCACAAGCCGCTAACATTCGCGATGGCCAAGGTTTCAGATCCGTGGTCGGGCCGGCAGCAGAGACAGCTGGCCGCAATCTCAGAATTTACTACCGATATTCAGCATGTGTTGGGTAAACTGAATGTAGTGGCGGACTGCCTCTCGCGCGCCGTGGTGGCCCCGGTCTACGTGGGGATAGATTATGCAGCCATGGCCGCGGAGCAGATTAGCGATGCAGACGTGCGCGCGCTCCAGTCTGGACCAACAGGGTTGAGGCTGGAGAGCAGGGTGCTGCAAGATGGCGGCCCCTCCCAATCTGCGATGTCTCCACAGGACGCCCGTGTCCAGTGGTCCCGGTTGCGTGGCGCCGCCGCGTGTTTGAGTCGGTTCACACTCTGGCGCACCCAGGAGTGTGCGCATTGGTCAAAATGGTGGGAGAGAAGTTTGTGTGGCCAAGCCTACGCAAACAAGTAAGAGTGGGCTGCAGCCTGCGTGGCGTGCCAACGAGCCAAGGTACACAGGCACACGAAGGCTCCCTTGGAGCTGTTTTGGGTACCGGCTAGGAGGTTCGACCACGTTCACGTGGACCTCATGGGCCCCCTCCCGCCATCACAGGGGTGCACGCACCTCCTGACAGTGGTGGACCACACCATGCGCTGGCCAGAAGCAGTCCCGCTGGCGGCAATCACATCCGCGGACATAGCGCGCGCTTTTTTAACAGCATGGGTGGCGCGTTTTGGAGTCCCTTCGGACATTACATCCGACAGGGGCCCTCAATTTGTTTCTGACCTCTGGTCCACGATGGCCCACAGCCTGGGTGTTGCAATTCATCGCACAACCGCATACAACCCACAGGCCAATGGGTTATGCGAGCGTTTTCATAGATCACTGAAAGCAGCGCTCAGGGCTTCATTGACGGATGCAAATTGGGTAGACAGGCTGCCGTGGGTTTTATTGGGGTTGCGCACCGCGCCAAAAGAGGATTTGGAAGCTTCTCCGGCAAAGCTGGTTTTTGTGCTGCCCCTACGGCTGTCCGGGGAATTTCTGCCAGATAATCCCGCGCCGGGCAGCTGCCCGTCTCAGCTTTTGCAGCGTAGCGCAAACACAGGCACACTGTCGAGCCCTGCCCACCACTGTTTTCTGCGTGTTTTCGTGCCTAAAACTTTGAAGAGCGCAGAGTTCGTGTTCGTCAGACACGACGCCCACCGCCCTCCATTGCACCCACCCTATGATGGACCGTTAGAGTGTTGGAAACAGGGGATAAGCATTTTGTGCTAGACTTGGGGGGGTAGGCAGGAGAAAATTGGCATAGACAGACTCAAACCCGCTTTCGTTGTGGCGGATGAGCAAGTGCTGTTGGCTAGGGCCCCTCGGCGTGGAAGACCCCCACGGAGAGCTCCCCAGGGAAACGATTCACCAGAGCAGCCACACGGACAGACCGAAGTGGCCCCCCCCTAGTCACAGCCCACCCGCAGTCAGACACACTCCCAGCAGAGCGCCACGGAGGCAGTAAACCCCAGTTACAGCAGATACGGGAGGAGACGGAAGCCCAAACGGCGTGTGGACTGATGTTCTATTGTTCTATCTAAGATGCTGGGGGGGGGGCAGTGTAGCACCTTGGGGGAGTCGGATTATTTAGCATCTCAGACAAGAGACAGTGGATAAGCATGGGAGAACAATGCTCAGGAGGTTCCTGGTGAGATAGCAGGAAGGAGTCAAGGACGTAGGGGGTTGAATGCAGTGTGATGCAAATGTCATGTTATGTGTGGAGAAATGTCATGAAAGTTGTGAGGAGAGATTTGGGTAAAAGAAGAGTTCCTGCTGAAATGAGTCAGTCTGTTCTGTGCCTGAAAGGTGTGAAATGTGTAATAAACAGTCTGTCGTAAATATGTCTCTTATTTTACACACTGCACAAGGTGAATTAGCCTTGTCCTTTTATCAAAGTTAATGATTTTGTGCTCTTCCTCCACACTAGGATACATCGTGTATACAGTCATTTTTTGCTTAAAAAATCCTTTCCCTTTAAAAATGAAAATGAGGACATTGGAGACAAATACTTGTATTGATGTGCTGACAGTTCTATAATAAAAAGATTTTTAAAAAAATCCTTATACGGGCAGAGATTTCCCCCCCCCTCAAATGTTTGAAATGAAGTTACACCCTTGTTGAGATTGAGAAGGTGGAAGGAGAACTTTGAGGAGCTGATGAATGAAGAAAATGAGAGAGAGAGGAGGATGGATGAAGGAAAGATGGTGAACAAGGAAGTCCTGAGGATTATCAAGGCAGAAGTGAGGGCAGCTATGAAGAGGATGAAGAATGGAAAGGCGGTTGGTCCAGATGGCATAGCTGTGGAGGTATGGAGATGTTCAGGAGAGATGGCAGTGGACTTTTCAACCAGACTGTTTAACACAATCTTGGCGAGTTCCAAAAATCTCCACAGTATTTTCTCTTATAACTGAGTTAATTTCAGCTGTGACACGTTAAAGGAGCACAGAGCAATGCTGAAGGGGTGAATGGGAGGAGGTGGGCTCTGGGTGGGTCGGGGGTCAGGTGGATGGCAGGGGAGGGCTATCTTTGTCTTTTTATTGTTTTGTTTGCGTTTCATCTGGAATCGTTTTTAACTGTAAAGTACTTTGAGCTACACTTTATTGTATGAAAGGTGCTACAAATAAAGTTTAATGGCGCTCTGACAGGAAAACAGCTCAGACCGTGGCAGCGTGGAGGGACAATCACAGTCGGCTTTTACCCACAGACTTCCTCCAACAGGGTCCAGAGGGTCAGAATGTTGTGGGAGCCACTGAGGTTCCCGGAAAATCCCTCAGTTAAAAAGATGCTGACTCAGCAGGAAACAGATGGGATTTATGAGAAGACAAAAAATGTACGAGAAAAACCAACGAGTTATCAAAGAAAAAAACATCAGATTTAACATTTTTCATGAAAATTTCTAAGATTGTTCTTAAATTAGTTTTTTCTGTGAACCAATCTGATGTCACATGGTCTCATTAATTGTGTTTTTTTTCCCCAGCAGCCCCTCCAATTGGCTGTTAGGCTCCTCCCATCCTCCCACCATGGTCTTTTGGCACTTCCTCCTCATCCAATCAGCTGCTCTGTCCGTCTCTGCTGACAATACTACAGACAACAGGCAGGAAGTCACCCTGGCAGCCATCTTGCCTCAGACAAACACGGACTATGCGTGGGCTTGGCCTCGTGTGGCGCCGGCGCTCCACCTCGCCATCCAGCGGGTAAACGCCGACCCATGGCTGCTGCCGGGTTTGAGGCTGGGACTGGTCAACGGCAGCTCGGAGAACCGTGAAGGCTTCTGCTCTGACTCCATGGCGCCGCTGGTCGCTGTTGACCTCAAGCTGTCGCATGACCCCTGGGCCTTCATCGGGCCGGGATGCGACTACTCGTCCTCGCCTGTTGCCCGCTTCACCACCCACTGGGACGTCCCCATGGTGACGGCTGGCGCCCGTGCCATCGGCTTCAATGAGTACGCGGCAGTCACCAACACGGGTCCCACCCATAAGAAGCTGGGCGAGTTTGGCGACCGGATCCAGGACATGTTTGGCTGGCGCCGTCAGGTCATGCTGATCTTCACCGACAACATGGATGCCAACAATGACCGGCCGTGCTACTTCGCCGTAGAGGGGCTGTATGATGCACTGGGAAAACGCAACATCAGCATCCACGACCGGGTCATCGAATCCGACAACATCAACTACAAGACAATTGTCCAGGAGATCTGCGATAACGGCCGAGGTCAGACATTACTTTTTCTTCTTTGGTGGTTGTAAAACTCTGTTAAAATGGCAAAGGTCAAATGCTGCTAATGCCATCAGATTTATCACTTTTCTTCTTCTTTGGTGGTTAAAAAAGTCTACTGTAGCCAACTCGTGTGTTTGGTGTGAAGGGATTTTTTTTCTTGGATGTAGTTCTTACTCCTCACCAACAGAGGACAGTGGTGTGTTTATGGTGGAGGCATTTCAGGACATTTCATTGAGAGCTAATCTAAGGCAACTGGTGTAAACGTAACTGACTCTGAGCACAAGCTAGGTGGCAAACTTCCCGCTGAGCAGAAAGTCAGCAGACCGGTTTCTTGTTCCACCTGCTTCTCCATCCAGGAAAAGCCCATTTTTAAAATAAATGTAAATGATGGTCATTCTGCTGCTATCAGAAGCAAATGGTAAACGGGATTTGAGCTTGACATACAGAGTTATTTTCATAACTAGAGGGCACTCAGAGAGCGCATACCTCTGCCAAGGCTCCGTCCCTCCCTCCCTTTGTCCTCCCCTACGTCTCTTTGTCCATTCATATTGCCATCCATCTGTACATTGCGAGATAGGGCCTTGGTGGAGGTATGCACTCACGGATCACCTCCAACATCTCGCAAGTTCATCTTTGGGCCAAGAACCGCCTCTGGTGAAAGTTTCATCCCAATCCATCCAATAGTTTTGGAGGATTGTTGCTGACACTCTGTGAGAAGATAAGAGCCTTGGTGGAGTTATGCACTTTGAGATCATCACAAAAATCTAATCATGTGTTCGGTGTGCTATGACACACCTTTACTGAAAATCTGAATGAAAGGCGCTATATAAATGCGATCCATTATTATTATAAGACAGAGAAAGGACAGCAAAAACAATGTGACTACATCATAATAATAACCAGACTGCCATAACTGACCACACATTGGGGCTGGGCAATTCCACCTTAAATCAACATCATGATTTATTGAATCTTTCAGGTCGGTTTGTTTTTTTTTTCCTCCTCTTTTCTCCATTACAGTTTACTGACAAGGTTCATGATCATCAAGCAATATTACACAACAGTGGGGTATCATACACACTCATGCACACATTGTTGGATGCAGCGAAGTTCAGCCTCCACCTCCCCCACCATCACCTCCCGCTCTCGTCTCCCTGTATGGGCGTCCTATGTCCAGCCCTTCCTTAATTCTGATTAGCTGCTTAGAAAGGCCTGACATGGACAAGAGTGGCTGTACAATAGTCTGACAAGTTGAACTCTTTTCAGCCCAGAGCACCGCAACAAAGCGGCCACCGCTCGGAGCGTTTCAGCGCCGAGGACGCTCAGCGCTGAAACGCTGGACTACATAGAGAATGAAGAGAAAACCGTCACCCACAGCAGGAAAAAGGAGTTTGGTTGACATGCCCCCTAATACTTTTTCTGCAGTGTTTGCCTTGCGGGTTGCTTAGGTGCGTGGCCCTATAGCGTGACCACGCATGTAACTGAGTGGACGCGTCTTAAAGGGGCAGTACATGAAAAGCTGTCATGTTTGGGGCCACCACCCCGTCCATGACTCGTGGCTGTAGGTTTTGATCATGTCTTAATTCCAGCTGGCAGATTGAGCCTTGCTGTCTGTCAGTTCTACAGTCATGCTTTTCCCCTCGTAACAGACCAGTTGCTTGAATCACCACACGCACGCGCGCGCACACACACACACACACACACTTAGTTCAATCAGTCACGCACCTGCCACTACACAGCCGTGTCCACTTGCACTCATTTAGGCTCGTGTATTAATAGAGTTGAGTGCGACCAGTTGTTGCGGCAGCTTCAAACGTCAACATTGGACTTCCTGGCTCGCTACAGTTGGCCTTTTCCCTGGACTGAATCATGTTGTTCCTCACAGCCTTTCCGCTCCAACATATATGTAAGTCTCCCCTCGTTCGTGCCTTTCCTCTCCGCTCCTACCCTGTCTGGAGCGTGCTTGGCATTTAACTCCAGCCAACGAAGCTGTAGCCGGTTGTCTCATCCATGTTATAGTGACTGTCATTTGGACTTTGTTGTATATTTACTCATGGATCCCCCCCTCATGGATCGTCACCTTATCGTGGTGGGGGGGTTTGCGTGCCCCAGTGATCCCAGGAGCTATGTTGTCCGGGGCAATTTGCCTCTGATAGGGTCTCCCAAGACAAACTGGTCCTGGGTGAAGGGCCAGACGAAGAACGATCCAACAGACTCTCATGATAAATTGTATATCAAGGATTCAGTGTACCCCGCCCGGTATGGGGTTACCGGGGCCCCACCCTGGAGCCAGGCCTGGGGGAGGGGCTCGAAGGCTAGCGTCTGGTGGCCGGGTTTCCACCCATGGGACCCGGCCGGGCTCAGCCCGAAGGAGTTACATGGGTCCGCCCTCCAGTAGGTTCACCACCTGCAGGAGGGATCATGGAAGTCCGGTGCTATGTGGATTAGGTGGCAGTCAAAGGCGGAGACCTTGGCGGACTGATCCCAAGCTTTCTAAACTGGCTTTTGGTACGTGGAATGTCACCTCTCTGGTGGGGAAGGAGCCTGAGCTGGTGTACGAGATTGAGCGATACCGGCTAGATATAGTTGGCCTCACCTCAACACACAGCTCCGGTTCCGGAACCAGTCTCCTGGAGAGGGGCTGGAGCTTGGCCTTTTCTGGAGTTGCCCCGGGCGAGAGGCGACGAGCAGGGGTAGGTATTCTTGTATCGCCCCACCTTGCTGCCTCTATATTGGAGTTTTCCCCGGTGGACGAAAGGGTTGCTTCCCTGCGCCTTCGGGTTGGGAAACGGGTCCTGACCATCATTTGTGCCTATGCACCAAATGATGTTTCAGAGTACCCACCCTTTTTGGAGTCTGTGACTGGGGTGCTGGAGGGTGCTCCTCCTGGAGACTCCATTGTCCTACTGGGGGACTTCAATGCGCACGTGGGCAACGACAGTGAAACCTGGAGGGGGGTGATTGGGAGGAACGGCCTGCCCGATCTGAACCCGAGTGGTGTTCAGTTATTGGACTTCTGTGCTAACCACAGTCTGTCTATAACGAACACCATGTTCAAGCATAAGGGTGTCCATATGTGCACCTGGCACCAGGACACCCTAGGCCGCAGGTCGATGATCGATTTTGTTATCGTATCATCAGACCTGCGACCGTATGTCTTGGACACCCGAGTAAAGAGAGGTGCAGAGCTGTCAACTGATCACCACCTGGTGGTGAGTTGGATCCGATGGCAGGGGAGGAAGCCATTCAGACCTGGTAGACCCAAACGTATAGTGAGGGTGTGCTGGGAGCGTCTGGCTGAGGCCCCTGTCCGGGAGGTCTTCAACTCCCACCTCCGGAAGAACTTCAACCACATTCCGAGGGAGTCTGGAGACATGGAGTCTGAATGGGCCATGTTCTCCACCTCTGTTGTTGAAGCGGCAGCCCAGAGCTGCGGCCGCAAGGTGGCCGGTGCATCTCGTGGTGGCAACCCCCGAACCAAGTGGTGGACACCAGTGGTGAGGGGGGCCATTAAGCTGAAGAAGGAGTCCTATCAAGCTTGGTTGGCTTGTGGGACTCCCGAAGCAGCTGAGGTGTACCGGCAGGCCAAGCGGAGTGCAGCTCGGGTGGTTGCTGAAGCAAAAACCCGGGTATGGGAGGAGTTCGGTGAGGCCATGGAACAAGACTTTCGGTCGGCTTCAAAGAGATTCTGGCAAACTGTTCGGCGGCTCAGGAGGGGAAAGCAGCTCCCCGTCCACACTGTGTATGGTGCGGATGGGACACTGTTGACTTCAACTGGGGATATCGTCGGGCAGTGGAAGGAATACTTCGAGGATCTCCTCAATCCCACTGATACGCCTTCCACAGAGGAAGCAGGGTTTGGGGACGAGGGGGATGACTCGCCTATCACAGGGGCTGAGGTCGCCAAGGTGGTTAAAAATCTCCTTGGTGGCCGGGCCCCGGGGGTGGACGAGATTCGCCCCGAGTACCTCAAGGCCCTGGATGTTGTTGGGTTGTCATGGTTGACACGCCTCTGCAACATTGCGTGGAGGTCGGGGGCAGTGCCTTTGGCATGGCAAACCGGGGTGGTGGTTCCTCTCTTCAAAAAAGGGGACCGGAGGGTGTGCTCCAACTTTAGAGGGATCACACTCCTCAGCCTCCCTGGGAAGGTCTATGCCAAGGTATTGGAGAGGAGAGTCCGGCCGTTGGTCGAACCTCGGATTCAGGAGGAGCAATGTGGTTTTCGTCCTGGCCGTGGCACATCGGACCAGCTCTTTACCCTCTCGAGAATTCTTGAGGGTTCGTGGGAGTTTGCCCAACCAGTTTACATGTGTTTTGTGGACTTGGAGAAGGCATTTGACCGCGTCCCTCGTGGATTTTTGTGGGGGGTGCTTCGGGAGTATGGGGTATCGGGCTTGTTGTTACGAGCTATTCGGTCTCTGTACGACCGTTGTGAGAGTTTAGTTCGCATTGCCAACACTCGGTCGGAGTCATTCCCAGTGAGAGTTGGACTCCGCCAGGGCTGCCCTTTGTCACCGGTCCTGTTCATAATTTTTATGGACAGGATTTCTAGGCGCAGCCAGGGAATGGAGGGTGTCATGCTTGGTGACCACAGGATCTCATCTCTGTTGTTTGCAGATGATGTTGTCCTGTTGGCTTCATCCAGCAATGACCTACAGCTCTTGCTGGGACGGTTTGCCGCTGAGTGTGAAGCGGCTGGGATGAGAATCAGCACCTCCAAGTCCGAGTCCATGGTCCTCAGCCGGAAAAAGGTGGATTGTCCTCTCCGGGTTGGGGACAGGCTCCTGCCCCAAGTGGAGGAGTTTAAGTATCTTGGGGTCTTGTTCACGAGTGAGGGGAAAATGGAGCGAGAGATCGACAGACGGATTGGAGCAGCATCTGCAGTGATGCGGACGTTGTACCGGTCTGTTGTGGTGAAGAGGGAGCTTAGTTCTAAGGCAAAGCTGTCGATTTACCAGTCAATCTACGTTCCTACTCTCACCTATGGTCACGAGCTTTGGGTAATGACAGAAAGAACGAGATCGCGGATACAAGCGGCTGAAATGAGCTTTCTCCGTAGGATTGCTGGACTCACCCTCAGAGATAGGGTGAGGAGCTCAGTCATCCGGGAGAGGCTCAGAGTAGAACCGCTGCTCCTCCACATTGAAAGGAGTCAGTTGAGGTGGTATGGGCATCTGATTAGGATGCCTCCTGGACGCCTCCCACTTGAGGTGTTTCAGGCACGTCCCACTGGGAGGAGACCCCGGGGCAGACCCAGGACTCGGTGGAGAGACTATGTCTCCCAGCTAGTCTGGGAACGCCTTGGTATCCCCTCTGAAGAGCTGGAGCAGGTGGCTGGGGAGAGGGAAGTCTGGGCTTCTCTGCTTGAACTGCTGCCTCCGCGACCCGGACCTCCGGAAAAGCGGTAGAAGATGGATGGATGGATGGATGTATATTTACTCTTTGCAAATAAACACGTTACATACTGCACCTTGGGCTCGCTGCTATTTCATATGTTTGCTGCAGTTTATGCAACGAACATGACAGTAAGCTGCCGCCAAAAGAGCCCAAGCAGTGCATAGCGTGCCTTTTTTCATTTTTGTGCACTTTTTCCTACCTGCCGTTGGAGCCGTAATGGACTTTTGGAGCAACGCAGAGCGGCATGGGCTGGCCCGTTTGAAGGAAGCCTTTTCCCGGGGGCAGGGGCAGTATTCCTCCGAGGCTGTCATCCAGGATACCGCAGCGGAGGTATTACAGGAATGTCCCAACCTGTTGTTTTTCCCTGAGTCAGTGGACATTCTTCATTCCATCCTCATGCTGTGGAGAGGGGAGCCTGGGAGGGAATCGCCAGCGGCGAAGCGGCGCCCAATTCGGAAGAGGCGTTCAGGATGGGAAAGGCATACCTCCTTCCTCAGCTCTTCCGCTCCAGCCCCGCCCGCATTTCCAGAACTCGGGTCCGCTCGTTCTCCACGGGGGTGGGAGAGATGCAGATTGACTTTGCTGGAGGAGATTGATCGCCGCCTGGAGGAGGAGAGATCGGTGGCCGTCATTTCCTCTCCAGCGCTGTTCAAGGAGGCTTCTCCACAGTCAATGGAGGAGTCCAGCCCCACTACAACCAATGCGAGGACCTACCCCTCGCTAGCTGCAGCAGGAGACACCATCAGCCAGGAGATCAGGCAAGTTTTCCTCCCTTCTGTTTCTAAAATTATTGAAAATTCTTGCCTGCTCTCTGGTAGAGTCTCTCTGGGTGTGCAGTCCCCAGAGGCCTCTCCACCTGCTGTGGCCACTGTCATCCCACTGACCCTCTCCATATCTCCTCCTGCTCCCTCTGAGTGTTCACTAACCCTGGGGTTCCAGATGAAGGAGGAGCCCAGGAGGGAACTGTCAGCGTTGGAGCAGCCCTTGACACGGAGGCGGCATTCACGGCATAAGCAGCCATCCTCCTCCGTCATCCTGTCCACTTCAGCCCTGCCCCGTCACTGGAGCTCCAACCCACCTCGACTCCAGCCCTGGATCGCCGGAGAGGCCCCATCTCCTCCTCGCCAGCAGCCCGTCCTTCATCCTGTAAGACCATTTCCGCAGCAGCCCCCTCTTCCAGCTCGTCCTCGCCAGCTATCACGCCAGCCTGTCCTTCTTCTCCAGTGGTTGCACAGTCCGTCTCCTTGATGGCCCCTTCCGCTGCTCGGAGGCTCTCCATGCCATCTCTGGAAGTCTCTCTCTTCATGACACCGGGGGGTGGTTCCTATTCCTCCCATGATGGGGTCCAAGCTTACCGGAGCCAGGGAGAGGGATGACATCCCACACTGTACAGCAGCAGGCAGCATCCACGGCCAGGCTAACAGGCAAGTTAATTTTCATTCCTCTCCAACTCATAATGAAATGTCTTGCCTGATTCCTGGTAGGGAGGCTCAGAAGGAGCAGACCCCTGAGCCCTCTCCACCTGCTGCTGTTGAAAGCAACTCACCTACCCTCTCCATCTCTCTTCCCCTCTCCTCTGAGCATCCATCGGCCCAGGAGCTCAGTCACCGGACAAAGGGGGAGCCCACGGCTCCGCAGAGCTTCCATGGACAGAGAGAGGGCACTGCAACTGACCTGAAGCCTGTGCCGACGATTGAGCGTCCCCTGGCTTCAGTCTCCTGGGGTCCAGTGCAAGGTGAATCTCCACCTCCAGAATTCATGCTGGGAGAGCCACCCACGTGGGAACCTTCTCTGGAGGAGGCAAAGACTGTGACCACCACCACTCCTGCTGCGGAGGCCGCCGCAGCAGAGTCAGCGCCTAAGCTGCACCCCTTGGAGGCCGACCCTGGGAGGATATCACCCAGATCGTCGAAGTCCTGGACGGCAGTGGAGCTTGAGCTAAGGCAAGTGCTCCCTTTTGTCTTTCTTCTTTCCCTTATAGAGCATTTTTGCCTAGCTTCAGGTGAGGAGAGCCAGCTGCAGCCACATGCTGCACCTGAGCTTGCCTTGCCGGGCTCTGCTGCTGCCGACGACCCCTCCCTTCCCCCTCCCCCTTTGTATCCGAGTCCTTTTCTAGGGTTATTGAAGAGAGGTCCACATCGCCAGACGAGACGGGGAACCCAGGCTCGCCCCAGGAGGTTATTGTCGTCGCTGCCAGCCCCGCTGTAGCCCCGGTGGATTCAGCTCCCCATCTGCCCAGTTCCCCGGGGAGGCCTATAATTGACCGTCTTCTGGTCTGGATTCTCGTGTGGCCTGGCTGGCCCAGGGTCAGGACGACGTGGAGGTCAGCAGTGGCCCAGCCGGGTCCCATCGCGGGTGCAGCAAGGGTCCTCCCAGGCTCCAGTGTGGGTGCAACCATGGCTCAGTTGGGGTCCATTGAGGGTACAGCTGAACTCCAGTCCCAAGCCGGGACCATTGAGGGTGCAGCCGAACTTAAGTCCCAAGCCAGGACCATCGAGGGTGCAGCCGAGCTCCAGCCCTACGTCGGGACCACCGGGGGTGCCACGGGACAGTTTGGGGACGCCGGGGTCTTCCTTTTCTTTTGGAGACCCTGTGGGTGTTCCTCCTCCCCCTGCTGGGCACTGTCGGGGTCCTTTTCCTTTCGCCACCTGCGACTGCAGGGGTTCTGCTTCCCCTGTCTGGCCACCCACCTCTCAGCTTTCCAGTGGGTAGGCCACTGCCTCATCTGCTCCTCCGGTCCTGGTGGCCCAATTGTGTGGGCAGGCCGCCCGAAGGATTAGGTTCCCGGGTCAAGTGGCCTTTTTTCTCTGGCAGGCTGCCTGATGCCGTTCAGCAAACTGCCTGCTGGCCCTGGCACTTGGGTCGGCCGCCTGAACTTATGGCCACCCGCTGGGCCTTGGACTCTGGCCGGCCCCCCCGAACCGAGAGACTCTTGGGGGTGGGGTGGGTTATCTTGTCTTAGGGTTGGGTAGTGTTATTGTGTTGTTTTGTGGTGTTTCTCCATCCTTGTTTGATCCCTCCTAACCTGTCTTCCCCCACCTCCCGCCCTAGTTTGGGGTGTTGGCCTTTCGGGTGTGGGGGGGGGGGCGGTTTCTGCTCTTTGTTTTGATGGTTTGGTGGGTGTCTGGTCCCACCCCTTGAGGGGGGGGGGGCACTGTCATGTTGGGGGTCGCCACCCCGTCCATGACTTGTGGCTGTAGGTTTTGATCATGTCTTATTAATTCCAGCTGGCAGATTGACTGCTATTTCATATGTTCGCTGCAGTTTACGCAGCAAACATGACAAAAAGCGCCAGTTTAATATACAAAATAATATTCAAAAAATTCCTGCATCCACATCATGATCTGAATCACCACCAAAATCTAATCATCTGTTCCCCATGCCATTACACACCTTTCCTGAAAATTTCATCAAAATCCATTCATAACTTTTTGAGTTATGTTGGTAAAAGTCAAACCAACCAACCAACCAACAGACCAACCAATGCTACCGAAAAAATTACCTCCTTGGCGGAGGTAACTATGAGTGTAACTAGCAATAGTTAGCAATGTGCTAATCTGAGAGGGGCAGAAAGTTCAGTTAGCACAGCAAAGCTCAACATGTGCTTCCGATTAAAAAATGCTAACATTGTTAATTAAAGCAAAGCTGGAGTTCAGAGCACGAGGTCAATGCCTTGGTTTCACTCCGTTTCTGAACTATTCACTTGAAAAGATGACATTTTCCCATTGAAATAAATGGAGATTTTCAGTGGAAAAACTAAAAATGCCCTTGATTTCAGAAATCTGTGTCTTAGCCACACTTTGTTACAGAAACTCCATTTTTGTTTCAAAATGTGGGAAATTTCAGCTTTCACTGCATTCCATTGGCATGTCGCAGTGTTCAATTCAATTCAATTCAATTCAACTTTATTTATATAGCGCCATTTCACAACAACAGTCATCTCATAGCACTATCAACTGTAGGGAGGACCCCCACAGTTGCAGAAAGACCCCAGCAATCAGGCGATCCCCTGTGAGCAAGCACTTGGCGACGGTGGAGAGGAAAAACTCCCTTTTAACAGGAAGAAACCTCCAGCAGAACCAGGCTCAGGGAGGGGCAGTCATCTGCTGCGACTGGCTGGGGGGTGAGGGGACAGAGAAGAAGAAAAGAACAGACATGTAGAGAGCAAACAGCACGATGGGGACTCAATCTATGGGAGAGAACAAACAAATGTTAATGACCAGCAAAAAAAAAATATTTCATAGAGAGTGAGGAAAGGAGTGAGGCCCAGTGCATTACTGGAGGTCCCCCGGCTGACTAAACCTATTAGCAGCATAACTAAGGGAGGGTTCAGAAACACATGATCCCTCCCTAATTGTAGGCTATATCAAAAAGGTAGGTTTTAGCCCTATTCTTAAAAACAGAGATCGAGTCTGACTCCCGAATCCAGATTGGCAGCTGATTCCACAGGAGAGGAGCTTGATAACTGAAGGCTCTGCCTCCCATTGTACTTTTGGAGATTCTAGGTATTACAAGTAAACCTGCATTTTGGGAGCGTAGTGCTCTGTTAGGATGATACGGTAGTATCAGATCTTTTAAATAAAAAGGAGCCTGATTGTTTAGAGCTTTGTAAGTAAGAAGAAGGATTTTAAACTTAATTCTAAACTCTATGGGAAGCCAATGAAGGGAGGCCAGAACCGGAGAGATATGATCTCTCTTTCTAGTACCTGTTAAAACTCTTGCTGCAGCATTTTGGATCAGCTGAAGACTTTTTAAAGATGTTTTAGGACAGCCTGATAATAAAGAATTACAATAATCTAATCTCGAGCTAACAAAAGCGTGGATCAGCTTCTCAGCATCACTCTGAGACAAGATGCTCCTAATCTTGGCAATATTACGCAAATGATAGAAGGCAGTCTTAGAAACAAATTTAATATGTGAATTGAAGGACAAATCCTGATCAAAAATAACTCCAAGGTTCCTCACAGAGCTATTAAGAGAAAGAGTAACCGCATCCAAACTGAAAGTTTGATTTGGAAAGGAATTTCTAAGGTTTTTTGGACCAACAAGAATGACTTCAGTCTTATCTGAATTTAATAGCAGGAAATTACAAGTCATCCAAGCTTTGATTTCCTTAAGACAGGCTTCTAACTTGGCTAATTGATTAGTATCATCTGGCTTCATTGACAGGTATAATTGTGTGTCATCTGCATAACAGTGAAAATGTATACAGTGCTTTCTAATAATGTTGCCTAACGGAAGCATATATAAACTAAAAAGAGTAGGGCCAAGCACAGATCCCTGTGGAACTCCATGACTAAGCTTTGAGCTGAGAGAAAACTCATCATTTACATGAACAAACTGGAACCTATCAGATAAATAAGATCTAAACCACTGCAACGAAGTTCCATTAAGTCCAACATAGTGTTCTAATCTATCAAGTAGAATATTATGATCAATAGTATCAAAAGCTGCACTAAGATCTAAAAGGACAAGTACAGAAACTAGTCCATTATCAGATGCAATGAGGAGGTCGTTAGTGACCTTCGCTAAGGCTGTTTCAGTACTATGATGGATTCTAAACCCAGATTGAAACTCCTCAAATAAACCATTTCCCTGCAGGTGGTCAAATAATTGCGTAGCAACAACTCTTTCTAAGATTTTTGAAATGAAAGGGAGATTAGAGATTGGTCTATAGTTAGCTAAAGCTCCTGGATCTAGCGTTGGCTTTTTGAGTAAGGGTTTAATTACAGCCGTTTTAAAAGCCTGCGGTACATGGCCTAAAGTTAATGAAGAATTGATTATATGAAGAATAAAGCTACCAATAAGTGGGAAGACTTCTTTAAATAACCTGGTAGGAATAGGGTCTAAAAGACAAGTTGAAGGTTTGGATGAGGAAACTATTTTGTCTAACTCACAAAGGTCGATTGGAGTAAACTCATCAAGACAGACATCAATAGAAGGAGTTGTAGTAGTTACAGTATTTAAGTTAACTGTGGGAAGAATCTGATTGATTTTATCTCTGATGGATGAAATTTTATTATTGAAAAAGTTCATAAAGTCCTGACTAGTAAGCTCTAAGGGAATGCTAGGATTGACAGAGTCCTGACTCTTTGTCAACCTGGCTACAGTACTGAAAAGAAACCTGGGATTATTCTTGTTCTCTTCTATTAATGCAGAGTAATAACTCGTTCTAGCTTTTCTAAGAGATTTTTTATAAATTAAAAGATGATTTCTCCAAGCTAAATAGATTTCATCTAAATTAGTAGAGCGCCATTTTCTTTCTAATTGACGAGTCTTCTGTTTTAAGCTACGAGTTTCTGTGTTGAACCAAGGAGTTAAAAATCTCTGATTAGACTTTTTCTTTTTTAAAGGGGCCACCAAGTCTAGAGCCTGATGCAGAGAAGCTGAAACACTATCCACCATGTTATCAATTACAGAAGGAGCAAGCTGTCTATAGCTTATTTCCGTTGTGTTGACACATGGCATAGAGGAAACAATCTGCATAAATTTGGAAACGGCATCATCTGAGAGGCATCTACTGTAATAATATTTTTCTTTAGGAGCCAAATAGTCAGAAATAGTAAAATCAAAGGTTAACAGACAATGGTCTGACAGTACAGGGTTATGAGGAGACACTACAAGATTTTCTATTTCTATGCCATATGTCAGAACAAGGTCCAATGTATGGTGGAGGTAATGAGTAGAATTTCCTACTTTCTGAGAAAACCCAATCGAGTCTAATATTGAATTAAAAGCCACATTAAGGCAGTCACTATCTACATCCACATGTATATTAAAGTCCCCTACTATAATTATTCTATCAGATTTCAGCACTAAATCAGCTAAGAAATCAGCAAATTCGGATAAAAATTCTGAATAGGTTGATGGGGGACGATAAACTATGGCAAATAAAATTGGGTTTAACCTGGAATTGCTAAAGTGCCCAATACTGAGGACCAGGCCCTCAAAGGAATTATAACATGTTTTTTGCTTTACATTAACTAGTAATTTGGAATGGTAAATTGTTGCTACTCCTCCTCCACGACCAGAACTTCTGGGATTTTGACAGTTTAAATAACCAGAGGGAGTTGATTCATTTAAACCAACATAATCCTCTTGTCCTAACCAAGTCTCTGTAAGGGAAATTAAATCAATCTGATGATCAATTAACAGATCATGGACTAACAGAGACTTGGGAGTTAGAGACCTAATATTTAATAAACCACATTTAATTTTAAATTATGAGGAGGAACAGAGGCCAAATCATTCAATTTAGAGGCTTTATGTTTAATTTGAGTTTTACCAATATTTTGCTTTATCACTTTGGGATGCTTATACATTATATTTTTATTTACTTTGGAGGGAGCAGACAACGATTCTCTGATGGGGAAGACAGGGGCTAAGCTGAGGGGTGGCGGATGAAGAGGAGCTGCAGAGAGGCGTGTAAGACTGCGACTCTGCTTCCTGGTCCCAACTCTGAGTAGTCATGGTTTTGGAAATTTGGATAAAAAAGATGCCAGATTGTTAGATAAATGAGAAGCACCATCCAAAGTGGGATGAATGCTGTCTCGTCTCATAAGACCAGGTTTTCCCCAAAAAGAGCTCCAATTGTCAATGTAGCCCACGTCATTTTTAGGACACCACACAGACAGCCAGCGGTTCAAGGATGACGAGCGGCTAAACATGTCATCACTGGTCAGATTGGGGAGGGGCCCAGAGAATACTACAGTGGCAGACATCGTTTTTGCAAAGTCACACACCGATTCTATATTAAGTTTCGTGACTTCCGACTGCCGGAGACGGATGTCATTAATGCCGGCGTGAATAACAATTGTGGAGTATTTACAGTTACTTTTAGCCAGCATTTTCAAATTTGACTCGATGTCGCCTGCTCTGGCCCCAGGGATGCATTTGACTATGGCCGCTGGAGTCTCTAGGTTCACGTTTCTGACTACAGAGTCGCCAATGATCAGAGTTTTTTCCTCAGCGGGTGTGTCGCTGAGCGGGGAAAAACGATAGAAACGTGAACAGGTTGGTGGTGAACCGGGGCTTTGCGACTAGGCTTCCTTCTCACCGTCACCCACCCAGTCTCCTCGCTGCTGAGGAGAGCCGGGGAACCGCTGACAGGGGGGCCTAAGCTAGCTAGCTCCGCTGCAGCTAAGGGGCGTCCGTCGAGATTAACTGGCGCAGACGGTGTTTCAATGCAGCGGAGCCGGGATTCCAAATCAGACAACCTCGCCTCGAGCGCCTCAAAAAGACAATATTTATTACATTTACCGTTATCACTAAAAGAGGCAGAGGTGTAGCTAAACATCTGACAGAGAGAGCACACCAGAGGAGGAGAGGAAAGAGAGCTAGTAGCCATAGCTAATGGCTGGAGAGCTGGAGAGCAAACCACACAGGCAGACAGCAAAACAGGAAGTGACGATACGTTACCACAAGGAAGTGACGATCCTCCAAATCAAGTTGTCAAGTTTGTCACATACGGCCGACTTTCTGACCTGGTTTTTAACACAATCTCAGTTTTAAAATGAAGAGTTCGTTTGCAAAAACTGATAAACGCCACTTCCAAGAAAATTTCCCTCTGTACAAACAACTGTTCACATTACCTGCTTATAGAAGTTCAAATTGCTTTTTCTAAAAATCTGCTATATCCGCTATTATATACACTACAAAATTCATGTGTTTGTTTTTTTTTTCAAAAGCTGATAAACACCAGGACCCTGTTTTTACAAAACCAGATAACTCCACACACGGCAAATCAGCGCGTGGTATTTGGGTGACGCTACTCAGTGGTGCAGTGAGGATCAGCCAATCACGTGTCTAGATGCTGAGACCAGCCAATCACGTGTCTGTCTGCTGCAGCAGCGCTCTGCAGAGACCTCTACTTGAGTCTGCTCGCTTTGCATGATTTCCCTGCTTGTTTTTTTTTTTTTTTACAATTTTGTTGCATTTTATATCAAATATGGATAACTTTGATGAAGCCGATTAACCAGTGATGCGTTCACCAGACAAACTAGCGTGGTTTTCAGGACATGCTATGAGATGACTGTTGTGAAATGGTGCTATTGAAGCGGCATGAAATAAAGCGGCGTTGGTGAAGGTTTTAAGCAGGTTTATTAAGTCATACCGCCTTCACAGGAACTCGGCTCCAGCCCATAGTGTGAGCAGGCTGAAGCTGAATTCCTCAGGCTCTCAGAGAGGGAGACACAAGGTGTGTGTCTGCAGCAGCAGCTGAAGAGTGAGTGAATGAGAGAGTGAGCATGGATTACAGTGCAGCATATATACCCAACTACAACAATACATAAAAGAGCATTCCCCAGCAGTTGGTCTGACCAAAGAGATTGCAGAACAGGCATGAGACATTTGCATTTGAGAGACATACATCACAATAGGCAGATTGCTGGCCTCTGCTCCAGCTGCAAGACAAAGGGGTTACAAGGCACATCTACATATTGATCTCAGTGTCTAGGTCACAGTAAGGACAGGACGCATGAACACAATTCATGAAAGGCACATTAACATCACAGTAGTGAGCCAGTAGAAGCGGGGCTGCCTGTAGACATTAATACACACATTTCACTGTTCTGTTAATTGCTCTAGCCGAGCGCTGTGTCTGTCCAGTCTGTTGTGGGGGTTACACCAACCCGCCACACTATATAAATAAAGTTGAATTGAATTGACATGTCTGTTTTTGCAAAAGTATGTGTTGTGGACGTATCTGTTTTTGCAGCAATAAGTACTCAAAAATCGCCAAAAAATAACAATGAGTTGATGTTCAATTTTTGGATTTATTCTGTCTGAGATGCTCATATTTCAAGTGACCATGTCTTAGAAGCTGAATTGGAAATACTAACACACATAAACCAACAGCTGGAAAGTTGTTTTTCTCATTATTAAAACAAGTGGACGTTTCTGTTTTTGTAAACGAACTCTTCAGATGAAGAATTCCTGACTGGTGGAGTGATTTTTGTTGGATCCTCACAGCTTAAGGCCTCCATCACTGGGCAGCAGCTGCAGCGACACTCTACCAGTGTTTATTCTGGGAATTTTCTCATTTATCGGTTTATTCACCAGCAGCACACATACATCACGGCAGCATCATCCTGACATACCAAGTTTACGTCTGGAATACATCTTACAGAGGTCGTTTGCACATTGGCAAGATGCCGACGTCTTGTGTGCAAACAACCTCAATAAGATGTATTCCCGATGTAAACTTGCTAACATTGGCCCTACGTAGGT
Organism: Pholidichthys leucotaenia; assembly: GCA_020510985.1. Taxonomy (NCBI): domain Eukaryota; kingdom Metazoa; phylum Chordata; class Actinopteri; order Cichliformes; family Pholidichthyidae; genus Pholidichthys; species Pholidichthys leucotaenia. The sequence continues at coordinate 478,376,080 of CM035839.1, forward strand.
GTGCTGTTGGGGGTCTGTTCCAGTCCTGATCTCTCTTATTTTCCCTTGTCCTCCGCTGCAGGTTCTCTCCTCCTCATTAAATGAAGGTTAATTATTATTTGGAGTTTTTCCTCTCTGGTTAATGACTCACCTCAGGCTCTGGTTTCTCTGTGTTTGTGAGGACCTGGAACGTTTTTAACCCTCAGTAACGAGGACGTTCCCATGTGCCCAGAGAAGGAAATGTTGAGTGTTTGGGGTTAGAACTCTGTGGATCAGTGGTTAGCATTATTGCCTCACAGTACAAGTGTTGGGTTTCTCCCCTGTGATCGCTCCATTTCCTCTCCCCATGCACAGACGTGAAGACATGTCTCCATGTCACAGCAGCAGTCTAACGTGGTTCTTCTAAATGATGGTAAAACTGCTCTGAAAGTGTTTTATTGCTCTGAGGCTCAAGTTACTCTGATAAGAGTGTTAATGCTGTGAGATGACTGCTGTGGTGAAATGGCGCTATATAAATAAAGTTAAATTGAATTCATGACATCTCAGTTCTGTGACAGTCTTTCTCATACCTGCAAGGGAAACGGTCCACATCTTTCCTCTGACTCCTTACTCATCAAACATTCCAGGAGTAAATATGTCAGCTGGCAGAATTTTGATGGATGATGAAGTGAACAAGTAGGAAAAGGTGGATGTACGGCGCTGTCAGCAGGTCCACAGGTGAAACCATTAGCACGTCTGTGTGTGGAGGAAACCTTTAACTTGTGAACATCCGTAGATCTCTGAAGCTTGTACCGTTTTAACTTTCTTCTGGTTGTATTTAGTAGTGGCTCCTGGGTGATTCCACCGAGGAGGCAAATTAATCATGAACAGACACACCTATACTTGCAAGAACTCAGAGTCTTTAGCTCTACAAATATTAAATGCAGCTCTTGCAAAGCCCCAAGAAAACATCACTCTACTGACCAACACACTCTTCAAGACAACGCAACATCAGCCTGACTCAGCATGGTAAATCTGAGCAAGATGGCGACACATCCTAACCCCAGCACCAACAACAAACCTAGTCAAACGGAGCACCAATGAAAAAGATTTCCCACAATCATTTAAAGAGTTGAAAATAAAACAGCATACAGGAGAGAAACGGATTGTAACTCCCCAGTTACTGTGTCTTTACATGGATCTGGATAAATCTTCCTATCATCAAAATCAGTTTAGTTTAGTGGTTGCAAAATGTAAAGCCAAAGGCTAGCATTACTCAACGGATTAGCTGCACTTGTCCAGGTCTCCTCCTGAGTGCCGTCCAGCTGCATCCTGTCTTCTTCATAATGTCCAGTTTAGGGGAAGACCTCTGACTGTTTTGATCAAAAGTGTTGATGTTGGTGTTCAAATTGTAGTTTCCTAAACTTGTAGCAAGTACTAACTATTGCTCCATATGAAGACCTGTTGTTTTCAGCGTGTTGAAATGCATCATATGGGGACATTGTTAAAAGATGGACTGTGATTGGTTAGAGGGTCGCCTCCTTCCTTTTTTTTCCCCAATGCAAGGAGATTTTCTGTAGCAACAAATATAAACTGACTTCTAATTGGCTAAATAATTTCAGAAAGTATTCTTGCTTCCTTAATTACAAAGACAAACTAATTTCTGATTGGTTGATTAATGTTCCTACAGTGGCGAGCATAGTTGCCAAGTCCACTTATTATAAGCGACTTTGGGCTTGTTTTTCTCTAAAGTCGCTTGCAAATCTCGTCAGTCGCAGGTTGCGAGTTTTTGGGCTTGTTTTTGAACATGTAGTTGCTTATTTGGGCTTGCTTTGCTGTCTGTGTGACAGCTCTCCCAGCTCCCCACAAAACAGGAGCGCGATAGTTTGTTTACAGGACCCATCTGTGATGTATCAAATATGATCTATTTCTTATTGTTGTGTGTTGTGGGTGGCGGCGGAACCGGAAAGGTGGAGCCGCCACCCTGGGTATAAAAGGCAGATGCAGAAGAGGCACAGTCTCTTTACAACCAGACCTCTGCCTAGACGGGAGCGCCTTTGACACACTGTGAGTGCATCAATAAAGTTACGTTCTACTGCACCTCCAGTCTCGTTATTTGAGTACAGGTTATGGACATAAGATCTGGTGACGAGGATAAAAGTATGGATAAGGGAGTTTCTAGTATTTTGCCATTTTTGGAGCTCCTGGGCGAGCTGCTGGTTCCCTGGGTAAGGTGGTATGCAGCATTCCAGAATTATTTGGTGGCTTTGAACCTCGGCGAATTGGAGAAACTACATGCATGAGCGATACTGGTCCATAATCTTGGCATGGAGGGACAACGCATTCTCAACACATTGGGTGAGAGTGATAGTTTTGAGGACATGGTTGGGCTAATGATGCACTACTTTCATGCTCCAGAAAACCTCACAGTCCGAAGGATTCAGTTTTGGCAGCACTGCCAGCAGACTGGAGAGTCAGTGCAGCGATATGTTGCAGACCTGCGTCAGCTGGCTGGGGAATGCCAGTTCGGGGCTTTGGAAGAAGAAATGGTCTGCAATCAGCTGGCGGAGCACACGTTTTGTTCTGCTGCACGGTCAAGGCTCCTCACACACGCTGGTGAACTGACATTAGCCATGGCGGTCGAGACAGCTCAAGAGTTTGAAGCAGCGGAAAAACTATCTAAGGACCTCAGCAAGTTGAATCACAGTCAGCGGCGCAGGCTGTGGACCCGGGTAGTGATGATGATGCAGAAGACATGGAAGAATATGCTACCACTATTAAAATAAGATCTGTTCCGGGGTCACCCAGATGTATGGGCTGTGTGTCCACCAAGCACCGATACAAGGCAAGAGAGTGTCCGGCGAGGGACAAGCGCTGTGGCAAGTGTGGACTCCTGCATCATTTTACCAGGGCCTGTAAAAAATTTGAGCGAGGGGAACAGCGATGCGAAGTGGATTCCCCCACCACAACTCCTACGGTTGTTCACACTGTCTCTCCGAGCACAGATGGGCGGATTTACTGTGATGTAATGCTGGACGGTGTGGAGGTGCCGTTGTTGGTGGACACGGGAGCAGCGGTTTCCGTGTTGAACTGGCCTACTGTGAGGAGTTTGTTCCCATATTACCGAGTGAGAGGACTGTCGATGCCATATTGTGGCTACGGAGGTAGTAGGCTGGCCATCGTGGGCTCACTGGAGTTGACAGGGAGATACAAGTCAGCAGTGATGCCCAACGTCCAGTTTGTGGTGACCGTCAGCGGGTCGAATGTGATGGGCTGCAACATGTTCTATGGCCTGGGCTTCACGATCACCAGTGGCATCGGAGAGGAGTGGTCGGGCTGTGGTTTGTGGGACTAACCGGTTCCGAGCATGGTGGATGATGTGGTATGGGACAAAGACTGGCCTAGTATTCTAGGAGATGGACAGGACCAATTCCATCCAGGGCCATCGCAGGAGGGTTCTGGTGCCAGGACCCAAGTTACTCTGGATATGGGAACTGGGCGGCACGGTGGAACACCCATGACGGCAGATGGAGCCAAGAGGATTGCTCCCTCTGCTTCCAGAGTTTGCCCTGGAGATACTGAGAAGCAAGGGGCTGCGATGGCGCCACCGGCATTTGGAATGAAAGAGAGCGGGGCAGGAGCAGCTGGCACGGTGGACAGACATGCCGCACAGTAACTCTGGAGGCCGAGTCGGGCTTCGTATAGGGTCGGTGGAGCAGTTCGACCCAATGAGGAAGCCGAGTCGAGCTCCCCTGCAGGTCGCTGATGTGGTTTGACCCAGGGAGGAGGCTCGGCGAAGGGGGTCCATTGCAGGAGAGGATGATGGGATGACCAGGGGCGGCTGCAGGTGGTGGCTGTTCGGGAGGATGGTTACCTCCAGCTGTCCGATGACTCATGGGGATACCCAAACGAGCTGTGGCACACTAACGATGAGAAGGAGGTGTCAAGACTCCAACATGGCTCATCTCCAGGGGTGGAGAGACGAAGACGCTCTGGGCAGGATCCGCCAGACGGGTCCCCGGGGGTGGCTTCTCCATCGGGACTGTATGGTAGCAAGGGGGCGATGGGTTAAATGGCATGTTGTGTTGTGAATTGCCTAGGCTACGTAGTCAATATGTTCTTTACATTGAATGTTATGTGAGTTACCAAAGTACAAAAAAACCCAATTACTGTGTGGTTTGCCTGAGTTATGGGGTGGTTTTGTTGGGTGTGCAACTAGCAATGTGTGAACATGAATATTGACTGGTTAATGGTTGAATGGGAGTTTGCCTATATGTATAAAAGTTCATGGGATTATTTTCAGTTTTAGTAGGAACACGGCAGTTTTTGTTTTCATGGACTATATATAGATAAAGATGGCAGAATAATCCGTCTAGCTGTGTGGGGGTGGGACAGTAGTCCACCTGTCCCCCTCTAGTTTTAGTTGTTTTGTGTGCATGGACAGGCCTAAATATTTTGTTCATTGTTGGTGTGTGATTCGGGTCGCAAATTTGGGAAGGCCTAATTGGTGTGTTTGGGACTTTTCTACAGGGGGGGAAATGTGATGTATCGAATATGATCTATTTCATGTTGTTGTGTGTTGTGGGTGGCGGCTCCACCTTTCCGGTTCTGCCGCCACCCAGGGTATAAAAGGCAGATGCGAAGAGGCACGTCTCTTTATACCAGACCTCTGCCTAGACGGGAGCGCCTCTTGACATACTGTGAGTGCATCAATAAAGTTACGTTCTACTGCACCGCCGGCCTCGTTATTGGAGTACAGGTTATGGACATAAACACCATCACACCCCAATTCCTGGTTACTGCACCCCGCCTCACTGATCTCTATAGAAAAACTAGACAGATCATTGGCCACAGAAGTGAAGCCACGTCACACCGCCATATTAGTACTCCCAAAACACCAGTACATCCAAATCATCAACGGTCCACTAAGCATACTGTCCAACTCGATTTCTATGTTCCCGGTTGTGCAAGATTATAAGCTGTGTCTCCATACCAAGAAGTTCAAAATCTGATAATTTCTGGGGAAGTTGTTGAGGTAAAAGTGGCTGGCCAGGGGCTTCACTTCCGGCAGCCAGTCATCCATCCATGTTGTCTAGATATCAGTGGCCTGCCCGACTCCACTCAGCTCTGGACTCGCTAAGGGGTGTGAGCTATCCAGGTTTTTATACAGATCAGTGCATATGGGACCTTAGATCGAAAAAAAATTCTCCATTGAAGTGAATGGGCAAGAGCAAAATTATCTTTTGATCCCAACAAATTTTGCCACGAGTTACACATGTGATGTTTGTCAATTTAAAAGATATTTTCCTCGTAATTAAAGTTGTTGGCTGTCGTATAATAACAGAGTAATATTTAGTTTTGTTTAAATGACTACTGGACAACAACTCCATCATCCCACAACACTAAGCTGTAATGATGGTTTAGTGTGGGTACTTATGCAGAAGGTGTTCCAAGGTTGTCATAGCCAGGAGCGGCACTGGGGTTAAGCTCCCAGTGCTCATAAAATGCTCCTTACGGCCTGCGTCTCGAAAAGCCTCTGACAACTAAGACCAACTCCTAGCCTACCCGTGTGGTTTAGTCTCTAAGTCCGACAGAACTGCTTTTTACGAATAGGAGAAGGGGCGAGGGTGGATCTCTGGCGCCTTATAACCAGATGCTTCGGGTAGATGGTGGCTCGTCAACCTGGGAAGGTAGCCCATGCTAGGGGGAAGGTAACTCCCTGATTTCAAACCTCCGCTGCCTTGCGGCACACCGGTGACGGGAAGGAAGGCTTGGGAGTCAACCCTGAGGAAAAATCCGGAGTCGAGCCCCTAAGGGCAGTTCTCTGTTGTGCTCTCAACATCGTTCTGGCAGCTCCTGCGACGGCGCTGGTGCCAAACTATAGCAGCCCTGCTGTTCCTTTGGATTCATCAGTGACGTGGAGAGGGGGGACATGCTGCATGGGTAACATCTTGTCCTCCATATCTTCCTGCCCAGGCTTGAATCCTACCAATGCCCAACGCTGGAAGGTAGAACACCGGTGCGCATCGGCCTGTTCAGTCACAGGCGGTGCTGTTCCAGCAGAGTAGACGTTTAGGATTCTCTTCCATGGTCATCATAGACCGACGGAGGCCGACGAGTATGCAGAATGCTCATGTCTTTTCTTTTGATCAGAGTTTAAAAATTTATTCAAAGTTTTTACGTTGACTGTGTTTACTATAAATTTGCTGTTGCTTATGCAGATGTATTTTCCTCTAATTAGTTTATAAAATTCCATTATTCAATGCTGACTGTGTTTACAGTCAATTCACTGCAAACAAAAATAAATCTATATATTGATATGTTATCAAGCAGCAGCCTCTCATTGACAATGTGGTTGGTTGCCTGTTGGGCTTTTTTGGGGCTTGTTTCCATAGAAATGGAAAGGAGTGCTAGGCAGTCATGGAGTAGGCAAGTGCAATACTAAAGGAGAACTTCTACTTGCACTGTGTTCAGAGTACAACCTTGTGATAACCAACACTCTATTTAAGCACAAGGACACACACAAGAAGACATGGATGCACCCAAGATCCAAGCACTGGCACTTGTTAGACTACATCATAGTAAGGTAGAGAGACATAAGGGATGTATTGGACACCAGAGCAATGAGAGGTGCGGACTGTGGTACTGATCATGTTATGCTGAGATCTAGATTAAGGATTTGCAGATGAAAACAGCACTGCAGGACGGGTGCGAAGCCACCACAGAAGCTAAACACTAGTGCACTGAAAGGCCAAAAGAAGCAGGAAGAACTTACACAGGAAATGGATGAAAACTTGAAAGACTGGGACAGCAACAACTCGGAGAATGACATAGAGAAATGGGCAACACTGAAGGATATGGTGTTTCAGACTGCAAGTGATATATTAGGCTACCCTGAGAGGAAACATCAAGATTGGTTTGATGAGCATGATGAACACCTGAAGAAACTACTAGAAGCGAGGAATATAGCTAAGCAGGAAAACCTACAGTGTAACACAAGGTCGAAGAAGAAGAAATACTCAAAGGCTCAGAGTGAGCTACAGAAGTACACCAGAGAGATGAAGTCCAACTGGTGGGATAAAAAAGTGGAGGAATTTCAAACTGCAGCAGACAGGAAGGACATGAAAACATTCTTCACAGGTCTGAGAGAAATCTACGGCCCTAAACCAAGAGGATTGATCCAACTAAAGGCTATGGATGGTGAAACGGTTTGGCAGGAGAACAACAAGATCCTGGACAGATTTGCAGACCAGTTTGACCAACTACTAAAGAACCCTGGAGATCTCACTGAAGAGGCTAAAGAAGCTCTAGTGCAGCGACCAGCTGTATCAAGTCTGGATGAACCACCAAATCTCGATGAACTAATGGCAGCTATCAGGACAACACAGGATGATAAAGCTCCAGGAAGGGATGGAATTCCAGCAGAAGTGTGGAAATTTTCAATTCAATTCAACTTTATTTACACTACCGTTCAAAAGTTTGGGGTCACTTAGAAATGTCCTTATTTTTGAAAGAAAAGCACTGTTTTTTTTTTCAATGAAGATGACTTTAAACTAATCAGAAATACACTCTAATATCTAATATACATTGCTAATGGGGTAAATGACTATTCTAGCTGCAAATGTCTGGTTTTTGGTGCAATATCTACATAGGTGTATCGAGGCCCATTTCCAGCAACTATCACTCCAGTGTTCTAATGGTACAATGTGTTTGCTCATTGCGTCAGAAGGCTAATGGATGATTAGAAAACCCTTGTGCAATCATGTTAGCACAGCTGAAAACAGTTTAGTTGGTTAGAGAAAACTGACCTTCCTTTGAGCAGGTTGAGTATCTGGAAAAAATTATTTCAAATACAAATCATTATTTCTAACCTTGTCAATGTCTTGACTATATTTTCTATTCATTTTACAACTCATGGTGGTAAATAAGTGTGACTTTTCATGGAAAACACAAAATAATTGTCTGGGTGACCCCAAACTTTTGAACGGTAGTGTATATAGTGCCATATCACAACAACAGTCATCTCATGGCACTTTCAAATGTAGGGGAAACCCCACAATTACAGAAAGACCCCAGCAATCAGGCGATCCCCTGTGAGCAAGCACTTGGCGACGGTGGAGAGGAAAAATTCCCTTTTAACAGGAAGAAACCTCTAGCAGAACCAGGCTCAGGGAGGGGCAGTCATCTGCTGCAACTGGCAGGGGGGTGAGGGGATAAAGAAGATGGAGAGAACAGACAGAGAGAGCAAACATTAATGGAGAGAAGCCGAGTACATTATTGGAGGTCACCCGGCAGTCTAAATCTATTAACAGCAGAACAAAGGGAGGGTTAAGAGACACAAGATCCCTCCCTAATTGTAGGCTATATTGAAGAGGAAGGTTTTCACCCTGCTCTTAAAAACAGAGATCGAGTCTGACTCCTGAACCCAGATTGGTAACTGATGGAACTCAGGAAAGGAGCTTGATAGCACAAGGCTCTGCCTCCCATTGTACTTTTGGAGATCCTAGTTATTTCAAGCAATCCAACATTTTGGGAGTGTAGTGCTTTGTTAGGATGATAGGGTAATATCAGATCTTTTATATAAAAGGGGGCCTGATTATTAAGAGCTTTGTAAGTGAGAAGAAGGATTTTAAACTTAATTCTAAACTCTATGGGAAGCCAATGAAGGGAGGCCAGAACCGGAGAGATATGATCTCTCTTTCTAGTACCTGGTAAAACTCTTGCTGCAGCATTTTGGATCGACTGAAGACTTTTTAAAGATGTTTTAGGCCAACCTGATAATAAAGAATTACAGTAATCTAATCTAGACCTAACAAAAGCGTGGATCAGTTTCTCAGCATCACTCTGAGACAAGATGCTCCTAATCTTGGCAATATTACGCAAATGATAGAAGGCAGTCTTAGAAACAAATTTAATATGTGAATTAAAAAACAGATCTTGATCAAAAATAACTCCAAGGTTCCTCACAGAACTATTCAGAATAAGAGTAGTGGCATCCAAATTAAGAGTTTGATTTGGAAAGGTATTTCTAAGGTTTTTTGGACAGACAAGAATGACTTTGGTCTTATCCGGGTTTAATAGCAGAAAATTACAAGTCATCCAAGCTTTGATTTCCTTAAGACAGGCATCTAACTTGGCTAATTGATTATAATCATTGGGCTTCATTGACAGGTATAATTGTGTGTCATCTGTGTAACAAGGAAAATTATCAGAATCAGAATCAGAATCAGGTTTATTGCCATTGTTCATGTAGTACACAAACTAGGAATTTGTCTCGGTACAATGCTGCAACATTAAACATGATAAGATAAGATAAATAAACTATACATGTAATAAAGTGTAGGATAAGATTAAGTGATACTGGTCAACAGTTAAAATATATATTAGCCAGCAGCAGATACTGTGGAGAACTATATAGTGCAGTCGGTAATGCAGGAAGAAAACAGTGATGATTGACATGAGTCTGGTTGAGCTGCTGTACATGGTGCACGAGAGTCAATAAGTCACTTAGTGTTCAGCAGTCTAATGGCAGAGGGGAAGAAGCTGTTCATGTGACGGGAGGTTTTAGTCTGGATGGACCGAAGTCTTCTACCAGAGGGGAGGGGGGCAAACAGTACGTGACCAGGGTGTGAGGGATCGGCTATGATCCGGCCAGCACGCCTCCGGGTCCTGGAGATGTACAGATCCTGGAGAGATGGGAGCTTGCAGCCGATCACCTTCTCAGCAGTGCGCACGACGCGCTGCAGCCTTAATCTGTCCCTGGCAGTGGCTCCTGCGTACCACACGGTTATGGAGGTGGTGAGGATGGCCTCGATGATGGCTGTGTAGAACTGCACTAACATCTTGGTGGGTAGCTTGAGCTTCCTCAGCTGCCGCAGGAAGAACATCCTCTGCTGGGCTTTTTTGATGAGTGAGCTGATGGTCAGCTCCCATTTGAGGTCCCTGGTGATGGTAGTGCCTAGGAAGCGGAAGGAATCAGCAGTGGTGATGGGAGAGCCTGAGAGGGTGAGGGGGGGCAGAGGAGTAGTGACTTTCCTGAAGTCTACAATCATCTCCACTGTCTTCAGAGCGTTCAGCTGCAGGTTGTTATTGCTGCACCAGGACGCCAGCTGGGCCACCTCTCTCCTGTAGGCAGACTCGTCGCCGTTGGAGATGAGCCCGATGAGGGTGGTGTCGTCCGCAAACTTGATCAACTTGACAGACTGGTGGCTGGAGGTGCAGGAGTTGGTGTAAAGGGAGAAGAGTAGGGGGGAAAGTACACAGCCCTGGGGTGATCCGGTGCTGATGCTAGTATAGTCTGAGACAGTCTTTCCCAGCCGCACATGCTGCCTCCGGTCCGTCAGGAAGTCGATGATCCACCTGCAGAGGGAGTCAGGCACGTTGAGCAGGGACAGCTTGTCCCGGAGCAGAGCGGGGCGGATGGTGTTGAATGCGGAGCTGAAGTCCACAAACAGGATCCTGGCGTAGGTTCCCGGGGAGTCCAGGTGCTGCAGGATGGAGTGGAGGGCCAGGTTGACTGCATCGTCTACAGACCTGTTGGCTCGGTTGGCAAACTGCAGCGGGTCCAGGAGAGGGGTGGTGATGGACTTGAGGTGGGACAGGACCAGGCGCTCAAAGGACTTCATGACTACAGAGGTGAGCGCTACAGGTCTGTAGTCATTAAGTCCAGTGATCCGTGGCTTCTTGGGGACAGGGATGATGGTGGAGGATTTGAGGCAGGACGGCATGTGGCATAACTTAAGGGAGGTGTTAAAAATGTCTGTGAATACAGGAGCCAGCTGTTTCGCACAGAGTCTCAGGGTGGAGGGAGACACGCCGTCTGGGCCGGGGGCCTTGCGCGGGTTCAGTCTGGAGAACTGTTTGAGCACATCCTGCTCACTGATGATAAGGGGAGGGGGGGAGGAGGGGGGGTGCCTTAAATGAAGTAGGGAATGTGGAGGCTGTGGAGCTGGAGGGAGGGGGGGAGTTGGACACAGATGACGAGGTGTCAAAACGGGCATAGTGTTGGGACAGTCTTTGACAAAGGGCTTTGTCATCCTGACCTTTAGGAGCCTTAGGTCGATAGTTGGTGATTTGCCTCAGTCCTCTTCTCCAAATTATATAGTGCTTTCTAATGATGTTGCCTAATGGAAGCATATATAAACTAAGAAGAGTAGGGCCTAACACAGATCCCTGTGGAACTCCATGACTGAGCTTAGAGTTGGAAGAAAACTCATTATTGATATGAACAACCTGAAATCTATCGGACAAATAAGATCTAAACCACTGCAGTGAAGTACCATTTATTCCAACATAGTGTTCTAATCTATCAAGTAGAATATCATGATCGATAGTATCAAAGGCTGCACTAAGATCTAAAAGGACAAGTACAGAAACGAGTCCATTATCAGATGCGATAAGAAGGTCATTCGTGACCTTCACTAAGGCAGTTTCAGTGCTGTGATGAATTCTGAACCCAGATTGAAACTCTTCAAATAAACAATTTCCCTGTAAGTGGTCAAATAATAGCGTAGCAACAACTCTAATATTTTTGAAATGAAAGGCAGATTAGAGATGGGTCTATAGTTAGCTCAAACTCCTGAGTCGAGCATTGGCTTTTTGAGTAAGGGTTTAATTACAGCAATTTTAAAAGCCTGCGGTACGTGACCAAAGGTGAAGAAGAATTGATTATTTGAAGAATATGGCTACCTATAAATGGGAAGACCCCTTCAAACAACCTGGTCAGAATAGGGTCCAAAAGACAAGTTGAAGGCCTGGATGAGGAGATTATTTTATGCAACTTTAAAAGGTCAATTGGAGTAAACTTATCCAAACAGATATCAATTGAAAGAGTTGTGGTAGTTGCTGCACTTAAGTTTACAGTGGGAATAATCTCATTGATTTTTATCTGTAATAGATAAAATTTTATGATTGAAAAAGTTCAAAAAGTCCTGACGAGAAAGCTCTAAGGGAATGCTAGGATTGACAGAGTCTAGACCCTTTGTCAGCCTGACTACAGTGTTGAAAAGAAACCTGGGATTATTCTTATTCTCTTCTATTAATGCAGACCGATAACTTGTTCTAGCTTTTCTAAGAGATTTTTTTTATAAATTAGAAGATTGTTTCTCCATGCTAAATAGGATTCATCTAAATTAGTGGAACACCATTTTCTTTCTAGTTGACGAGTCTTCTGTTTTAAGCTACGAGTTTCTGTGTTAAACCAAGCTATCAATACCATGCTATCAATTACGGAAGGAGCAAGCGCTCCATCTTTTATTTCCGTTGTGTTGACGCATGGTATAGAGGAGACAATCTGCAAAAATTTGGTAACCGCATCATCTGAAAGACATCTGCTGTAGTAATATTTTTCTTTAGGGGTCAAATAATCAGAAATAGTGAAATCAAAGGTTAACAGACAATGGTCTGACAGTACAGGATTATGAGGAGACACTAACCGATTTTCTATTTCTATACCATAAGCCAGAACAAGGTCCAATGTGTGGTGGAGATAATGGGTAGAATTTTCTACTTTCTGGGAAAACCCCAATGAGTCTAATATTGAGTTGAAGGCCTTATTAAGACAGTCTCTATCTACATCAACATGTATATTATAATCCCCTACTGTAGGAAACTCGAAATGAAGAGACTGAATGATTTTTCAGTATTGGTTTATTCCATCTCAAGTCCTACAGCTCCTCTCTGTCAGGGAATGAAGAGGGTGAGCTGAGGTAAACCACATACCTTTATACTGTTACATCAGACACAAATCCATTCACATCAAACACAGAATTCCATTCATATCTAATCCTCCTATTGTCCTCTCGGCTTCTCTGTCTGACCCTAGGAGTCAGACAGTCTCTTCAGGTTCACTCTCAGATCTTCTCACTTCTCCTCTAGTCCGCAGGGGGTCCAGACTCAATGCCCGTTTGAGGCGTGATGTCAATACGCACTGCGAGCTCAAAGTTCCCTCATGTCTGGGTCTCTGCCAAGGAATATGTGAGCTACATAATGTTACGCCACATCACTCCCCCCGAAACGCCCAAGAACGGACATACACCAACCTTAAGTCAATAATGGACAGTCATACACACTATGTCAAGAAAGGACACACACACACCGACTTCATGTCCATAATGGGCAGTCATACACATTACACCCTTACATCCCCCCCCCCTTTGCAGGATCTACAGCACAATATACACGGGTTGATCAAAATACACATCACTCTGCCCGTTGCTTAGGCTTCAATCTCCTCCCGAATCTGCTGAACGCAGGCGTCGCAGCCTGTGTTGTCCCGTCCTGCGGTGCGCCTGTGGAATGAGGGGGAGAAGGGTTATTTACCCCCTGCTGGGGAACTAGGGGCTGTCCCTTGGGAGGCCTGCCGCGTCGAGGCGCCCCCGCCGGCCGTACAGGTTCGTCACATAACACAAAAGCAGGCTTTAATCTGTCAACACTGATTGTCTCTTTCCTGCCCCTCAAGTCCAGTACAAAATATTTCTCCCCGGTTTCCAGCACTCGGAACGGACCATCGTAAGGTGGGCGGAGGCTGTGACGCTGGGCGTCGTGCCTGACAAAAACAAACTCTGCGTTTTGCAAAGCCTTGGGAACAAAAACCCGCGGAAAAGTGTGATGAGCGGGGCTCGGGAGCATTTCTGCCCCCGTGCCGTGTAGAGGTCCCCGCACCGGGGGGCGCTCGGGTGCTGCATGTGCTGGCAGGAATTCTCCTGGCAGCCTGAGAGGTTGAGTAAACACTAATTCAGCAGGTGAGGCATCTAAATCCTCCTTGGGTGCCGAACGCAACCCCAATAAAACCCATGGTAGTTTGTTTACCCAATTTGTATCCGTGAGCGACGCTCTGAGGGCTGCTTTCAACGACCTGTGAAAACGCTCGCATAAACCGTTGGCCTGTGGGTGATAAGCGGTGGTGCGATGAGCTGTTGCCCCTAAGCAGCTGGCCATGGCTGACCATAGCTCTGAAATGAACTGCGGACCCCTATCGGACGTAATGTCCGATGGGACTCCGAACCGTGCTACCCAGGCTGTTAAAAAAACGCGAGTTACCTCTGCTGCTGTGGTAGACTGCAATGGGACCACTTCCGGCCAACGCGTGGTCCGGTCCACCATTGTCAGGAGATGTGTGAACCCCTGCGAGGGCGGCAGGGGTCCCACTAGATCAACGTGCACATGATCAAACCTCTTAGCCGGGATGTGGAAAGGTTCTAAAGGGGCTTTTGTGTGTCTGTGAACTTTGGCCCGCTGGCAGGACATGCAGGCTCTTGCCCACTCCTTCACGTGCTTGCACAGGCTCGGCCAAACAAACTTCTCTGCTACCATTTTCACCGAAGCGCGTACTCCCGGGTGTGCTAGGGAGTGCACTGCGTCAAAAACCCGACGGCGCCATGTGGCCGGTACCACTGGGCGAGGTCGCCCGGTGGATACATCGCAAATAAGCGGGGGTGAACCGGTTTGTAAACTTGCGCTCTCCAGCCTTAACCCTGTTGGTCCAGACAGGAGTGCGCGCACGTCTGTGTCCTCGCCCTGCTCTGCTGCCATGGCCGTGTAATCTATCCCTACGTGCACCGGAGCCGCGTGCGCGTCCGCGCTGTTACCGCGCTCCGCATCCGCGGCGCTACAGCCCCCATCCGCGCGGACAGGCGCTGTTACCGCTCACGAGAAGCAGTCCGCCACCACATTAAATTTACCGGCTACGTGCTGTATATCGGTGGTGAACTCTGAAATTGTGGCCAGCTGCCTCTGCTGTCGGCCTGACCATGGTTCTGAGACTTTGGACATTGCAAAGGTTAACGGTTTGTGGTCAACAAACGCGGTGAAACGCTGCCCTTCCAACCAGAACTGAAAATGGCGAATGGCCAGGTGGAGCGCTAGTAGTTCCCTGTCAAACGCGCTATATTTTCGCTCAGCATCGCGTAGGGACCTGCTAAAAAAAGCGAGTGGCTGCCAAGCCCCGGCGACTTGCTGTTCTACCACGGCTCCTATGGCCACATCTGACACGTCTGTGGTTAGCGTTATTCGGGCTGCCGGGTCTGGGTGAGCCAGCAGCGCTGCATTCGCTAGTGCTTTCTTAACCTCAGTAAATGCGCGCTCCCACTCCGAGGACCACTCAATCGCATTGGAGGGCTTCTGCTTTTTTAGCGCGACGTACAACGGTTGCATGAGCTGCGCCGCGTGAGGTATGAAACGGTTGTAAAAATTTACCATACCTAAGAATTCTTGCAACGCTTTGACCATTTGTGGCTGAGGAAACTCAGCCACCGCGCGTACTTTGGAGGGCAGCGGAACTGCACCCTCTGGGGAGATGCGGTGCCCTAAAAAATCGATCTGTGCTGCGCCAAAATGGCACTTGGCTGGGTTGATTATCAACCCGTGCGCTCCCAACCTCTGAAAAACAGTTCTGAGGTGACTTTCGTGTTCCTCCTCAGAGGCGCTGGCGACCAAAATATCATCTAAGTAGACAAAAACAAAAGAGAGGTCGCGCAAAACGACATCCATCATGCGTTGGAAGGTTTGCGCAGCGCCTTTAAGGCCAAAAGGCATGCGTAAAAATTCAAAAAGCCCGAAAGGGGTTATTACCGCTGTCTTGGGAATGTCCTCTGATCGGACCGGGACCTGGTGATAACCGCGGACCAGGTCTATTTTAGAAAAAATTCGTGCCTTGGCCAAATGCACCGAAAAATCTTGGATATGCGGAATTGGGTAGCGGTCCTGCGCTGTGGCATTGTTTAACCTGCGATAATCGCCGCACGGTCTCCACGAGCCGTCTGCCTTAGGGACCATGTGGAGGGGGGAAGCCCAAGCGGACTTCGAGCGGCGAATTATGCCCAACCTTTCCAGGTTGGCGAACTCCTCACGCGCAATGGAGAGCTTAGCTGCATCCAAGCGCCGAGCCTTAGCAAAAACTGGTGGGCCACTTGTGGTTATAAAGTGCTCCACCCCGTGCTTCGCCACCTTAGCTGAAAACGTGGGAACTGTGAGTGCTGGGAACTGGTTTAGGAGAGTGTGGAACTTACCTCCTGCTGCGGCGGCGTTGGCCTGTACTGACGGCGGGGATACTCGCGCTGCATAGGGAATAGAACAAAAAGAGAGTGCATTAACCAAGCGTCCATGTGAGCACAAAAAGTCGGCACCCAACATGTTGAAACTCACCGCCGCTACTATGAAGGTCCATTCATAGTTGCGGCCGTGCAAGGACAGGCGCAGAGTTCTTTCGCCAAACGTCTTGATCGACGAGCCATTTGCGGCTGTTGCTCCATCTCTGCGGGGACCGGCCGCCCGGTCCACGTAGGTTGCGGTGATGAAACTCCTCTGTGCTCCGGTGTCAACGAGGAATTGCCGTCCGGAGCTCGCGTCCGTCAGGTAGAGCAGCTTGTTCCGTTCGCCGAGGGTCGAAGCTGCCAACGACCTCCGGCTCTTTGCGTTTCCCTTCTTCCTGAAGTTGCATGGCGGGACGCATCTGTGAGCCTTGTGCGCGAAACGTCGATGGTAGAAGCACATCTCGTTCTCTCCTCTGATCCGGGACCGCGCTGCCGCTGTTGTCGCTGGGGTCGGCTCTGCTGCCACCGGTTCTCCGTCGCCCTGGGCTGCTGCGCCGAGGTCCGCTGCTGCCGCTGCCGTCTCCTGCTCGCCGCATGCGTCCAGGAGTCGCTCTGCTTCCAAAGCCAGCGCGCGGAAGTCCTGCTGGTCCACACACCTCATGCTGGACAGGGAGCCTCTCATGTGCGCTGGAAGGGTCCTCAAAAAGATGTGCTTAAATAAAAACGCATCGTTGCCTGCCCCGATCATCTGCAGCATGTCCTCCATGAGGACGGTCGGCCTGCGTCCTCCTCTGTCGCGCAGGTCCAGGGGTGTTCTGGCCCTTACCTCGGCTGATGGCACAAAGCTCCGAATGAGGGCGGCTTTCAGGGCGTCGTATTTGTCAGCAGCGGGCGGCTGCTGCACTAGGCTCCGCACACACCGGGCTGTGCGGCTGTCGAGTCTTGCGATGACATTGTGGAACTTAACGTCATCCTCTGATACCCCGTTAAGCACGAACCGTGATTCCACATGTTGGAACCATGAGTGTGGGTCCTCTTGCCAGAACTCGGGGAGTCTAATGGAGTTTACGCCGGTGCGGGCGGTCTCCGGTGAATCAGGTTCGGAGTCGGAGAGACGACCTCCAAGCCTTTCCATATTTCTCATGTGTGTTTCACCAATGTAGGAAACTCGAAATGAAGAGACTGAATGATTTTTCAGTATTGGTTTATTCCATCTCAAGTCCTACAGCTCCTCTCTGTCAGGGAATGAAGAGGGCGAGCTGAGGTAAACCACATACCTTTATACTGTTACATCAGACACAAATCCATTCACATCAAACACAGAATTCTATTCATATCTAATCCTCCTATTGTCCTCTCGGCTTCTCTGTCTGACCCTAGGAGTCAGACAGTCTCTTCAGGTTCACTCTCAGATCTTCTCACTTCTCTTCTAGTCCGCAGGGGGTCCAGACTCAATGCCCGTTTGAGGCGTGATGTCAATACACACTGCGAGCTCAAAGTTCCCTCATGTCTGGGTCTCTGCCAAGGAATATGTGAGCTACATAATGTTACGCCACACTACTACAATTATTCTATCTGATTTCAGCACTAAATCAGCTAAGAATTTGGCAAATTCGGATAAAAACTCTGAGTAGGCTGAGGGAGGACGGTAAACTATGGCAAAGAAAATTGGGTTTAAGGTAAGATTACTAACAAGCCCCATAGTGAGGACCAGGCCCTCAAAGGAATTAAAACATGTTTTTTGCTTTACATTAACTAGTAATTTAGAATGGTAAATTGCTGCTACTCCACCTCCACGACCAGAACTTCTAGGATTATGATACTTTAGATAACCAGAGGGAGTTGATTCATTTAAACCAACATAATCATCTTGCCCTAGCCAAGTCTCTGTAAGGGATATTAAATCAATCTGATGATCAATTAATAGATCATGAACTAGTAGAGGCATGGGAGTTAGAGACCTAATATTTAACAAACCGCATTTAATTTTAACATTATGAGGAGGAAGGGAGGCCAAATCATGAAATTTAGAGACTTGTTTAATTTGAGATTTACCAACTTTTTGTTTAATCACTTTGGGATGCTTATACATTATATTTTTATTAACTTTGGGGGGAGCAGACAATGATTCTCTGATGGGGAAGACGGGGGCCAAGTTGAGGGGTGGCGGATGAGGAGGAGCTGCAGAAAAGGATGAATTTATCGAGTTATGTTGTATTTGTCTTGGGTTATAATATTTTGGGTAACGGGAGACAGACACAATCTCTATGGGGTTATAAAATGAAGACTGATCTAAACAGTGAGGATTATTTGGAGTAATAGGATTAATATGAAGGAAGGCGTCCACTTGAGGTGTTTCAGGCACGTCCCACTGGGAGGAGACCCCGGGGCAGACCCAGGACTCGGTGGAGAGACTATGTCTCCCAGCTGGTCTGGGAACGCCTTGGTATCCCCTCTGAAGAGCTGGAGCAGGTGGCTGGGGAGAGGGAAGTCTGGGCTTCTCTGCTTGAACTGCTGCTTGAACTGCTGCCTCCGCTACCCGGACCTCCGGAAAAGCGGTAGAAGATGCATGGATGGATGGATGGATTAATATGAGAAGTGGAAACAAAGAAAGGCTGGTTATCAGACCCAGGAACTTCGGGGTGAGTTAACGCACCAAATTTCAGTCACTCTTGTAAAAAACGCTGAATGGAATAGAACAGATTGTCCCTTAAAACACGTGCACCAAGTCTATTTGGATGGATGCCATCTGGCCTAATAAATGATGGGTGGTTCCAAAACAGTTTGAAATTGTCTACAAAACCAATGTTAAAAAAAGAACATTTAGAACACAACCAGGTATTAAGGCTGAGAGTTCTGCTAAAATAATTGCAACCTCATCTGAAAGGGGCCAAGGGCCCAGAAATAAACACACGTCTGCCACAGTTCATAAGAGTGGACAGAAGGCTCCTGAAGTCATTCTTTAAGATCTCCGATGCTTCATCTGGGATGTTGTTGCACCCAACATGTGCAATGACAGTTTTAGCGTGGGGGTATTCATTTAATAGGTCAGGGGTAAGAGCCTCGATGTCTGACACTTTAGCCCCAGGAAAAAATTTAGTGACACAGTACCCGCTTCTGACGTTCCTCATAATCAAATCACCAATTACCAACGTCGTCTGGGAGGGCCTTGCCAGTGGTTTCTGAAATGGTGGATAATTTTGCCGATGTTGTTTTGATGGCGGGGTGATGCGCTCTCTTCTTTTTGGAGCTGGAGAATAGTTTAGCACACCTAAAGTAGTTTTAATCCAGGGCTTGCGGGTTTGGGCCGCTGCTGGAGGGGGAGGGGCGGCCATGGGAGGATGATAGACATCCAGGTGGGGAAAATCTTTCAGGGAAAGGATGTTGAATCTGTTTTCCAGTAGTAGGGGAAGAGAGGAGGCGCGGCCATGTCTGGTCAATCGCCGATGTTTGCTAGTTGGCCCAACCAAGGTCCAGGGTGTGCATTGAGGATGTGAAAGACCACCCGGGGCTTTGGGTTTAGCTCCGAGCTGAAGCCAGTGTTTATTGCTGGGGTCCTGGACAGCTGAGGAGACCGGAGCAGGGGTGGAAGTGGATGGCAATGTGCTGAATTCACCCAGGTAAGTAGCCGTCTCTGCTAGCTGTGAATCAGTTGCCGGGGCGGATGTTCTCCCCAAAATTATAGTGTCTAGGTGGTCTTCAGCCTCCCGAGTCTCACTTCCAACTCAGAAACCTTAAGGAGGGACACACAGCCGACACACGTTGGGGATGGAGTCAGCGAGAAGTGAATAGCTAGCTAGCTAAAAACAGGTTAGCCTAGCCTGCTGAAAACAGTCCTGTCCAAGGTCTGATTCACCTGTGTGCCAATTGGGCTTTCTGCTAGGCCAAAACTAAGCTAACACTAAGTAAAAAGCTAATATCAGTAAAAAGAGATTAAAAAAATTAAAAACAAAGTTAATAAAAACAAACGAAAGCAGACAAGATAACGCTTTGACACGACGTGACGTGACACCAACCAGTGAAGTTCACCGAATGATATGGTTTGAAATTTGGTGTTGTTCAGCTGACCAGCTGCCTGCACAAGCTCATCCAAGAGTTATGGGATGCCTAGAAAGTACCTCAGGACTGAAAGGATGCAAGTATTGTGCCTTTGTTCAAGAAAGGTGACAGGAAAGATTGTGGAAATTACCGAGGTATATCACTACTAGCCACTGTTGGTAAGATTCTCTCACGTGTACTACAGAACAGACTCAATGAGCACATCTCGCAGAATGTACTACCGGAAACCCAGTGCGGCTTTAGAAATGGAAGAAGCACAATGAACACGATTTTCTTCTTGAAACAGGTTCAAGAAAAGTGTATTGAACAGAACGTGCCGCTTTATGTAGTCTTCATAGACTTCAGTAAAGCCTTCGATACTGTTTCACGACAAGGACTTTGGCAGGTACTCAAGAAATATGGCTGTACAGAGAAGTTTGTCAGCCTGATTGAGGCACTCCATACAAGTATGCAAGCAAACATGGCAATAAGTGGTTCAGTATCTAAAGACTTTTCAGTAAGCAACGGGGTGAAACAAGGGTGTGTGCTGGCGCCTACACTCTTCTCACTATATCTGGCAGCCATGCTTGAGGTGGCCTTCAAAGACACTTCAGAAGGAGTATACATTCAAACAAGGAAAGAAGCAGACTTGTTCAGTGTGGCACAGTTTAAAGCCAAGAGTAAGACATCAATAAAGGTAGTAAGAGAAATGCTCTTTGCTGACGACAGTGCTCTAGTTGCACACAGTGTGGAAGATATGCAATCTTGAGTGGAGAAATTTGCAAGAGCAGCTAGCCAATTCAGCCTCCAAATCAACATCAAGAAGACAGAGTGCCTTTACCAACCACCAAAGTTCCAATTATCAATATCACTACCAGAAGAAATCAACATTGGTACAGAGCAACTAGTCAAGTGCAAGACGTTCAAGTACCTAGGGAGTACTGTTTCAGAGAATGCTAGGCTGGAGGATGAACTATCTCTCAGAATGTTAAGAGTGAGCGCTGTGTTTGGAAACTTGAGGGAGAGACTGTGGAACAATCAACATATGTCTATCCGTGTGAAATGCAAAGTGTACAGAGCGACAGTACTGGCTACTCTATTGTACGGTGCTGAAACTTGGACTGTCTACAGAGTGCAGGTAAAGAAATTACATGCGTACGTGATGAGACACCTTCGAGCCATAATGAACATCTCATGGAAAGACAAGATAACCAACATAGAAGTGTTGAAACGGGCTGGTCTACCATCAATGGAGGACATGCTTATACAGATGAACCTGAGATGGCTCGGACATGTTGAGAGGATGGATCACAGCATCTCCCTCGGCAGTTACTCTACTCACAGTTATGCGAGGGCAAACACAGTCAGGGTAGACCAAGGCTCAGATTTAAAGACACTGTAAAAAGAAACTTGAAGAAGTTGGATATAAGATAAGATAAGATAAGATAAGATAAGCCTTTATTAGTCCCACAACAGGGAAATTCCAGGATTGCAACAGCACAGGGATAGCAACACTCAGAGCAACAATCAGAAGGCAAGAAAAAAAACAAGCAAGCAAGAGCAGCTAATATACATATGTCCATATTACTATTAAAATATATACACACACACACTCACACACACCACACACACACACACAGACACACAGTGCAGAGCATTGTAGCTAGATGGAATAAATATGTAAATATATAAAACACCCACAGTACGGAGCATTGCAGCAGGTGGAATAAATATGCAAGTATATGAAACACACACAGTGCGGAGCAATGTAGCTAGATGAATAATATGTAGCTATATAAAAAACACAGTGCGGAGCATTGTAGCTAGATGGAATAAATATATAGATTACTATAATATAAACATACCCAGTGCTGAGCAATTGTAGCTAGATGGATAAATATGAAATATATAAACACACACAGTGCAGAGCATTGTTGCTAGATGGGATGAAACAGCATAACCGTCTACTTAGTTATCCTACATGATATGATTATGTGCCCATACATATTCTCACCCTCCATAGCGACCGGTATGTTCCTAGTTGTATGCCGGAGAGGACCATTGTGTAAGTCTATTGCATCTTTTGCATTCAAAAAACTATTAGTTTATATATAGGCAGGAGTTCCTGGCAGCGGAAGGCTAAGGACAGAGCTGTGTGGAGGAATCTGATCGGACCTAAATGAAACAGTCATTGTCGCCCACAACAGACTGCTATGATGATGATAGTTGCTTGTTTCGCTCATCAAACCTGGCAACACTGGTGGCAAGTCCGTTTTTAACTCTTGCGGACTTCTGACAGGATTCTGACTACATGTTAAGCAATATTATACACAGGGATGCACATAGCTTTTTTGGTCTTGTTCTCAGGAGAGAACCTGAGGTTGTTGATTGGTCCTTATTTTTTGCCTTGACCCACCTCACAAAACAGAGGAATATGTGGATAACGTCACACACATTTTAATTTCAACTGAAAATGAATGAAAGCATTACAACAAAATGTCTGTTCTTTAAAGCTCCATAGTACGTAACTTTTTAATGAAATGACTATGCTTCAAGCACTGAAAACTAAATGTACAAATGTCTGATTTTCAAACAATGAAAACCAAATGAAATGATAGCTTTTTCAGCACTGACAACAGTTATTGATATTTAAAAGCACGGAATGATTCTCGAGAACGATAAACAGTCCCGATGTTAACTCCAAGCCCTTTGAGAAGTGGAATATCCTCCTCACAGGAACACATAGGACGTGCGTGTTTCACTTTGTGAAAGGCCAGCAGAAAAACATCAATCAGTACTTGATGTTGTTCTTCATTCAGTTCGTCTTGCCATCTGTCGAGCAGACTACTGTGCCTCTGCCCTGGGCTGCGCCTGCTAGCAATATCAATCGCTTCCACTAATTTTCAGTGCTCTCTGCTATTCTTATACTTATCAAAAGCTGGATGATTAAAGTTTTTAGTACCTGTATAAAAGGCACTGTTTTTATCTGCCAGAGTGGGATTTTCACAGCATAGTTTGCACCACATCTCTGTGTGGGCGTCATTTGTTGAAGGCCAGCTGACCTCCTACAGCCACTTTCCAAGAATGCGTGCTTCTTTTGTGGTTTAGGTTCAGTCTGGCTTTTCTTTGGAGGTGGAGAAACACCAAAGTAACTGCTTAACGGAGCTTGCTTCCTGGACATTTTAATGAAAGGAGAAAATCCTAAAAGCAGTCGCTCATACTCTACACTGCAGTCCAATGTTTAGAATTTTTCTGTCCCTAGGCACACAAATGCACGTTACAACATTTGATCTGGTGCGCATTGCTTATTTGGATTGCACATGTGCACCACTTGTGTGCACACCTGATTATACACATAATATCAAGCACATTTATTATCACAATGTTTGAATCATTTCTTCTCCTTTTCTTCTCAGATTTCTGAGGAAGCTCCTGCTCCTTTGCCTCCTCTCACGAGCCACCACTGGTTGTGTTATAGAGCAGAGGCTACTTGTAAGGCTAACGCTGAGCTAGTATTAGCTTTCTAACAGTTAACCACAGTACCATGATAGCATGTAGCATTGGCTTCATTATACAAATACAACATTACTGTCAAAGCTAACAGTTTTCTAACTCCTAACAGCAGTTTTTACAGCATAAAGGTGGCTAGCTTTCTAGCAGGTAGCTAACCATAGTGTTCAAAGACAAAACATACATAGAATAGAACAGAATAGAATAGAAAAGGCTTTATTGGTATAGATTCAAAGATTCAAAGATTTTTATTTGTCAGTACTTTTATATGTACAGGACAGTAGTACAGGACTATGTACCCCTAGTATACAGACAACCTCCGGTCTTGTGCACAGTGAAGTTATGGTCTGAGGAGGCAATGGACGCTCTAAAGGACTGTTTTGAAACCACACAGCCCCCCAACCTGACCCTCACTAAGACCCAGGTGAGGACGGAGCTGAGGAAGATCAAAGCGAGGAAGGCCTCGGGACCGGACGGCATCAGCGCAAAGCTCCTCAAGTCCTGTGCAGAACAGCTGTGTGGGATTGTGGAGCTCATCTTCAACCTGAGCCTGAAGCTGGGGAGGGTACCACAGTTGTGGAAAACATCTTGTGTGGTACCTGTACCAAAGACTTCCCACCCCAAAGACCTGAACAGCTACAGACCAGTGGCTCTGACGTCTCACATGATGATCCTGGAGAGACTGCTCACCTCCGCCCCCTGGTGGGACCAGCGATGGATTCACTCCAGTTCGCCTACCAGCATGGCATTGGGGTGGAGGATGCAGTGATCTTCCTCCTTCACCATTCTTTGTCCCACCTGGAGAAGCCCGGGAATGCGGGGAGGATCATGTTCTTTGACTTCTCCAGTGCTTTCAACACCATCCAACCGATGATCCTGAAGGACAAGCTGCTGTGCGCAGGGGTGGACCAGCACCTGTCATCATGGATCCTGGACTACCTCACTAACCGGCCACAGTTTGTGAGAACCTGGGACTGTGTGTCCGACACGATCATCGGTAGCACGGGGGCCCCCCAGGGAATGGTTCTGGCTCCCTTCCTGTTCACCCTTTATACTGCGGACTTCTCACACAACACAACACACTGCCATCTACAGAAGTTCTCTGACTACTCTGCGATCGTCGGCCTCATCTCCAACAGAGATGAAGCTGAGTACAGAGGACTTATCCAGGACTTCGTGGACTGGTGCCATTGGAACTGCCTCCAGATCAACGCAAGGAAAACTAAGGAGTTGGTGGTGGACTGCCACAGGCAAGGACAACCCCTCACAGCACCAGTAAACATACAGGGAACAGACATTGAGATGGTGACATCCTACAAGTACCTGGGTGTTCATCTGAACCATAAACTAGACTGGTCACACAATACCGACGCACTCTACAAGAAGGGACAGCGCAGGCTGTTCCTAGTGAGGAGGCTCAGGTCTTTTGTTGTACAAGGGGCACTGCTGAAGACATTCTACGACACGGTGGTGGCATCAGCCATCACTTTTGGAGTGGTCTGCTGGGGCAGTGGCATTACAGCAGCCGATAGGAAGAGACTGAACAAACTGATCAAGAAAGCTAGCTCTATCCTGGGGCAACGCTTTGACCCAGTGGAGGAGATAGGAGAGAGAAGGATGGTGGCTAAACTGTCATCTCTGCTGGAGTCCGAGTTCCACCCTATGCAGGACACACTGAATGCACTAAGAAGCTCATTTAGCAGCAGACTACATCATTGTAGGTGCACAACCGAGAGGTTTCGCAGGTCCTTCCTACCAATGGCTGTCAGAGTG
Source organism: Pholidichthys leucotaenia (assembly GCA_020510985.1). Lineage (NCBI taxonomy): Eukaryota > Metazoa > Chordata > Actinopteri > Cichliformes > Pholidichthyidae > Pholidichthys > Pholidichthys leucotaenia. The sequence continues at coordinate 478,401,390 of CM035839.1, forward strand.
TATAACCTAAGCAGGGCTGCTTGCAGAGATAGCAAAAAGACGTGACAACCTAATAGTATTGAATGCAAAAGACACAATAGACTTACACAATGGTCCCCTCCGGTATACAACTAGGAAAATACCGGTAGCTACGGAGGGTGACGATATGTATGGGTACATAATCATACCATGTAGGATAACTAAGTAGACGGTTATGCTGTTTCATTCCATCTAGCTACAATGCTTTGCACTGTGTGTGTTTATATATTTACATATTTATTCCATCTCGCTACAATGCTCCACACTGTGTGTTTATATATCTATACATTTATTCCGTCTAGCTGCAATACTCCGCATCGTGTGTCTATATATTTATGTTTATATGTACATATGTATACTCGCTGCTCTTGTTTTTTCTTGCCTTCTGATTGTTGCTCTGAGTGTTGCTATCCCAGTGCTTTTTTTTTTTTTTTTTGTTACTTATTTGTACCCGTAGGTAGATTTGGTTTGCAGTCTGGTAACAAGCCACCGGCTGCCGGTCGCTGCGTGCGCGAGCGCCCTAAACCTACATGTTTTTGGTATGCGGGAGAAAACCGGAGAAATCCCGGAGTAAACCCACGCAACACGGGGAGAACATGCAAACTCCACACAGCTCACTGTTGGTCGGGGGCTGGGATCAAACCCACAATCTCGTGATCCCCGCGATCCCCCGGCCGAGGGTAAACTGTGCTGCCACAGTGCTAAACCACTGCGCCACCGTGCGCCACCGATTGCAGTGCTGTTGCAATCCTGGAATTTCCCCATTGTGGGACTAATAAAGGCTTATCTTATCTTATCTTATCTTACATACAGGAGAATTGAAGTGCCGTTTCTCTCTCTCTTAGTGGTGTGCGGAATATATAAGAAAAGAAGGAATAAGTAAATGGTAAATGGTAAATGGCATTCACTTATATAGTGCTTTTATTCTCATCTCTTGATGACCAAAGCGCTTTACAGTTCCTGCTATCCACCCATTCACACACTGATGCTGGCATGCTACCTAACATGGCGCTTCCAGACCCACCAGGAGCAATTGAGGTGAAGTGTCTTGCCCCGGGACACAACGGCATGATACCCAGGGAGAGTGGGAATCGAACCCGGGTTCAAATTCCGGGCTGATGAAGAACAACAGCTGTCTATGTACAGTAATGCTACCATAGTGCAAATAAAGATAAAACCCAGCAATCCTATGTACAGAAAAAAAGTGGAGCTATAATACCCATAATTGCAAGTTCGATGCGGTAGTGTAGGTGCAGACAGTGACAGATAGGACTGCACATGATCAGCATTGCAATAATAGACAGCAGCAGATATGGCATTTGTCCAAATGGTTGCAGTAAATTGCAGATACATACAGCAGCAGATGTATTACTGTTGGTGTGCCAGTCTTTCTGTGCCAGCAGCTGAGGTAGTTATTGTGCGGGTGAGTGCGTTATGGTCCGGTGGGAGTGGGGTGGACAGAGTTCAGGATCCTGATGGCCTGTTGAACAAAGCTGTTTAGCAGTCTTGTGGAGTGAGCCCGGAGGCTCCAGTACTTTTTCCCCGAGGGTAGGGGGCTGAAGAGGGAGTGGGAGGTGTCGCCTGCAATGTTGATGGCTCTGTTGGTGAGGCAGGTGAGGTAGATGTCCAAGAGGGGGCAGAGGGGCACCGATGATCTTGCTAGCTGCTTTCACTGTGCATTGTAGTTTCTTCCAGCAGGAGGTGGTGCAGTTTCCATACCACACTGTGATGCAGCTGGTGAGGATGTTCTCACTGGTGCCCCAGTAGAAAGAACACATGATGGCGGGGTGGGACTTGTGCTTTTCTCACTTTTTGAGGAAGAAACTAGAGGCGTGCTTGAGCCTTCTTGGCCAGTGATGTGGTGTTGTTGGACCAGGCGACGGTCCTCAGAGATGTGGCACCCCCAGGAACTTGGTGACTGCTCACCCCTCTCCACAGCTGCACCATCGATGATCAGAGTATGATGCTGTGTGTGGTTCCCTCCTGAAGTCAACCACAATCTCCTTGATTTTTTCCACATGTTCAGGAAGAGATTATTGTCTTTACACCAACTGGACCAGTTGGCTCCCCTCATTTCTGTAGTTGGCCTCCTCGTTGTTGGTGATGAGGCCCACCACCATCATCCATCCATCCATCTTCTACCGCTTTTTTCGGAGGTCCGGGTCCGGAAGGCAACAGTATTAAGCAGAGAAGCCCAGACTTCCCTCTCCCCAGCCCAAATGCTCCAGCTCTTCAGAGAGGATACCAAGGTGTTCCCAGACAGCTGGGAACCACTCTCACTGAGTCCTGGGTCTGCCCCAGGGTCTCCTCCAGTGAGACGTGCCTGAAACACCTCAAGTGGGGAGGGTCCATCATGTCACTCCACCAACTTGATTGATGTGGTTGGTGTTGTAGGCTGGTACACAGTCATGGGTCAGCAAGGTGTAGAGCAGACGGATGAGCACACATCCTTGTGGCGTCTTTGTGCTTAGTGTGATGGTCTTGGAGGTGTTGCTGCCAACCCGCATGTTCTGTGGACTGTGAGAAAGTCCAGCACCCAGTTACAGAGGTTTTGAGTCCCAAGTGTCTGAGTTTTTGTATCAGGTGCTGGGGGATGATGGTGTTGAATGCTGAACTGAAGTCCAAGAACAGCATCTTGCACATAGGAGTTCTTGAGTCCAGGTGGGTGAGGGCTGGAGAGCAGCAACAATGCATCCTCTGTGGATCTGTTTGACCTATATGCAAACTGAGATGGGTCGTGGGACAGAGGGAGGATGGACTTGATGTTCTGCATGACCAGTGACTCAAAGCACTTCATTATGATGGGGGTCGGTGCTATGGGCCGGTAATTGTTGTAGCTGGATGGGATGGCCTTCTTTGGGGTTGGTATTTTGGTGGCAGTTTTGAAACGTGAGGACAACAGCTTGACTTAGAGAGACGTTGAAGATGTCGGCCAGAACATTCTTGAGCTCCTCCGCACAGTCCTTCAGGATGTGACCTGGTATGTTGTCTGGACCAGCTGCCTTGTGTGGGTTGATGCTGCAGAGAGTCCTCTTCACGATAGCTGGATCCAGACTTGTGGCCTTCTCGTCTGGAGAAGTTGTCTTCTGTGCTGATGTGCTGTTTTGTGCTTCAAAGTGGCCAAAGAAGTCATTTAGGTTGTTAAGCAGTGTGATGTCACTCGCACAGGTCTGAGGTGGAGATTTGGTGCTGCTGAAGTGTCCAGATATTTTCTTGCTATCCTGTCATTTTGCCTCCTTGATGCCATGGGACAGGGTGGCCCTAGCTGTTGTTAGTCCCGCAGTGTCACCGGCTCTGAAGGCTGCGTCCTGAGCCCTTAGGAGACTGTGGACCTTTGCTGTCATCCATGGCTTTTGGTTAGTACGAAGAGTGACGGTTTTGCAGTGAGTGACATCATCAGTGCATTTACATAGCTATGTATACTACAGCAACCTCCGTGCACTCCTCTAGGTTTGTGTGTCCATTGTGAGTGGCTGCATGCTTGAAAGTGTCCCAGTCTGTAGTGCTGAAGCAGTCTTTCAGAGCATCAGAGGCCCCCTCTGGCCACACACGTACCTGCTTTTTTGTTGGTCTGATGGCTTTCACTCTGGGTCTGTATGCAGGCTTATGATCAGAGAAACCCAGGTGGGGTAGGGGGGAGGCTCTGTATGCTTTCTTGTGAGTTGTGTACACTAGGTCCAGCAAATTGTCTCCTCTTGTAGGAAAGTCCACATGTTGGTGTAGTTTTGGTAGGAGGGCCTTTAAATCTTCATGGCTGAAGTCTCCTGCTGTGATGAGGAATCCATCTGGATGTGCTGTTTGTGTCTCACTGATGGCCTGATAAAGTTCATTTAGTGCCTTTTTTCTCTCACCGATGGTGGTAGGCGGGACATGCATGGCGACCAGCAAGATAGATGTAATTTCTCTCAGTAAGTAGAAGGGTCGGCACTTGATGATCATAAACTTCACCAATGGAAAACAATGTTTGTGCACAACAGTCACATCTTGGCACCAAGTGTCACGATCAGCACGATAGCATGTTAGCCCCGCTAACTGAATGGCAGAGTCCGGGTTATTGTCATTTAGCCACACTTCCCTACAGATAAAAACACAGCAGTTCTGCGCGTCACTGTTGTGTAGATCTCAGGAGCTGTATGTGGTCTATTTTGCTGTCTAGTGAGTGTATGTTGGCTAGAATGAGCAAAGGAATCAGGAGTCTGTGTGGGCTAGCGACTAGCTTTGTTCAGATACTTACACATTTACCTCTCTTTTGTCTTCTCTCACACCATCTGTGGCGTCTCCATTTGGGGTGGGAGACAGCAGTCGAGGCCGGGGGTGTGGAGCGGAGACGTCCTAGGCCATGGAGTTCCTCTGTAACACTCTGGTCCAAGACGTAATGTTTGGTCATATTCTTTCTCTCCAGAAGGCTGTGGCGACTGTAACTTGTGTGCAGTATCATTTGTGGACATTAAACAACACTAAACGGCACAGAACACGAAGTGAGAAGGGAGGCCGCTGCATGTTCACGTGCCGCCTAGTGGCATATCATTTAACTTCTTAACTGCTAACTATTATACAGTGCTAACATTAGTTTTCAAGTTTTGAGCTACTATAGTACGTAAAATGTGAACACTGACTAACAGCTAGCTTCAGTATCAGGATGAGACATAGCTAACACCAGATTTCCAAGACACAGAAAATGTAATATCTATTAACAGCCACGGGAGCTAAAGTTAATGTTGTGTCTGAATTAAAGAGGAGTCGAGGTGTTTTAGAGGTTTTATTAAAATAAGAACTGTGAACACAGGAGTCCCTACTGCGAGTGCAGGAGCCACAGCGAAGAGACCGGATGTCTCCTGCAGCTGGCTTATACTGTATACCTCAGGTGACACCACCCCCCACAGGTGGGGCGTCACCCCTCCCTAGCCAAGGGCACCGCCATAATAATAGAATATCCATCCATCCATCCATCCATCTTCTTCCGCTTAATCCTTTTCGGGTCGTGGGGGGGCTGGAGCCTATCCCAGCATCTTTGGGCGAGAGGCAGGGTCCACCCTGGACAGATCACCAGTCCATGACAGAGAGACAGACAACCATTCACTCTCACAGTCAGACCTGAGGACAATTTAGAATCCCCAGTTTTGTTGCCAATTAACCTAACTTGCATGTTTTTGGCCTGTGGGAGGAAACCGGAGGAATCCCGGAGTAAACCCACGCAGACACGGGGAGAACATGCAAACTCCACACAGATCACTGTTGGTCAGGGGCTGGAATCGAACCCAGGATCCCCCGGCCAAGGGTGAGTTGCTGTGCTGCCACAGTGCTAACCACTCCGCCACCATGCTGCCTCATAATAATATAATATATATAATATACGATCCTACAGTTCCCCCCCCCTTTTCAAAAATGCAAGCACACAAATTCCCCCAAACTTATAATTTACACCCGATTCACACTCTAATACAAAGGGGTATAGGCCTACACACACACACACACACACCACACTGGCCCAGCGGAACTCTCCGCCATGTAAACAAAACAGTCACTGACAGGAAAAAGGACCACACTCCCAAATAAATTCATCCCGATGAGAATATTCATACATACAAATAAGTAATTCCAGACCTAAACAATGGCGGTACCCGACCCCGTAAACTCACAGGATATACACAGTTAAACACAGAGATTCCTGACGGATCACACAAGTTACATAATATAGGGCAAGGCGGCGCGGTGGAAGAGTGGTTAGCACTGCGGCAGCACAGCGACTCACCCTTGGCCGGGGGATCCCGGGTTCGATCCCAGCCCCCGACCAACAGTGATCTGTGTGGAGTTTGCATGTTCTCCTCGTGTCTGAGTGGGTTTACTCCGGGATTTCTCCGGTTTCCTCCCACAGGCCAAAAACATGCAAGTTAGGTTAATGGCATCAAACTGGGGATTCTAAATTGTCCTTAGGTCTGACTGTGAGAGTGAATGGTTGTCTGTCTCTCTGTGTTGGCCCTGTGATGGACTGGTGATCTGTCCAGGGTGGACCCTGCCTCTCACCCAAAGATGCTGGGATAGGCTCCAGCCCCCCCGCAACCTGAAAGGGATAAAGCGGAAGAAGATGGATGGATGGATGGATAACACACTGACAGCCCACAGGAACTTTCACGCCCAGGTGTTACTGCACCCTCAACACACACAACATAGAGTCTCCAGGCATTCACAACGTACAACAGTGGTCATGTGCAGACAAAACTTAAGTCAAACAGTCAATATCACACAATTCACATTCCTATAATGACAAAGCTGTGTCTATTGCTTCCTTTGTTAACTACAGAACAACACAAGAACATTAACCTTAGCAGACACAATTCTAAATGCACTAACCCAGACACACCGTAAGCCCCCATTCAAAGCCTAACCCAGGTCTCCCAAAGGCCCCCCTCTGGAGTGTCCGTCCCATGGCCCACTCCCAGAGCGTCTCCACTTTCGTCTGATAGGAAATGGGCTGCAATGGCGTTCCTTTCTGCCTGAACACCGCAGCTCATTGGGATGCCGTCTCAACCCATCAGTCAAATCCAGGTACCCATCGTCGTCGGACCGGACCACCCCTAGATTATCCTGTCCAACTTTCAGTTCTCTCAAACTGCGCACCCAACCAGCCAAGGCTCGACCCTAGGACGGACATCATCACCCTCGCCCAGGGGAGCGCTCACTGGCTTTCTCCATCGTCTGCATCGTGATCTGGCACCCTTATGGCTCCTCAGCAGTCCGCCAAGTTAACTCGAGCCTAGTCCCTTGTCTTTATTTTTGGCACGGCTAGTATTTGTGCCATCTGATGTTACCCCGGTTGCTACTTATTGTTGCATTGGAGCATCACCAGCAACTGTTGGCTCAATGGTGGTATCCAGCTGGCAACCGGAGCCCTGCTGCTCTCGCTGTCTGGACCTGTCCGCCTTCGCGGGGGCTAAACCATGCCGTTCAGGTCCACCGTCCTTGGGACCACAAACACTGGCACGGAGCCCCTGTCTCGTCGGCGTACTCCAGTGCTGTCGGTGTTCCTCTTCACCCGGAATGGGCTACCCAAAGTCCCACACTTCATTGCCACTTCCCACATAAAATGGCCAGTCCCACAGGCCACCACCTGACCACTCCTCCACTTCTCCGCAGGTGATGGAGAAACCAAGCCCGTAAAACAAGTCACAGCCCATCAGATTATTACCTTCTCAAGACACCATGAACTTGGCTGCGCACATGGAGGCCTCCTTATACCTCACAGACAGCCACACCAAACCCCGATGTCAGGGAGATTAGACCATATCCATAACAAGCTACATTTCTCTTACTCACAGTTTAGTGGGGAAAACACCGTTTCACTATTGCCAAGTTCAGGATGGAGATTGCCGACCCCGTGTCCACCAACATCGGTATCGGCGTCCGGTCTAGCTGTATGTCGCAGACAACACGACCGTCCGTGTTTGGCAAGACAGTGTGGACCACTGTAGGCGCCTTCTTCTTAACACTGTCCTTAGCAGGCCTCCGTTGCTCCTTGTCAAAGTTGCGGCAAACTCTGGCGAAGTGGTGGAGCAAACCACACTGTCCACAACTCTTGCGCCTCGCTATGCACTCCCTGGCTTGATAGTGGTGCCTGCTGGATCCGCAGCCGTAGCATCTCAGCGTCCCCGGGGTGGACCATATTTTAATGATGGCCGCGTACTCGTCGTCGCTTCCATCATCCAAATCCAAGGCCAGGGCCTTCCACCGTGCCTCGTTCTTGGGCAGGACTTTGTTATCGCCGAGGTTTCTTGTCAGCCGTTCCGCTGCCTTGTGTTACTGCGCTAGCTCCAAGGCTGCTAGCAGTGAAAGCTCACCAGCGTGAGTTGGCAGGCGAACTCTTGCCGAGAAGTAGGTTATGTGTTCGGCCAACTGGTCGCGGACCATCTCCTCCTCCAAAGTCCCAAACCTGCACTCACCCGCCAGCTGTCAAAGGTCCATGACGAACTGCTGGACCAACTCTCCGGGTCGCTGGCGCCGCTTTCTGAACTGAATGTGCCACATAATGATGTTTTCAGGGGCGTGAAAGTAGCCAGCCATGAGCCTTGCAATGTCGTTGAAACTGCCACCTCCTCCAAGTGTGCTCAGGATTCTCTGGCCCTCCATACCTAGGTTATGGACCAGAATAGCCATCGCTCTTAATTTATCCAGGTTGCCGAGGTCTAACGCCAACAGATAGTTTTGGAAGGCCGCATACCACCTGGCCCAAGGGACCAGCGGCTCACCCGGAGCCTCCAAAAAGGGACGAAGTGTGGTAGCAGCCCTCTCGATCTCCGTATATCCTCGTCACCAAATGTGTCTGAATTTCAGAGGAGTCGAGGTGACGTTTTAGAGGTTTTATTATAATAAGAACTATGAACACAGGAGTCCCCACCGTGAGTGCAGGAGCCACAGCGAAGACACAATATGTCTCCCGCAGCTGGCTTATATACCTCAGGTGACGCCGCCCCCCAGAGGTGGAGCGTCACCCCTCCCTAGCCTAGGGCACCGCCATAATAATATAATATCTATAATATACGATCCTACAGTTAACACATAGCTCATGTTAGTCTAGCTAATAAATAGTAAATGGTGTTTACTTATATAGTGGTTTTGCTAATTTCTGGATGACCAAAGTGCTTTACAGATCCTGCCGTACACACATTCACACACTGATGGCGGTGGAGCCACATGAAACTGTGTTTGTGTTTTATGTTTTGAGCTCAGCTACCTGTTGTCCACTACCTGTTCATCCACTCAAGTGGGTGGAGTTATGACCTGTTCATCCCCTCAGGATGGTGGGGTTATGACCCCCACACCTGTACACTGATCAATAACGTGTGAGATTAATACAGAAGAAGAAAGCTACGTTCCGATCGCCCAGTAGTGGACTCCGAAGTGGACTCTGCAGGGTATTCACCATATTAACTGAGATTCCAAACCGAAGGGAGCGAATGATCTTCAGTTCAAAGGGAACTAACTGAGCAGGGAAGAAGTGAACAACCATACATCCCTTCACCGGAAGATGACAGGAAGATTACCCATAAGCCATTGTGCCTCAAATACAAATAAAACAAACTATTGTTGCTAATGTTATTAACAAGCTAAACTGATGTTGGTTATTGTTTATATCAACTGACTGTAATAAAAATATATTTGTATTAATATTTTATTTAAGAAATATAAATTATCCACCATAGTATCAGTACGTGTCTATGGTTACCGTGGTAACACACGGAGGAGGGAGCCGATGGTTACAGGGTGTTTCAAATGGAGAAATTTTGTGAAGGGCGGTTAACTGATATTCCCTGAGAACGGAGCAGGGAGTACAGTTGAAGTACACTGTGGATCAGAATGTAGCTGAAGTATGTCTTCTTCTCCTTCTTCTCGGCATGGAAATGTGTCCACTGTCCTGTTTCCATGGCAGCAGTGACTGTGGGTGATGTTCTGCCGTGAATTAGATCAATGGACAATGACATCATCATGGTCACGCTAACCAATACCAGCTGCTTCCCTCAGCAACGGGGCATCCCCGTAATGATGGAAGGTGTTTGCATATCTGTGTTTGTTTTAATGACACTGTGGGGACCGTGGCGTTTCCAGAGCACAGAGACTGTCCTCATAAATCAGCATAAATCAGGGGAGACGATCCTCAGAAACCACCATAAATCAAGGTGAATGCAGTTACAGGAAGTGGCTGATGGTCTGTGTGTGATTTAGTGTGCGTTATTGTGTGCGTGTTATTCTGTGAAACATGTCTGTGTGTGTGTTAGTGTGTGTCTTATTCTGTGTCTGTTATTATGTGTTGGCGTCTGTGTGTGCGTGTGTTAGTGTGTGTAATTCTGTGTGTGTGTGTGACTGTTACTGTGCATTAATATATCACTCGTGTGGTGAATTGAAAACATTCCTCGAACTGGTTCACATGTGAAACTCGAGGCATTTTGGAGATTTTTGCGTCCACCTCTGTGATCTTTGAGGACGTGGTGGGTGGAGGCTCTGATTGGTCACTTGGTGGTTTTGCTGTCTCTGGGATGGATTATTATTAGAGACTCGGGGGAGGGAGGATGTTTTCACTTTAATTTAACATAATTGTGGTTGAATTTTTTATTTTCATATTCAGGCTCCAGCTCCTGTGACCATCAACCCTTGGGACACAGTATTATTATTCTGCCCCAGAGGTCTGCAACCTGCAGCGCAGGGGCCACATGCAGCTCGTTTGCCCATAACTGGTGACTCTGATTTAAGAAACAAACGAGCAATAAAAAAGAAAAAACACTTAGAAAAAAACAACCCCACAAATTTTCAAGAAAATAAGAAAGCTATAAAAAGTAGTATATGTGTCAGAAAAGTCACCAACTTACATGTAAAAACTACAACTAAGAGTCAGTGTACCTCAGTTATTGCTGTTAGCATTATTATTAGTGTCCTGCAGTTATTCTTATTAACATTACTGTTAGCACCCCTTGATTATGTCTGTTAACGTTACTGTAGGGCTGGGCAATACACTGAATATATTGTCAGAGCTGCCCCTTCAGCGCGAAGGAAAGGCCCAATTGCGTGACAAAGTTTAAACATAATTTATTGCAAAAATAACATAAAGCAGCATGAGGGCTGGAACAAATGACTCAAACTGCATGGCAAGATTTAGACTTTTTTAGAACCATTATTGAAAATGCAAAAGGAGATGGAAAAAGAAATTGGAATAATATTAACAAATTGATGAATAAACAGAACAAAAAAGATGACAGACATGGAACTTAGTAACAAATTGGTACAGAATCCCACAGTCACTGCTACACAGTTTAACATCTTTTTAATAAACTCTGTGCTAGAAATATCCAACTCATTTAATCCACCTGATCATAATGGGCGGTGCGGTGGAACAGTGGTTAGCACTGCAGCAGCACAGCAACTCACCCTTGGCCATGGGATCCCTGGTTCGATCCCAGCCCCTGACCAACAGTGATCTGTGTGGAGTTTGCATGTTCTCCCCGTATCTGCGTGGGTTTAACTCCGGGATTTCTCCGGTTTCCTCCCACAGACCAAAAACATGCAAGTTAGGTTAATTGGAGACTCTAAAGTGGCCCTAGGTGTGAATGTGTGTGTGAATGGTTAAGGGATAGCACCGTACCGTGGCTGCTTCATCCATCCAGGTGGATGCCCTCAATTTCCCCTCTGGGGATCAATAAAGTATACAAAATCAAAAAAAAAAAATAATTCTAGTCCTATTAACCCCTCACAACCAGTCTTTAATATATCAGAAATAACTGAAAATGAAGTCGCAAATATCATCAGCTCATTGAATAGCTCAAAAGCAACAGATGAACATGGCCTTAACACTAAATTTTTAAAAGAACAAACAATCTCTCATTTGTCTAATTATTCATTTCATCAATCTGTCAGTCAAACATGCTGCCGGCCCAACTGCCTGGAAAGTAGGAGTGGTCAGACCAATTTTCGAAACAGGGAGCAAAATTGATATAAACAACTACAGACCAATCAGCATCTTACCTGTCATCTCCAAAATAATTGAAAAATGGATGGCCGCACTATTATGTGAACATCTGAATTATGAGAACACCCCCCTGCATCACGCACAGTTTAGGTTCCGTGCCCACCACACTGCAATAAGCTTGTTTTTAGAGAAAACTAAATCTTTCTTAGATAAGTGCAGTTGTGGAGGTGCTGTGTTTTTAGACCTGAAGAAGGCGTTTGACGCCATTAACCACAACATCCTTTTAACCAGACTTACTCAGTTTAACTTTCCAGAACATGCTGTCAAATGGATGAAATCTTTTTTTTTTTTTTCCACAATATCTTTATTGAACCTTTTTTTTTTTTTAACAAACATGATACAAACAATCAAACACTAACACTAAAGTACTACAAAAAAAAAATGCACTAAAAACACCAACAACCACCAACAAAATCAAGTCTTCAACAATGCTCCTCTGTTTAGTCTAGACAATCCAATACATAAGTATACATATTATGTTCACCAGTTTGGAATTTACAAGGTCCACACACATCATTCACCTTCTTCTTCAAGAGTTATGTTTAAATTTTTTACATAATCAATAAAAGGTCTCCATATATTCTCAAACACAATTTCCTTTGATTTCAGTATATATGTTATTCTTTCTAGTGGAAGGTTTGTTAACATCTGTCTTAACCACTGAGTCACATCTGGTCTATGAGTCTTTTTCCATAATAGTGCAATACATTTTTTGGCATTAAGCAAACTGAGGTCTATGAATGTTCTTTCACTTTTATTGAAATTATGCTTTTCTGGGTACAGACCCAACAAAAACAGTTTAGGATTCAATATGATTTGTTTTGAGATTATTTTTTCAATTGTTACCCTCACCTCCTCCCAAAACATTCTTATTAATCTACATTCCCATAAACAATGAAATAGGGCTCCTTTACTTTCCATGCATTTTGTGCATGTATCTGGTATATTTTTGTTATATCTATTTAACTCCTCCGGTGTAACATACATCCGCATTAACCATTTGAAATGTATCAATTTAAGGCGTGCATTTATTGATTTGGTTTGAGCTTCTGTACAAGCCAATTCCCATTGTTCCTCTGAAATTTCAGTTTGCAGATCTTCTTTCCAGTAGTTTAATCTTTTCAGTGAATTTTCACTTGAAGATAGTGTCAATGAGTTATAAAACTCTGAAATAATACCCTTTCTTTTACTATCTTTCATCATCATTTTTTCCAAGGATGAATAAATAGGTCGAGTGAGAGCTTTATTTTGATTTGATCGAATAAAGTTTCTAAGTTGAAGATATTTAAAAAAATGTGTTCTATTGAGATTAAATTTGATCCTCAGCTCTTCAAAAGACATTATGTTGTCTGCACATGGCAAATATAAATCCTGAATCTTTTGTATCCCTTTTAAATTCCATACTTTAAATACAGCGTCCGCTCTCCCTGGTTTAAAATATTGATTACCCCATATTGGACTAAATTGTGACAATAACTGTGGTTCTTTTAAATAGTTTTTAGCTTCACACCATATTTTGATCATATGCTTTACAAATGGATTTTTAACTTGTTTTTGTAATTTTTTTGCCGAATCTGAGTATATGAATATGGGAAGAGGTAAAGGTAAATTGTATGATTCCATTTCAGTCCAGTGAGGGAGATCATTTGATGAAAAATAATGTCATAGACCTCAGTTGTGCCGACCAATAATACAACATAAAATTTGGACATTTCAGACCTCCACGATCAAATGGTAAATATAATAAAGACAAACGTAATCTAGCCCTCCTGTTGTTCCATATAAATTCCACTAACTTTTTTTTTATTCTTGAGAATAGATCTAAAGGTGGTGATAAGGGAATGTATTGAAATAAATAAAGTATTTTAGGTAAAATATTACTTTTAAGTATATTGATTCTCCCGATCATCGACATTGGTAGTGACATCCATCTCTGAGTTAACTCATTGATATCTGACATTAAGGCTTCATAGTTGACACTGGCGACTGATTCTAGCTTAGGCATAATTTGGATTCCTAAATATTTAAACTGATTTACAACATTGAATTGATTTACCTCAGGGGCTGGGTAATTTCTCTGGGTCTCATTTAGCATTAATATTGAAGATTTAGTTTTATTTATTTTATATCCTGATATTTCCCCAAAATTCTTTATTAAATTCAACAAGGTTGGAATTGATTTTTTTAGATTCGACATAAACAAAATTATATCATCGGCGTACAGGGAGATTTTATGTTCTGTTGGTCCAACTTTAATTCCATATATTTGTGAATGTAAACGTATCGCTATCGCTAAAGGTTCAATTGCCATAGTAAACAGTAAAGGTGAAAGTGGACAGCCTTGTCGACATCCTCTATTGATTTTTATTGGTTTTGAAATATTGTTATTTGTTAGGATTTCTGCTGTAGCATTATTGTATATTATTTGAACCCATTTTATGAAATTATTTCCAAGTCCAAACCTTTGTAGGACTTCAAAAAGAAAGGGCCATTCAACTCTATCAAAGGCCTTTTCGGCGTCCAATGATAGGAGAGCTGTATCCGGTGCTTCTTTATTAAAATAAATAATATTAAATAGTCTTCTTACATTATGGAAGCCTTGTCTACCCTTTATAAAGCCATTCTGATCTCGATTAATAATATTTGGTAAAATTTCTTGTATTCGTCTTGCTAAAATTTTACAGATTATCTTAAGGTCGGCGTTTAATAGGCTTATTGGTCTCATATTTTCACATTTATTAGAGGGCTTACCTGGTTTTGGCAGCAGTATAATTAAGGCATTATTTATGTATGATGGTAAATTATTATTTTGAAATGCTTCTAAAACCATTTCCAAAAAGGTTTTATTAATTTATTCTTAAATTTTTTATAAAGGTCAACTGGAAGACCATCTGGTCCTGCACTTTTTCCTGATTTCATATTATCAATGGCTAGCCCAACTTCTTCTTGACTAATTTTAGACTCCAATATCTCCCTGTTTTCATTTGGAATACACGGTATAGATAGTTCGTTCAAAAACCCATTTAGTTTTGTTAAATCAGGTTCATTTTTGGTATCATATAATTTTTCATAGTAATCTCTAAAGGCTCTATTAATTTCTAAAGGATCTATAACTACCTGTCCGTTACTTATAATACTGGTAATTGGTGTTTTAATTTCCAATTGTTTAATCTGCCATGCTAATAATTTTCCTGATTTTTCACCTTGTTCATAAAAAGATTGTTTCAATCTTAGAAGACTCGAGGCAGCTCTATTCGCTGATTTTTTGTCGTATTCAGCTCTCAAAATCAGTAATTCATTCTCCAACCTTGGGTCACTTCCTGCATACACTTTTTCCTGAAGACTTTTTATTTTATGTTCCAATTTAGCTCTCTCCTCTCGAGTCTTCTTAGATTTTGATCCTGTATAACTAATAATATGTCCCCTAATAAAAGCTTTGAAAGCCTCCCACTTTACACATGCTGATGTTTGTGTAGTATTGATGTCAAAGAACTCGTCTATCTGTTTTTCTATATACTTGACAAATTCCTCATCCTGAAGCCATTTATGCTGAAATTGCCATCTACCTGATTCCTTTGTCAATTTTTTATCTACATATATTAGACAACAGGGTGCATGATCAGAAATCACGATGTTATCATAAAAGCAGTTTTGAATCTTGGACCTTAATTCTGTGGAAATCAAAAAATAATCAATACGTGAGAATGTCTTGTAGGTACTGGAATAACAAGAATAGGCTTTAACTTGTGGTTTCATTTCTCTCCATATATCTAACAATCTCAATTCTTTCATAAAAGGATTAATAGTCATCCTACATCCAATGTGCGTACAATCCAGTCCTGTTGATCTATCCACACCTGGATTCAATGTACAATTAAAATCCCCTGCTATTATATGTTGCCCTGTAAGTGATGATAAGATGAGAAATAAATTAGCAAAGAACTTCTGATCATCTATATTGGGACCATATAAGTTCACAAGATTTATATTTTCTAATAGCAAAGAACCTTGAATGATTACATATCTTCCAAATTTGTCTCCAATTACATTTTTCACCTGAAAAGGAACTGATTTATGTATGAGAGTCATAACTCCCCTGGCTCGGGATGAAAATGAAGAGGTGAATACACTTCCCTGCCATCTACTCCTAATTCTTTTAACATCCTCCTCTATCAGATGAGTTTCTTGTAAAAACACAATTCTTGAACCCATGTCCTTTATTTTATTCATAACTTGTTTAAGTTTTTTTAAATTTTGTAGACCTCTGCAATTCCATGAAGTTAAATTAAGATTAACACTTTGGTCCATGATCAATAGTTTGGGATTACCTTGCAGTGTAAACATGCTCATACAGAGAAGCAAAAACATGAGTGGTTGAACATTCATCCTACAAACTACACACAAACAAATTTCCCCTTCCCACACTTGTGGCAAACCCCCCAAAATCAAAAGAAAAATTCTGTCTCCCGATATAGCCATCGACCGTTCCACACCCACAGGGAACAGCCTAAGCCACTCCTTCTTCATCCTCCCAATCACCCTAACTCTACTGCTTTTAATGACGTAACATTAACTCTCCTCTGTAGTTTTCCAACTTAACTCCAAAATTTTTAACAACTTTGTACATCATAGTTTTTTTTTTGTTTGTTTGTTTTGTTTTTGTTTTGTTTTTTTAATATATAATACAATCTATATTTTGTAAACTTACTATTTACTTCAAGTCAGTCAGATGCCTGTGCAAATGCTTAATTATTCTACCTTATATTTTGTTCATGCTTAGCTCCCACCAGTCTCTTCTTCTTCTTTGATCTTCTTGATGAACTCCTGCGCCTCCTCTGGGATCTTGAAGATGTGGGTTCTGCCCTCATACGTGGTCAGCAGTCTCGCAGGATAGATTACACCATGACGAATCCCAAGGTTGCGCAGCTCCTTACGTATGGGATCAAACTGCTTCCTCAATTGCTGGATTCCTGTGGCCAAATCTGGGTAGAACCGCACCTGCTGGTCCTGGTGTTTAATCTCTCCTTTAGCACGTGCAGCGTTGAAGATCTTCATCCTGTCTCTGTTACTAAGAAACTTCATAATTAAGGTCCTCGGCGGTCCCTTATCTCTCCGTGGGCCAATACGATGTGCTTTTTCCAGAACCACTGCTGATTGCAACTCCTTGCTGCCCAGCACCTCCGGAATCCACTTTTCCAGAAAGGAACATACGTCCCGACCTTCTGATTCCTCTGGAAGACCCACCAGCCTCAAATTATTCTGTCTCGACCGAGATTCCAAATCCAAAATATTATCTTCCAGAGATTTATTTTTTTTCTCCAAAGTGCGCACCTTTAATTGAAGACGGGTGACGTCATCTTCAGCACTAGCGAGACGGAGCTCCATCTGCGCCGTTCGTTCTACACAGTCACCCAATTCCTTTCTTATTCCTTCCAACGCTGTCATAATCCCATCAAATCTAGAGGAAAAGTCCGCTCTCATTGAACTCATGGCAGCCATCAGCGCATCTGCGCCATTCCCCGCAGACATCGCACCGCCGCCAGCCTCCTCCGCCATATATGGAGTTTTGTTTGCTGCATCACAGACCTGAAAGTCCGTTAATTTGGACTGTTTCGGCGGCTCGCTTTTTCCTTTTCCTGGTTTTCCAGCCTTAGGCTTCGCCGACATATCCTCGCCCAAATGCTGGGATACGTTCTGTCCCAAATGAGAGTTATTTGCCGATTTTTTTCTCCTGGAGCAGAGCAGAGCGAGACACGTCCGTCCTACGTGGCAGCCATAACCGGAAGTCAAATGGATGAAATCTTATTTAACTGACAGACAGCAATGTGTAATGGTCAACAGTGGTCAAATCACCATATTTGAAATGTCAGATGGGTGTCCCACAAGGCTCCATACTTGGACCAATATTATTCTTCCTGTACATAAATGATTTACCAAATGCATGCAGAAACATTCATATTCAAATGTATGCTGATGACACGGTAATATTCACATCTGCAAACAACACACAAGAAGCTGCCTGTATTCTTACAACAGTGATGACTCAAATCCATGACTGGCTGAATAATTCATGTCTCCGACTAAACACTAAAAAAAACTGTTTGCATGATATTCACCAAACAACGATCAAATATTACAAACTCAAACATTTTCTTAAAAGGAGAAATTTAAGTACCTCAGCATGATTTTAGACACCTCATTAACCTTTAAAAAAAAATCAAAAAAATCTCAAACATAATCAAATTCAAAATCTAAAAAATTTTAAACAAATTAGGCCATCGCTGACAGTGCGACCAAAATGTTCCTGCTTGCAATGATCTTCTCACACATTGATTACTGTTTTACCAACTGGTCACTCACTGGTGTAACCATAATCAAACCCATTGAATCTTTATACAAAAAAACCCATACAAATCTTTGATAAGAAAAATCCCACATATCATTGCTTTCACATTTACAAGAAATACATTCTTCTGTCTTGAAAATTATAAAACTCTCAAATTTGCCTGTTCAATCTATAAAATATGCCTTAGAACACCTTATAACACAACAGTTGTACCAGTCTGTTGTGGCGAAGAGAGAGCTGAGCTCTAAGGCAAAACTGTCGATTTGCCAGTCTGTGTTCCTACTCTCACCTATGGTTACAAGCTTTGGGTAATGACTGAAAGAACGAGATTACAAGTACAAGCAGCTGAAATGAGCTTTCTCCATTGGATTGCTGGACTCACCCTCAGAGATAGGGTGAGGAGCTCAGTCATCCGGGAGAGGCTCAGAGTAGAACCGCTGCTCCTCCACATTGAAAGGAGCCAGTTGAGGTGGTACGGGCATCTGATCAGGATGCCTCCTGGACACCTCCCAGTTGAGGTGTTTTGGGCACGTCCCACTGGGAGGAGATCCTGGGGCAGACCCAGGACTCGGTGGAGAGACTGTCTCCCAGCTGGTCTGGGAACACCTTGGTATCCTCTCTGAAGAGCTGGAGCAGGTGGCTGGGGAGATGGAAGTCTGGGTTTCTCCGTTTGAACTGCTGCCTCCGTGACCCGGACCTCTGGAAAAGCGGTAGAAGATGGATGGATGGAATCTAAAATATTAAATGGCTACCCCCCCTCCCCCCAATGGGAGAATATGTTAAACTGAGAACTGTCACCAGTACAACCACCAGAGCAATCACTAGAGGAGACTGTGAGGTCCCCCACAGACGCACCACATTTGCTCAATCTGTGCTATCAGTGAGGGGCACCGAGATCTGGAATAACATACCACCTGCAATCAGAGAACGGACCACACTAAACACTTTTAAGACACATTGTAAAAATTGCCTTTTAAACAACTAAAACTGTACCCGTAACTAGTGGTTGCTCTGCAGCAAGCGCATATACAGTGGGGAAAAAAAGTATTTAGTCAGCCACCAATTGTGCAAGTTCTCCCACGTAAACTGGGCTGCACGGTGGCGCAGTGGTTAGCACTGCGGCAGCACAGTTTACCCTTGGCCGGGGGATTGTGGGGATCGTGGGATCGTGGGTTCGATCCCAGCCCCCGACCAACAGTGATCTGTGTGGAGTTTGCATGTTCTCCCCGTGTTGCGTGGGTTTACTCCGGGATTTCTCCGGTTTCCTCCCACATGCCAAAAACATGCATGTTAGGTTAATTGGCTGTTCTAAATTGTCCCTAGATATCTGTTTCCTATAGGCCCTTAGAATAGAGGGTTAGTATTAATGAAAGCGCTTTGAGTGGTCTTTGTGACTAGAAAAGCGCTATATAAGTGCAGGTTAGTTAGTAGTTAGTTAGTAAAAGATGAGAGAGGTCTCCAATTTTCATCATAGGTATACCTCAACTATGAGAGACAAAATGAGAAAAAAAAAATCCAGAAAATCACATTGAAGGATTTTTAATGAATTAATTGGTAAATTCCTCGGTAAAATAAGTATTTGGTCAATAACAAAAGTTCATCTCAATACTTTATCTTCCCTTTGTTGGCAATGACAGAGGTCAAACATTTTCTGTAAGTCTTCACAAGGTTTTCACACACTGTTGCTGGTATTTTGGCCCATTCCTCCGTGCAGATCTCCTCTAGAGCAGTGATGTTTTGGGGCTGTCGCTGGGCAACACGGACTTTCAACTCCCTCCAAAGATTTTCTATGGGGTTGAGATCTGGAGACTGGCTAGGCCACTCCAGGACCTTGAAATGCTTCTTACGAAGCCACTCCTTCGTTGCCTGGGTGGTGTGTTTGGGATCATTGTCATGCCGAAAGACCCAGCCACGTTTCATCTTCAATGCCCTTGCTGATGGAAAGTGGTTTTCACTCAAAATCTCACGATACATGGCCCCATTCATTCTTTCCTTTACACGGATCAGTCGTCCTGGTCCCTTTGCAGAAAAACAGCCCCAAAGGATAATGTTTCCACCCCCATGCTTCACAGTAGGTATGGTGTTCTTTCTCCTCCAAACACGACAAGTTGAGTTTTTACCAAAAAGTTCTATTTTGGTTTCATCTGACCATATGACATTCTCCCAGTCCTCTTCTGGATCATCCAAATGCTCTCTAGCAAACTTCAGACGGGCCTGGACATGAACTGGCTTAAGCAGGGGGACACGTCTGGCACTGCAGGATTTGAGTCCCTGGCGGTGTAGTGTGTTACTGATGTAGCCTTTGTTACTTTGGTCCCAGCTCGCTGCAGGTCATTCACTAGGTCCCCCCGTGTGGTTCTGGGACTTTTGCTCACTGTTCTAGTGATCATTTTGACCTCACGGGGTGAGATCTTGCGTGGAGCCCCAGATGGAGGGAGATTATCAGTGGTCTTGTATGTCTTCCATTTTCTAATAATTGCTCCCACAGTTGATTTCTTCACACCAAGCTGCTTACCTATTGCAGATTCAGTCTTCCCAGCCTGGTGCAGGTCTACAATTTTGTTTCTGGTGTCCTTTGACAGCTCTTTGGTCTTGGCCATAGTGGAGTTTGGAGTCTGACTGTTTGAGGTTGTGGACAGGTGTCTTTTATACTGATAATGAGTTCAAACAGGTGCCATTAATACAGGTAACGAGTGGAGGACAGAGGAGCCTCTTAAAGAAGTTACAGGTCTGTGAGAGCCAGAAATCTTGCTTGTTTGTAGGTGACCAAATAGTTATTTTACTGAGGAATTTACCAATTAATTCATTAAAAATCCTTCAATGTGATTTTCTGCATTTTTTTTTCTCATTTTGTCTCTCATAGTTGAGGTATACCTATGATGAAAATTGGAGACCGCTCTCATCTTTTAAGTGGGAGAACTTGCACAATTGGTGGCTGACTAAATACTTTTTTGCCCCACTGTATATGTGTATGTGTGCATGCATCAACACACATATGCCCCGCCTCTTGTTTATTGCTGTCTGTTGTTGCTATGAGGTGCTTGGGTGCATGTGTGTGTGTATGTATACACAGCACTTCACTCATGTGACATTTGAATGTCTTCTTTTGTAGCACCTTAACTCTGCACTTTAGCATATTCAATTTGTGCAGTTTCAATGCCGTTGTTCTTCTCGTGTATGACTGTTTGTTTGTTTTTGTGACCCACCGGGTTATTTACAGATGCAAATTAGCAGTATTACTAAATCTGGCCTACTTACATTTGTATTAATGTTCATTAATAAGTAATGCCCCTTTCAAATAAGCATTAAACCTACACCTAAACCTGCTGAAAAACCATCACTAAAGCATCCTCTGGAGTGGCTAAAACAAGAGCAAGTTCCCTATTGGTCAGAAATGACCCGCCTGGGGACTATAGATTCAAATTGGCAGTATTGCTAAATCTGGCATACTTACATTTGTATTAATGTTCATTACTATGTAATGACCCTTTCAAATAAACATTAAACTAAACTAAACAGCTTGGAAAAAACACAGTAAACTGTGCATGTGAGTTTAGAGATGAGATAGCAGTAGATCACCACACTGAGTGAGGCGAGAGCAGAATATATGGAGCAGGCAGTGATTAACACAATCAGAATAATTAAATGAATAATTAAAAACACAAAAGGGCCGATAATGAGCAGAAGTAACTGAGCGCACTGTCACCACAAGTAAGCACAAAATGATGAGTGAGACAGGAACAAAGATAATAATAATAATGACAATAATAATAATGAGTCCTCGTACATACGAGACACATCCATACGAGAACAGTATTCTCGTGTGGATGATCTAATTATAAGTGGACTAGACATTAAATATCAATCATATGCTCATGCTACAGCAGGAATGGGAGGTGAGGAGGCTCCCCTGAGTGAATCAGTCTCCCTGGAAAACCAGGTGCTTCAGTTCCTTGATAGGAGAAATATAAAAGTTGAAGCAAATGCAATTTCAGCCTGTCATGCTTTACCCAGAAAGGATAATAAAACAAAGAAATCAATTGTGATGCGCTTTGTGAACAGAAGAGTAAAGAATGACATACTGAGGCAGGCCAGAAAGCTACGGGGAACAGAAGTTTACCTAAATGAACATCTAACAAAGACTAATGCTGAAATAGCACAGCAAGCACGGATGCTGAAAAGACAAAATAAGATACAGGCAACATGGACAAGAAATTGTAGAGTTTGGATCAAACTAAACTTTAATTTGCTTAATAACAGGGTTTGTTTGTTTCAGCTTTTGTCTGTAGGCTGGGTACATAAACAGGAAGATGTGATGGGACTGTCCAAAGTGGGGGTGGGGTGCCGCTCTGTATGCACCGCATATACTGGACTCAACATGATCCAGTGTGCTTTTATCACGGGTAGGAATGTCCACATGCTGGTAATATTTGGGGAGTACAGTCCGTAGATTGCCCTGGTTAAAGTCACCAGCAACCATAAAAACGGCATCGGGATGGGTCGTTTCTACTGTGCTGATGATGTCATGGAGTTTGCTTAGCGCTACTATGTAGTTACTTTGTGGGCAAATGTAAACAGCAGCCAGAAACAGAGCAGTAAATTCCCTCGGTAGATAATAGGGACATCATTTCAGCAGTAAAACCTCCACATCAGGCAAACAGTGCTTGCAAACCGTCTGTACATCTCCACACCACGAGTTGTTTATAAACACACATATACCCCCTCCCCTCCTCTTACCTGAAGCTCAAGTTCTGTCTGACCAATGTGTTGAGTGGGTCTGCAGCTGAATGGCGCACTCCGGGATTCTGTCCGAGAGTCAGGTCTCACAGAAAATTAGGGCGCAGCACTCTCTTATCTCCTGCTGGTTTTCAATCCTTGCTCTTAGTTTGTCTAGCTTGTTTTCCAGAGACCGTACATTCGCCAGCACTGGGCTGGGCAATGGTGGTTGGCTGGCACAAGCCTTTAGCCTAGCATGTAGCCCTCCTCTTACCTCATTTCAGGTGCCACCTCTGACGTGCTCTCTTGGGGTCAGTGTGC
The DNA here is from genome assembly GCA_020510985.1 of Pholidichthys leucotaenia. Taxonomy (NCBI): domain Eukaryota; kingdom Metazoa; phylum Chordata; class Actinopteri; order Cichliformes; family Pholidichthyidae; genus Pholidichthys; species Pholidichthys leucotaenia. The sequence goes on from CM035839.1 coordinate 478,424,303, forward strand.
TCATGCAGGCTGAGTGCTTCGGGGCCTTCCTGGGGGTGGTATTGATCACTCTGTGGCCACACAATGCATTGCAGATCGGGTGGTATGAAGCCAGTAAATTCTGTATGACTGCTTGTCTTGGCGATGTCCAGTAGTGTCTGTCGGTCGTATGTTAGCAGCACATGACCTTTATGCACTGTAGAAAGAGCAGCAAATATGCAAAAAAGGAGAAAAAGTCAGCATTCATGAACGGCGCAAGCAAAGATGTCCGCCTTGATGGGCGCCATCTTGCAGTGGGTGAGAGAAGCGCTCGTGTGTGTTTGGGCATGTGAATGGTGGTACATCTAGCTCTATGTACGCCACTTTACCCTGCGCATGGACCATAGGGTGCTGATGACCCTGCTGGAAATTACTGGCTCGGGACATACTGTAGACCCCTGCGGATCCACAGGTGGGCAGAAAGACTGCGGGTCTACAACTTCACTACATAGTTCACTCCAGGGAGGGAACATGCGGTGGTGGACCTCCTGTCCCATGCCACACTTAACACTGTGCAACCTGACGACGGTGATCCCCTTGAGGCGGACTTAATCAACACGCTGCACGAACCTCTTCGGAACACGATATCCCTCCAGGAACTCCAGGCAGAGTCGGAGCGGGACCCAACCTCTGTCTCAACTGCGCTTGTTCATCGGGGATAGGGGGGGTGTTGGCTCTCACAAAGTTGCAAGGTGATCTGGCTCCTTTTCACAGGGTCCAGGACGAACTGAGCCTGCCTGGAACAACGTGTGCATGGTGAGAGGACACTGCACGGTGGTTCTGGTGTTGCTAAGGGCTCACGTTTTGACCATACTTCATGAGGGCTGTCTGGGGGTGGTTAGAGTGAAACAGTGCTGCAGGGATTTGGTTTATGTCAAATAGGTTCATTTTGTCTTCTTTTAATTACTTATCTTTTGTTCATATAAAAGAACAAAAAATAAAATAGAAAGATGTCTTTACCTTCTTTACATGTTTCAACTGCACTGCAGCCTTCGTCAGAAGAGTCAGCTGATTGCTACCATTGCTGCAATGTCACCTGGCAGCAATCAGCTGACTCTTCTGACGAAGGCTGCAGTGCAGTTGAAACATGTAAAGAAGGTAAAGACATCTTTCTATTTTATTTTTGGTCTTTTGTATGAACAAAAGATAAATAAAGGGATTTGGTTTGGTGGCCGGATATTGACAAGGACATTGAGATTATGGTTAAGAACTGTGTATCGTGTCTGGAGTGCGGGAAAACCGGGGTGCCACTCCCCCACCCCTGCAACCGCTACAATACCCAGAGGGCCCCTGAAAGCACATCCAACTGGACATCTGTGGCGAGTTGCACACAGCCCCCGCAAACAGCTGTTTCCTATTGGTGGCTTACGATCTGTTTTCAAAATGGCCGGAGGTGTTGCCCACCAATTCAGTCACAACCGACGTGGTCATCCTCGCGTCACTGTTCACTAGGTGGGGGGTTCCAAGTGCCATTATGACTGACAATGGGCTGCAGTTTATCTCTGGAGGATTTCAGGAGTTTTTGGGTGAAAGGAGTGTGGAGCACATTAGAACTGTGTTCCATCATCCTCAAGCTAATGGGGGTGTGGAACGTTTCAACGAGACGTTAAATAATGGACTTCGAGCACACCTGGCGGATGGCTTCTCATTCTTTGACGCCCTTCAGAACACGCTCCTCCATAATAGGACGACAGGCCACACCACAATGGGGTGTTCCCTGGCGAAGCTCATGCTGGGTCACAAGTTACATCTGCCCCTGGATCGGCTGTGCCCCCCCCCCCCGACGACTCCTCCAGCGGACACGGAACAACTGAGAGATCAGGGCCTCGAACAACAGTGAAAGATGAAGCAGCGCTTCGCCAAGAGGCATAGGGCAAGGACTCATGGACTTGGTGTGTCGGACTGGGTTAGGATCAGGCACCCCAACCAGACGCATAAGCTGCAGCCATTCTGGGCAGTGCTGCTTCAAATTGTGAGTCAGCTGGGCCCGGACACATTCCACCTCTCGGACAGGTCACGGTGGCATTCTAGCTGCCTCAGGAAATCGTCACAACCCATGATCCAGGGTCTCCAGCGGACCAGACGAACACTGGTTGGGACTTGACTGACAGGATGCTGGGGGGCACCCAGTTACGGCTGATGTAGCCTGTAGCAGGTGCTCCATCTGTGAGGCGCTCAGCGAGAAACTGTCAGAGATGAGATGAGATTGAGATGAGATTCAACTTTATTGTCATTACACATGTATGAATACAAGGTAACGAAACGTGACTTGGCATTTGGGCACGCTCTGCAGAGCGCATCCAAGGCCGGGGCAGCCGCTAGGCGCCAGTCATAAAGAAGAAAGGAAAAAAAGAAAAAGAGTGGATATGACACAGTAGGCGAGAGAAAAAAACATGTTTTATCAAATTGACGCTTAAGTAAGTAAGCGAAATTTTGATTGCAGGCAAAAAAACCCTCAATGCTTATTTAGCAGACATTTAGTAGACAAATCACACAGCAGGGAGAGAGCAGTGTATGTATATCAGTATGATGATATCAGTGTGTGTGCAGTGTTGAGTGTATCAGTTACTGGAGCACAACAAATAGTCTCCTAGGCAACGATAGATGTTATAGTTCATGAACGCTGTCCCTGAAGAGTTCTGTTTATTGCACAGCAGCGGTGTTTGGGTTAGCGAGCCAGCTGACACATCCGCTTATCTCAACTCTGGAGGAGTGAGATATCCAGGGGCGCCGATCAAGGCCGAATCTGCTCAGACAGAGTATAAGATAAGATAAGATAAGATAAGATAAGCCTTTATTAGTCCCACAACGGGGAAATTCCAGGATTGCAACAGCACAGGGATAGCAACACTCAGAGCAACAATCAGAAGGCAAGAAAAAAAAAACAAAAAAAAAAACAAGCAAGAGCAGCTAATATACATATGTACGTATTACTATAAAATATATATATATACACACACACACACAGACACAGTGCAGAGCATTGTAGCTGGATGGAATGAATATATGAACACACAGTGCAGAGCATTGCAGCTAGGTGGATTAAATATGCAAGTATATAAACACACACAGTGCGGAGCAATGTAGCTAGATGGAATAATATGTAGATATATAAATATATAAACACACCCAGTGCTGAGCATTGTAGCTAGATGGAATAAATATGTAAATATATAAACACACACAGTGCAGAGCATTGTTGCTAGATGGAATGAAACAGCATAACCGTCTACTTAGTTATCCTACATGGTATGATTATGTGCCCATACATATTCTCACCCTCCATAGCGACCGGTAAGTTCCTAGTTGTATGCCGGAGGGGACCATTGTGTAAGTCTATTGCATCTTTTGCATTCAAAAAACTATTAGTTTGTTACGTCTTTTTGCTATCTCTGCGAGCAGCCCTGCTTAGGTTGTACAGTCTGACAGCCGTTGGTAGGAAGGACCTACGAAACCTCTCGGTTGTGCACCTGGGATGATGTAGTCTGCTGCTAAATGAGCTCCTCAGTGCATTCAGTATGTCCTGCATAGGGTGGAACTCGGACTCCAGCAGAGATGACAGTTTAGCCACCGTCCTTCTCTCTCCTATCTCCTCCATCGGATCAAGGCGCTGCCCCAGGACAGAGCTAGCTTTCTTAATCAGTTTGTTCAGTCTCTTCCTATCGGCTGCAGTAATGCCACTGCCCCAGCAGACCACTCCAAAAGTGATGGCTGATGCCACCACCGTGTCATAGAATGACTTCAGCAGCGCCCCTTGTACACCAAAAGACCTGAGTCTCCTCAGCAGGAACAGCCTGCGCTGTCCCTTCTTGTAGAGTGCATCAGTATTGTGTGACCAGTCTAGTTTATTGTTCAGATGAACACCCAGGTACTTATAGGATGTCACCATCTCGATGTCTGTTCCCTGTATATTTACTGGTGCTGTGAGGGGCTGCCCATGCCTGCGGCAGTCCACCACCAGCTCCTTAGTTTTCCTCGCGTTGATCTGGAGGCAGTTCCGATGGCACCAGTCCACGAAGTCCTGGATAAGCCCTCTGTACTCAGCTTCATCTCCATTGGAGATGAGGCCAACGATCGCAGAGTCATCAGAGAACTTCTGTAGATGGCAGTGTGTTGTGTTGTGTGAGAAGTCCGCAGTATAAAGAGTGAACAGGAAGGGAGCCAGCACCGTTCCCTGGGGGGCCCCCGTGCTACTGATGATCGTGTCGGACACACAGTCCCGGGTTCTCACAAACTGAGGCCGGTTCGTGAGGTAGTCCAGGATCCATGATGACAGGTGCTGGTCCACCCCTGCGCGCAGCAGCTTGTCCTTCAGGATCATCGGTTGGATGGTGTTGAAAGCACTGGAGAAGTCAAAGAACATGATCCTCACCATATTCCCGGGCTTCTCCAGGTGGGACAGAGAACGGTGAAGGAGGAAGATCACCGCATCCTCCACCCCAATGCCATGCTGGTAGGCGAACTGGAGTGGATCCATCGCTGGTTCCACCAGGGGGCGGAGGTGAGCAAGGAGCAGTCTCTCCAGGGTCTTCATCAAGTGGGACGTCAAGGCCACCGGTCTGTAGCTGTTCAGGTGTTTGGGGTGGGAAGTTTTTGGTACAGGTACCACACAAGATGTTTTCCACAGCTGTGGTACCCTCCCCAGTTTCAGGCTCATGTTGAAGATATACGTCACAATCCCACACAGCTGGTCTGCACAGGACTTGAGGAGCTTTGCGCTGATGCCGTCCGGTCCCGGCGCCTTCCTCGCCTTGATCTTCCTCAGCTCCGTCCTCACCTGGGTCCTGGTCAGGGTCAGGATGGGGGGCTGTGTGTTGGGAGTGGGGGGGTGTTGGTGGAGTGGGGAGTGGGCAGCAGGACTTGATTTCTTTAGAGGCAGCAGTGGTTGTTGTGCAGTCAGGGGGGAGGGCGGTTGGTCAAATCTATTGAAAAACAGATTCAGGTTGTTCGCCCACTCCCTGCCCCCTGTGGCCTGGGGGGAGGTATTCTGGAGCCCCGAGATGGTTTTGAGGTTTCTCCAGACCCCGCTGATGTCGCTCTGTTGCAGCTTGTCCTCCATCTTCTTCCTGAAGCTGTCCTTGCCTTCTCTGATCTTTCTCCTCAGCTCCCTCTGTACGGACTTCAGCATCTCCCTGTTCCCTGACCTGAAGATCCTCTTCTTCTCTCTCAGAAGTGTTTTTATCTCAGGGTTGATCCAGGGTTTGTTGTTTGAGTGACGCCGTATGGTCTTGGTGGGAACGGATTTGTCCACACAGAAGCTGAGGTAGCCCGTGAAGGTGTGAATGAGGCCATCGATGTCCTCACCATGTGGATCGCAGAGCTGCTTCCAGGCGGTGGCTTCAAAACAGCCCTTTAGGGTGTCCATTGTCTCCTCAGACCATAACTCCACAGTGTGCATGGCCGGAGGTTGTCTGTGCACTAGGGGTTTGTACACCGGTCGGAGATGAACCAAGTTGTGATCCGATCTCCCGAGTGGGGGGAGTTGTGATGAGGTGTACGCCTCCTTAGTGTTTGCGTAGAATAAATCCAGTGTTTTATTGTCTCTAGTGTGGCATGTGACATACTGGGTGAAAGTGGGCAGAATGGGAGACAGTGAAACATGGTTGAAATCGCCTGAGATGAGGAGAAGAGCATCTGGGTGTTCTGTCTGCAGCCTGCTGGTTACTGAATGGATGACGTCACGTGCTGTCCCAGCGTTCGCCGTCGGATTTGCATAAACAACAATGCAGATCACGTGTGAGTGTTCTCTCGGGAGATATAGGAGTATAGGAGTATAGGATTTCCCTATTGTCATATTCTGAGCTTACAATTCAAATTAACATTCACTGGCTTTAAATTCATATCATTCCCTGGAGAGCACGAAGAGACTCCAGATGTTTCCCCTTCTAAACACAGATGAACATGTCCGATAAGAGTCCATCTCTCTACAGTGCATGCAGATGGTAAATTCCATGTTGGTCATTTGCCACTACTTCGTGCACTCCCCATCTGGTCGAATTATTGAGAAGCAGCTCCGCCGGGTCCGCATTTTGATTAGCTCCTCCAGTTAAATTTTCGATACACCAGGAGAACTCCAAAGCCCAATCGGCAGAAATCCTGTGATCGTAGCCAAAACAGGTAGATGTTTTTCCACATCCTCAGTCAAATCACACAGACACATGAGTTCCAATCCATGGGTCTCTCCACATTTGGGCTCCCCCGGGCCCAATTTTCTGTTTGAAAAGGTGGTGTCAATTGCGTTTAAAGCCCAGCTTATATCCATTTTCCGTATTTTCCATTTGGGTTGAGATCAGCAAGATGGTGAGACGGCACAGACACTCAGACGCAGCAAGCTGGGATTAGGTCAGGAAGGCAGGATAGGAGGAGGGAGGAAAAAAAAATGCGACTGCTCTCTCTGAAGACAAAAGGAAGAAAAAAAAACCCCAAAAAAACGGACGCATAAGCTGCAGCCATTCTGGGCAGGGCTGCTTCAAATTGTGAGTCAGCTGGGCCCGGACACATTCCACCTCTCGGACAGGTCACGGTGGCATTCTAGCCGCCTCAGGAAATCGTCACAACCCATGATCCAGGGTCTCCAGCGGACCAGACGAACACTGGTTGGGACTTGACTGACAGGATGCTGGTATCAGGTACGGCTGATGTAGCCTGTAGCAGGTGCTCCATCTGTGAGGCGCTCAGCGAGAAACTGTCAGAGGCCAAGGTATCTAGATGACTTCGTAGTGGGACTTGGTTAGTTAGGATGTGCTGACCAATAAGTGGCAGAATAATTCACCTCAACATGTGGGCATGCTGGCAGTCCACCCAGGTGCCCAGTCAGTCATTTGTTTTGTTAATGGAAGAAATGTGTTTCTGTGTTACTTTTGTTTTTGGGTGTGTTTAGTTTGCTAAATTTGGGGGAGGGTTTTGAATATTGTGTGTGGTTCTGCAGTTTGTGAAGGGGGGAGGAATGTTGTGTGGGGATTTGGCCTTTGAGGCTTGCCGTAGCCAGCACTGGGTGCAAAACATGGTGACGTCAGGCGGGCTACAGCCAGTGTGTATAAGTTGTGACAATACTTGTGTCAATAAAGTTCAGTATGTTGCTTGGCATAGAATGGCTCACGTCTTGCTCTTTTGATACATAACAGACAGGGGCTGCAACCCTGTCCAGATCACTACAGTATCCCCCCTTTAAGGGACAGATTCCAGATGACCCTAGGGTAACACCATCATCATCATCATAGCAATCTGTCGGGGGCGACAATGACTGTTTCATTTAAGTCTGATCAGATTCCTCCACGCAGCTCTGTCTTTCGCCTTCCACTGCCAGGAACTCCTGACCTTGTTAACCTGGGCAATGTCCAAGCCGGTATGAGTTGCTCGCTAACTGACCATTTCATGAAACTGTTTGCAAAGTATTTAAGTATCGCTAGCTTTTGCTGGACTAGCGGCACATTCTTGACAGAGGTATTATCAGTGGAAAGGACAGGCCAAGACAAACAGACTCCAGTATCTGTTGCAGTGACTGATCAGATGATAGGTTTGTTTATCTCTGCTCTTTGTGTAGTGCATGTCACGATGCACTGACTGGCAAAAGTCCACCACAGACCGTGCGACAGATGTGCTTATCTGCCAGGATGTCCAGTCTCACCCCATGTAACTGGGAGTGGTCCACCACAGACCTGTGACAGATATTGTTTTGAGTTCTGTCAGGATGCCCAGTTTCACCCTCCATGCCTACGGAAGGGCAGGGTTGCCGGTTGAGTCGCCGACGGCCCGACCCATGAGACAGGTAGTACCGGTTTTCATGGTTGTCCGGTAGCAAGCAAACTAATGCCTGACCTGACATGGAACTGACAAACGACAAGTGGCAATAAAACATGTAGTTAACTCATCATTTTCACAATTCTGATACTCACAGACGTTGCTTGAGCAGAGGGAGAATCAGAGAACAGTGTCTGAGGAGCATGCTCTGAAGCTGCCGCTAGCTGCTGATCACCACATGGCAAGTCACTTCCTCATTCCCACCATGCACCACCGCCATGTTTGTAGTTTTTGTAATCTTTTTAACTGCAAGATTGAATAAACAAACCAAACTGTGATAATAACACATCTCTTAATAAAAACACACATTAAACGTGTTTTCTGGGGGCATAATGTTGTGTCCATAATTGGGTCGATAGTGAGCAAAGCGAGGGTGCTGTTAACGGAGCTTTATTAACAGAACTATGTACAATATCGTACAGACTTTCGGCGCTCTCCAGCAGGCCAGGGCATCTATGGTGAAAGAGAATGAGCCCCTTCCACCCTAGCCCTTTATACCCTGGGTGGCATCACTACCAGAAACAGCAGTCCGACACCCGTAACCATTCCCCAGCCAACCCAGCCGCCATCTTACTAATACTACCTATATTCATATGTAACATTTCCCCCCTTCAAAAAAATGCAACCACACGGGTTGGCCCACCCAAATTTATCACCCGACTCACACTCTAGTCATCAAACATATGTACAAAAGAAATAAACAACCAATCCATTCACACAACCAAGGCTGGGAGGCTGGATCAACTACCAGCGCCCCCTACGCAGCCAGGCAGATTATTCTGCCACCTTGTCCCAAGCAGTCCAAAATAAAATAGGCTGTGGTTCTCACGAAATTAATCCCCTGAACAATCATAACATATACACAGCACACTTTGAACAATGTACATATAAGACAAACCTAACCCCCTATTGGCGGCCCCCACTCCAACAAACCTACCCCACACTTGGGCACATCATCAAATTTATAGTGTTGGGCAATGTCAGCATTTATCCAGAATGTCTCCAAATCATTACATTCCTTAAATCAAACAACTCAGTGCTTTTCTTTCAATTCAATTCAATTCAATTCAACTTTATTTATATAGCGCCATTTCACAACAACAGTCATCTCATAGCACTATCAACTGTAGGGAGGACCCCCACAGTTGCAGAAAGACCCCAGCAATCAGGCGATCCCCTGTGAGCAAGCACTTGGCGACGGTGGAGAGGAAAAACTCCCTTTTAACAGGAAGAAACCTCCAGCAGAACCAGGCTCAGGGAGGGGCAGTCATCTGCTGCGACTGGCTGGGGGGTGAGGGGACAGAGAAGAAGAAAAGAACAGACATGTAGAGAGCAAACAGCACGATGGGGACTCAATCTATGGGAGAGAACAAACAAATGTTAATGACCAGCAAAAAAAAAAATATTTCATAGAGAGTGAGGAAAGGAGTGAGGCCCAGTGCATTACTGGAGGTCCCCCGGCTGACTAAACCTATTAGCAGCATAACTAAGGGAGGGTTCAGAAACACATGATCCCTCCCTAATTGTAGGCTATATCAAAAAGGTAGGTTTTAGCTCTATTCTTAAAAACAGAGATCGAGTCTGACTCCCGAATCCAGATTGGCAGCTGATTCCACAGGAGAGGAGCTTGATAACTGAAGGCTCTGCCTCCCATTGTACTTTTGGAGATTCTAGGTATTACAAGTAAACCTGCATTTTGGGAGCGTAGTGCTCTGTTAGGATGATACGGTAGTATCAGATCTTTTAAATAAAAAGGAGCCTGATTGTTTAGAGCTTTGTAAGTAAGAAGAAGGATTTTAAACTTAATTCTAAACTCTATGGGAAGCCAATGAAGGGAGGCCAGAACCGGAGAGATATGATCTCTCTTTCTAGTACCTGTTAAAACTCTTGCTGCAGCATTTTGGATCAGCTGAAGACTATTTAAAGATGTTTTAGGACAACCTGATAATAAAGAATTACAATAATCTAATCTCGAGCTAACAAAAGCGTGGATCAGCTTCTCAGCATCACTCTGAGACAAGATGCTCCTAATCTTGGCAATATTACGCAAATGATAGAAGGCAGTCTTAGAAACAAATTTAATATGTGAATTGAAGGACAAATCCTGATCAAAAATAACTCCAAGGTTCCTCACAGAGCTATTAAGAGAAAGAGTAACTGCATCCAAACTGAAAGTTTGATTTGGAAAGGAATTTCTAAGGTTTTTTGGACCAACAAGAATGACTTCAGTCTTATCTGAATTTAATAGCAGGAAATTACAAGTCATCCAAACTTTGATTTCCTTAAGACAGGCTTCTAACTTGGCTAATTGATTAGTATCATCTGGCTTCATTGACAGGTATAATTGTGTGTCATCTGCATAACAGTGAAAATGTATACAGTGCTTTCTAATAATGTTGCCTAACGGAAGCATATATAAACTAAAAAGAGTAGGGCCAAGCACAGATCCCTGTGGAACTCCATGACTAAGCTTTGAGCTGAGAGAAAACTCATCATTTACATGAACAAACTGGAACCTATCAGATAAATAAGATCTAAACCACTGCAACGAAGTTCCATTAAGTCCAACATAGTGTTCTAATCTATCAAGTAGAATATTATGATCAATAGTATCAAAAGCTGCACTAAGATCTAAAAGGACAAGTACAGAAACTAGTCCATTATCAGATGCAATGAGGAGGTCGTTAGTGACCTTCGCTAAGGCTGTTTCAGTGCTATGATGGATTCTAAACCCAGATTGAAACTCCTCAAATAAACCATTTCCCTGCAGGTGGTCAAATAATTGCATAGCAACAACTCTTTCTAAGATTTTTGAAATGAAAGGGAGATTAGAGATTGGTCTATAGTTAGCTAAAGCTCCTGGATCTAGCGTTGGCTTTTTGAGTAAGGGTTTAATTACAGCCGTTTTAAAAGCCTGCGGTACATGGCCTAAAGTTAATGAAGAATTGATTATATGAAGAATAAAGCTACCAATAAGTGGGAAGACTTCTTTAAATAACCTGGTAGGAATAGGGTCTAAAAGACAAGTTGAAGGTTTGGATGAGGAAACTATTTTGTCTAACTCACAAAGGTCGATTGGAGTAAACTCATCAAGACAGACATCAATAGAAGGAGTTGTAGTAGTTACAGTATTTAAGTTAACTGTGGGAAGAATCTGATTGATTTTATCTCTGATGGATGAAATTTTATTATTGAAAAAGTTCATAAAGTCCTGACTAGTAAGCTCTAAGGGGATGCTAGGATTGACAGAGTCCTGACTCTTTGTCAACCTGGCTACAGTACTGAAAAGAAACCTGGGATTATTCTTGTTCTCTTCTATTAATGCAGAGTAATAACTCGTTCTAGCTTTTCTAAGAGATTTTTTATAAATTAAAAGATGATTTCTCCAAGCTAAATAGATTTCATCTAAATTAGTAGAGCGCCATTTTCTTTCTAACTGACGAGTCTTCTGTTTTAAGCTACGAGTTTCTGTGTTGAACCAAGGAGTTAAAAATCTCTGATTAGACTTTTTCTTTTTTAAGGGGGCCACCAAGTCTAGAGCCTGATGCAGAGAAGCTGTAACACTATCCACCATGTTATCAATTACAGAAGGAGCAAGCTGTCTATAGCTTATTTCCGTTGTGTTGACACATGGCATAGAGGAAACAATCTGCATAAATTTGGAAACAGCATCATCTGAGAGGCATCTACTGTGATAATATTTTTCTTTAGGAGCCAAATAGTCAGAAATAGTAAAATCAAAGGTTAACAGACAATGGTCTGACAGTACAGGGTTATGAGGAAACACTACCAGATTTTCTATTTCTATGCCATATGTCAGAACAAGGTCCAATGTATGGTGGAGGTAATGAGTAGAATTTCCTACTTTCTGAGAAAACCCAATCGAGTCTAATATTGAATTAAAAGCTACATTAAGGCAGTCACTATCTACATCCACATGTATATTAAAGTCCCCTACTATAATTATTCTATCAGATTTCAGCACTAAATCAGCTAAGAAATCAGGAAATTCGGATAAAAATTCTGAATAGGTTGATGGGGGACGATAAACTATGGCAAATAAAATTGGGTTTAACCTGGAATTGCTAAAGTGTCCAATGCTGAGGACCAGGCCCTCAAAGGAATTATAACATGTTTTTTGCTTTACATTAACTAGTAATTTGGAATGGTAAATTGATGCTACTCCTCCTCCACGACCAGAACTTCTGGGATTTTGACAGTTTAAATAACCAGAGGGAGTTGATTCATTTAAACCAACATAATCCTCTTGTCCTAACCAAGTCTCTGTAAGGGAAATTAAATCAATCTGATGATCAATTAACAGATCATGGACTAACAGAGACTTGGGAGTTAGAGACCTAATATTTAATAAACCACATTTAATTTTTAAATTATGAGGAGGAACAGAGGCCAAATCATTCAGTTTAGAGGCTTTATGTTTAATTTGAGTTTTACCAATATTTTGCTTTATCACTTTGGGATGCTTATACATTATATTTTTATTTACTTTGGAGGGAGCAGACAACGATTCTCTGATGGGGAAGACAGGGGCTAAGTTGAGGGGTGGCGGATGAAGAGGAGCTGCAGAGAGGCGTGTAAGACTGCGACTCTGCTTCCTGGTCCCAACTCTGAGTAGTCATGGTTTTGGAAATTTGGATAAAAAAGATGCCAGATTGTTAGATAAATGAGAAGCACCATCCAAAGTGGGATGAATGCTGTCTCGTCTCATAAGACCAGGTTTTCCCCAAAAAGAGCTCCAATTGTCAATGTAGCTCACGTCATTTTTAGGACACCACACAGACAGCCAGCGGTTCAAGGATGACGAGCGACTAAACATGTCATCACTGGTCAGATTGGGGAGGGGCCCAGAGAATACTACAGTGGCAGACATCGTTTTTGCAAAGTCACACACCGATTCTACATTAAGTTTCGTGACTTCCGACTGCCGGAGACGGATGTCATTAATGCCGGCGTGAATAACAATTGTGGAGTATTTACAGTTACTTTTAGCCAGCATTTTCAAATTTGACTCGATGTCGCCTGCTCTGGCCCCAGGGATGCATTTGACTATGGCCGCTGGAGTCTCTAGGTTCACGTTTCTGACTACAGAGTCGCCAATGATCAGAGTTTTTTCCTCAGCGGGTGTGTCGCTGAGCGGGGAAAAACGATTAGAAACGTGAACAGGTTGGTGGTGAACCGGGGCTTTGCGACTAGGCTTCCTTCTCACCGTCACCCACCCAGTCTCCTCGCTGCAGAGGAGAGCTGGGGAACCGGTGACAGGGGGACCTAAGCTAGCTAGCTCCGCTGCAGCTAATGGGCGTCCGTCGAGATTAACTGGCGCAGACGGTGTTTCAATGCAGCGGAGCCGGGATTCCAAATCAGACAACCTCGCCTCGAGCGCCTCAAAAAGACAACATTTATTACATTTACCGTTATCACTAAAAGAGGCAGAGGTGTAGCTAAACATCTGACAGAGAGAGCACACCAGAGGAGGAGAGGAAAGAGAGCTAGTAGCCATAGCTAGTGGCTCGAGAGCTGGAGAGCAAACCACACAGGCAGACAGCAAAACAGGAAGTGACGATACGTTACCACAAGGAAGTGACGATCCAACCTCATATCTTAGTTGAAAGGCTCCTGCAGCAATTTGATTTGAGCAATAATCTGGTGGGTTGGATTCTGGATTTCTTAACCAACAGGACGCAGAGAGTAAGGGTCAATGGTACATTGTCAGACCTAAAGTGCTCTTCTACTGGCTCTCCTCAGGGGTGTGTGTTGTGATGAGATGAGATGAGATTCAACTTTATTGTCATTACACATGTATAAATACAAGGTAACGAAACGTGACTTGGCATTTGGGCACGCTCTGCAGAGTGCATCCAAGGCCGGGGCAGCCGCTAGGCGCCAGTCATGAAGAAAGAAAAGGGAAGGGATATGACACAGTAGGCGAGAGAAAAAAACATGTTTTATCAAAATGGCGCTCAGTGAGTGAGCGAAATTTTGATTGCAGGCAAAAAAAACCTCAATGCACATTTAGCAGACATTTAACAGATCACACAATAACAAGCGAGAGAGACCAGTGTTATGTAGTCAGCATATGATCAGTGTGTAATGCAGTGTGGAGATGTGTCAATTGCTGGTGAACAGCAGAGGGCACCCCCTGGCAACGGATAGTCATGTGTTCTACACGGCATGTCCAGAGTTTATCTCTCCTCATGCAGGTGGCAAGTTCTGTAAACACATGAGCGCTGTCCTTGAGGAGCTCAATCTGCAGAACAACAGCCATTGTTTGTCGATGTTTGGGTTAGCAGAGCCACTCTTCCGCTTATCTTCATCAGGAGGAATGTAAATACAGGGTACCAAGACAAGGTCAAATCAAATCTGCACAGTGCACTCAGAGAATAGATTTTTCCTCACCTGTGCAATTCTGTGCTTTCATAATTTCTATATGCAGGCTTAAACTTTAATCCCATGGAGAGCACAGGGCTCCAGATGTATTCCTCCACTGAATCACTGTCATTCAGTTCACCGTTTGCCGCTGCTCGTGCCCTCCCCAACTGGTCGAATTTGATGAAGGAGCTTGCCGGGTCCGCTTTGATCAGCTCTCTCACCTTCCTTCAATTTCTGATACATCAGGGAACTTCACAGCCAAAAATAGAAGTCCTGAGATCATAACCAATAATGATGTTTCCACAGACGCATGAATTCCAATGTCCATGAGTCTCTTCGCAGGTTCCAATTCTTGGGCTCCCCCTTGGCCCGATTCTTGTTGAAAAATAGTGACAATAGCACATTTAAGCCACTTCCAAATCCATAATTTCCGTTTAGATTAAGATTCAGCAAAGAAGAGCAACTAAACACAGACAAAAACGCAACATTGCAAAGCTGGGAATAGGTCAGGAAGGCAGACGGGAGGAGGGAAGAAAAAATGCGACTGCTCTCTCTCAGAGCAAGAAGAAGAAGGGTACTACTCTTACCCGGGTTACTACCTACCAAGGGTACTACCTTACCAAGAAGGGTCCACTACTCTTCATCCTGTACACAAACATGTGTCGGAGCAGACATGACAACAGACACCATCATAAAGTATGCTTGATGATTGAGTTATTGTCAGTCTCCTCCAGGATGGTGAAGGTGGCCACGGCCAGTAGTTGAATGATTTTGTTCACTGGTGTGAGGATTCCTACCTGCAGCTGAATACGACAAAAACTAAAGACATGATTATTGACTTTGAGGAGGAAAAATCCAGGCACGAAGTCACGTACTAAAAGGCCAGACCACCGCAATGTGTACAATCCTACAAATTCTTGTGGACGATTATTGAGTAGTAATTAAAAAGTTTGAAGAGAACTGTTGAAAGGGTGTGCAAAAAGGGTCAGGCAACATTTGCATTGCTTGAGAAACTTGCACGGCTTCCAAGTTGACACCGAACCATAATTGACAATGTTTCATCGGGCTTTTATTGAATCTGTTTTATCCTTTTCTTTAGTGTCATGGTTTGGTCAGATAAAACTGAAACAGTGGAAATCCTTGGATCAGGTAGTTAGATGGTCCAGTCGTTTGCTTGGTGAGCCACAGCTGAGCCTGACATCCCTGTACACCAGACAAGTACAGAGGATGGCTGCCTCTATTTTAAATGATGACTCCCACCCTTTGCACTGCAACTTTCAGCTTCTTCCCTCAAGACGGAGGTTTGCTGTCCCAAAAAGTAGAACCCAGCGCTACAAAAACAGCTTTGTCCCTGCTGCTGTCAAAGAGTTGAACAAGCTGTAAAAATATATTGCACATAATTTAGGTACCTATTTATTAACTCCATTTTATATTTACTTATTTTTGGTAGGATGCCACTTGGGTTCTAAATATTTTATTGGGTTTTAGACCTTTGAGTTTTTAACCTCTTTGACTAGTTTTGAACTTTTAATATGACCCTTCTCTCTTACCTCTGGTTTTTCTCCCATTTCTTTGTCTTTTTATACCCTGATTGATGGAGCCTTGAGTATTTTTATCATGTTTACTGTCAGCTTCATATGTGCCTGTGTTTGTGTCTGTGTTGAATGTAATTTCTGGCTTGTAAATATGGATGTCACCAGACTGCAAAACAAATCTGCCTACGGGTACAAATAAAGTAACCTGAACCTGAGATATTTGGGGCACACTCCAATAAGGCTATAAACTGTATACACAATGACATAGGAGCACAAAACCTTAAACACACAAACCAAACATACCCCCAGTCATTTAACACATCCCATGGAGCGCCCTCCCCCTGGATTGCCATTCCGTAGTTCCCATCCAGAGCACCTTCTCTTCCTGGCCTCTGGGGTTGAACTGTGCCGTCTCCTCTTCTCCACGACGCGGCACAGTTCATTCGGGTACCTCCACGTCTCGTCTGACAGGCCCAGAAACCCCTCAGCCCACACAGCCACCACCTGGAGCCGCCCCTGGTCCTCGCGTCATTAGCGCGTCCCGTGTGTCCCTCTCAGACAAGCTTCAACCCTTGGGCGAACTCTATCACCGGTCTTCAGGGGAGCTCTGCCATGCTTCCTCAGGCCACTACGGTGTAAGCGAGCCTCCTCCTTGGAACTGGTCGTCTTGCGGGTCTGGTTCAAAGTCCTCTTAGAAGGCCGTTGCTTGGAGTGCTTTAACACTGCTCTCTCTGGTTTCACCCCATCAGTCCACAGCGCGGGCGCCTCGAGCTTATGGGTCACCCCGGGGGTCCCGCCGTGCCATCTAGCTCCCATACCAGGGGTAGCTTTGACTCTGGCATCAGGTCCATCCCGGGATGACGTTGCGTGGCGATGGGCATGCTCTCCTCCAGTAACGCTGGACCAATCAGAATCCCATATCTCCTCATCTTTTACACCCGGAGCAGGTTGGTTCCACAACCTGCAGCCCGACCACTCTTCTCCGGTGTCGTTGGCGATTGAAAGACCCAGTCCATAAAACATATTGCACCCTATAATGTTGGCTCCGGCAGCGGTGACAATAATTTGAACATCCGGCATCGTCACGGATCGGTACCTTGCCTCCAACTCCAAAAATCCTAAGACGGCCAACCTGTTCATTCCGTAGCCATGATATGGTGCAGTCTCTTTATGGATATGGCGGTGGGGAAACAGACTCCTCACTGTCGCTAGGTTCAAAACAGATTACTGCTCCAGTGTCAACCAATAGCGGTATCTCGATGCCATCTAGAGTGACACAGTACAGCTCATACGTCCATTTATTTCCGGGGAAACCGTATGAACTATTGTCGGAGTCTTCGGCAAGGGATCACTCACGCTGTTGATCCCCCCGCTCAAAATTCTTACAAGTCCTTTTGGGTGCATGCGTACGCAGCGACCGGCAGTGGGTGAAAAAAGTTCGACGTCTGTGTCTCTGTTTTGATGCACTTTAATGCGGTTTAACGTAATTCTCTGTGCCGTTTTTGTCCTTGAATGTTTGTGGACTATATAACAAAGAGCTCCCTGGTTCCATCAGTATGGATTTCCTTCTTGTTTTTGCACTGTTGTTTCTTTCTTACCGGCTCTTTGTCTTGGAGGTAAGCGCGATCACGATCATGCCGGGAAGGACGCAATATTCCAGAGACATGTTACTGCATTTTAAACATGGATAATGCAGCATCTGTGTTTAAGATAAGCCTTTAAGCCTTTATTAGTCCCACAATGGGGAAATTTCAGTTTGAATCTGTGCCGCAACTGCTGGACTTTATTTTAAGAGATTTTCATGGACACAGCGATGAAAAGAGAGACAAAAGGAGGAAACGCGGAAAGCGTGGAGGCATAAGATTAAACCTGAAGAGGCGTCAGCTTAACCGCTTTCCTCTTCCTTCCATTATTATGGAGAACATACAATCCCTGAGAAATAAAGTGGATGAAATTCAAGGAAATGTCCGATATCAGAAGGATTTCAAGAACTGCTGTGTCATGGCTTACACGGAGACATGGCTTACGGTGCATGACCGGGATGCAGACCTGAGCATTGACTGCTTTGGAGCTCCACTTCGCTCGGATCGGCAGGAAGAGGTAACGGGGAAACGTCAGGGGGGTGGCGTATGTTTGTATATTAATAAACAGTACTGTACATCTATCACGGTCAGAGAGCGCATCTGTACACCAGATGTGGAGCTTCTGTCCGTGTCACTACGCCCCTTTTATCTGCCCCGCGAGTTCCCCGAACTTCTTATAACGACTGTGTACATTCACCTGAGGGCAGATGCTGCCTCCGCCTCCAGCACCGTCTTTGATGTGGTACAGCGGTTGCAGTTGATTTCCCCAGAGGCTCCAAATTTTATTCTTGGGGATTTTAACCATGTGTCTCTAAAGAAGACACTTAAAAACTTTTATCAGTATGTCTCCTGCTCAACCAGGAGAAAAAAGACTTTGGACCTGTGCTATGGATCCATAGAAAGGGCCTTTAAATCTCTTCCCCTTCCTCCTTTAGGATCCTCAAATCACAACTGTGTACATTTGCTGCCCACATACAAAACTGCTCTCAAAAGAGGCAAGGCGAAGACCAGAGACATAGACGTGTGGACAGAGGATTCAGTGCACTGCCTCCAGGAATGCTTTAACTGTACGGACTGGGAGGTGTTTACGCTCGCCTGCGGAGATGATTTGGACTCTTTGGTGGACGTCACATGCTTATACATGGCTTTCTGCAGAGACATGATTGTTCCACGTAAACGTGTCAAAATATATCCCAACAACAAGCCATGGGTTACAAAATCAGTTAAATCCTGCTTACAGAGGAAAGCACTTGCCTTTAAACAGGGGTCTGTTTCTGAGCTGCAGGTTGCCACTAAGGAGCTGAAGTCCGAAATTTTAAGAGCAAAACAGAATTATAAATCAGAGTTGGAAAGCAAGATGGCAACAAAGAAACTTGGTTCAGCCTGGGCCAGTATGAAAACTATTGCAGGCCTTCAGAACACAGAGTGCAGTAATTGTGTGTTTTTAGATGGTTTTAGTTCAGACACAGAGCTGGCTAATGCTCTTATTTGTTTTTATGGTCGTTTTGACTCCTTTGATTTTAGCACAGAAACCCAAGATTTGAAACAGAAACTCAAAAACAATCAGCACTTTAATATTGAGGTGCAGGATATTAAAAGGGAGTTCTGTGCTGTAAAAGTGAACAAAAGTCAGGGCCCTGATAATATATGTGGGCACTTGGTAAAGTCCTGTGCACATGAATTGAGTCCTATATTTCACTACATTTTCAATAAGTCCTTACAGACACAACATGTCCCTATGATCTGGAAAGATGCCGTAGTTGTCCCCGTTCCAAAATCCAGCTGTCCTAAAATGGTAAATGACTTTAGACCAGTGGCTTTGACTTCAATTTTAATTAAAATTTTTGAAAAACTGGTCAGATTTGAGGTCCTAAAGCAGACTGAGCATGCATTGGATCCTCTGCAGTTTGCCTATAGGCCTCACAGAGGAGTGGAGGATGCCACTGTCACTCTGTTTAACATGCTTTTTAAACATCTGGATTTTAATGGGACACACGCCAGGCTTTTATTTGTGGACTTTTCTTCTGCTTCTTTCATAATGATCGCTGTGTACGCCCCTCCCGACGCGGACACGCGCGAAGCTCAGCGCGTGCTCGCGGATCACATTCAACACACAGAGCGGAGTTTTCCAGACTCGCTGATTATTGTGGCTGGCGACTTTAATCAGTGCAATCTGAGCCACGATCTCCCCCGCTACAAACAGTTTATTAAATGCCCCACCAGAGGATTAAACACACTGGATCACTGTTACACCACAGTGAAAGACGCATATCGCGCTGTCCCTCGAGCTGCGCTGGGATTATCTGATCACGTGATGGTTCACCTCATTCCCACATACAGACAGAGATTGAAGCTCACTAAACCTGTTGTGAGCACTACGAAGATACGGACCAGTGATGCTGAGGAGAAGCTGGAAACGTGCATGGAAATATCTGACTGGGGCATGCTTAAAGGAGCCACGCATGATCTGGATGAGTACACGGACACTGTGAACTCATATATCCACTTTTGTGAAGAGAACATTCTTCCATCACGCACCAGGGTGAGTTACTCTAATGACAAACCCTGGTTCACAGCTAAGCTCAGACAGATCAGGAAGGAGAAGGAAGCAGCGCTGAAAAGTGGAGACAGGGACTGCTACAGGGAGGTTAAATACCGGTTTAACAGAGAGCTGAAGAGGGCTAAATCTGTGTACTCAGAGAGACTCCAGCAGCAGTTCACTGCTAATGATTCGGCTTCCGTGTGGAGAGGACTGAGGCAGATCACCAACTATCGGCCTCAGGCTTCTAAAGGTCAGGATGACAAAGCCCTTTGTCAGAGACTGTCCCAACACTATGCCCGTTTTGACACCTCGTCATCTGTGTCCAACTCCCCCCCCTCCCTCCAGCTCCACAGCCTCCACATTCCCTACTTCATTTAAGGCACCCCCCCCTCCTCCCCCCCTCCCCTTATCATCAGTGAGCAGGATGTGCTCAAACAGTTCTCCAGACTGAACCCGCGCAAGGCCCCCGGCCCAGACGGCGTGTCTCCCTCCACCCTGAGACTCTGTGCGAAACAGCTGGCTCCTGTATTCACAGACATTTTTAACACCTCCCTTAAGTTATGCCACGTGCCATCCTGCCTCAAATCCTCCACCATCATCCCTGTCCCCAAGAAGCCACGGATCACTGGACTTAATGACTACAGACCTGTAGCGCTCACCTCTGTAGTCATGAAGTCCTTTGAGCGCCTGGTCCTGTCCCACCTCAAGTCCATCACCACCCCTCTCCTGGACCCGCTGCAGTTTGCCTACCGAGCCAACAGGTCTGTAGACGATGCAGTCAACCTGGCCCTCCACTCCATCCTGCAGCACCTGGACTCCCCGGGAACCTACGCCAGGATCCTGTTTGTGGACTTCAGCTCCGCATTCAACACCATCCGCCCCGCTCTGCTCCGGGACAAGCTGTCCCTGCTCAACGTGCCTGACTCCCTCTGCAGGTGGATCATCGACTTCCTGACGGACCGGAGGCAGCATGTGCGGCTGGGAAAGACTGTCTCAGACTATACTAGCATCAGCACCGGATCACCCCAGGGCTGTGTACTTTCCCCCCTACTCTTCTCCCTTTACACCAACTCCTGCACCTCCAGCCACCAGTCTGTCAAGTTGATCAAGTTTGCGGACGACACCACCCTCATCGGGCTCATCTCCAACGGCGACGAGTCCGCCTACAGGAGAGAGGTGGCCCAGCTGGCGTCCTGGTGCAGCAATAACAACCTGCAGCTGAACGCTCTGAAGACAGTGGAGATGATTGTAGACTTCAGGAAAGTCACTACTCCTCTGCCCCCCCTCACCCTCTCAGGCTCTCCCATCACCACTGCTGATTCCTTCCGCTTCCTAGGCACTACCATCACCAGGGACCTCAAATGGGAGCTGACCATCAGCTCACTCATCAAAAAAGCCCAGCAGAGGATGTTCTTCCTGCGGCAGCTGAGGAAGCTCAAGCTACCCACCAAGATGTTAGTGCAGTTCTACACAGCCATCATCGAGTCCATCCTCACCACCTCCATAACCGTGTGGTACGCAGGAGCCACTGCCAGGGACAGACTAAGGCTGCAGCGCGTCGTGCGCACTGCTGAGAAGGTGATCGGCTGCAAGCTCCCATCTCTCCAGGATCTGTACATCTTCAGGACCCGGAGGCGTGCTGGCCGGATCATAGCCGATCCCTCACACCCTGGTCACGTACTGTTTGCCCCCCTCCCCTCTGGTAGAAGATTTCGGTCCATCCAGACTAAAACCTCCCGTCACATGAACAGCTTCTTCCCCTCTGCCATTAGACTGCTGAACACTAAGTGACTCTCGTGCACCATGTACAGCAGCTCAACCAGACTCATGTCAATCATCACTGTTTTCTTCCTGCATTACCGACTGCACTATATAGTTCTCCACAGTATCTGCTGCTGGCTAATATATATTTTAACTGTTGACCAGTATCACTTAATCTTATCCTACACTTTATTACATGTATAGTTTATTTCTCTTATCTTATCATGTTTAATGTTGCAGCATTGTACCGAGACAAATTCCTAGTTTGTGTACTACATGAACAATGGCAATAAACCTGATTCTGATTCTGCTTTTAATACAATCCAACCTCATATTTTAGTTGAAAGGCTCCTGCAGCAATTTGATTTGAGCAATAATCTGGTGGGTTGGATTCTGGATTTTTTAACCAACAGGACACAGAGAGTAAGGGTCAATGGTACATTGTCAGACCTAAAGTGTTCTTCTACTGGCTCTCCTCAGGGGTGTGTGTTGTCACCACTACTCTTCATCCTGTACACAAACATGTGTCGGAGCAGACATCACAACAGACATATTATAAAGTATGCTGATGATTCACTTGTTGTCAGTCTCCTCCAGGATGGTGAGAGTGGCCACGGCCCAGTAGTTGATGATTTTGTTCACTGGTGTGAGGATTCCTACCTGCAGCTGAATACGACAAAAACTAAAGATATGATTATTGACTTTAGGAGGAAAACTCCCAGGCACGAAGTCACTGTACTAAAAGGCCAGACCACCGAATGTGTACAATCCTACAAATATCTTGGGACGATTATTGATAGTAATTTAAAGTTTGAAGAGAACTGTTAAAGGGTGTGCAAAAAGGGTCAGCAACATTTGCATTGTTTAAGGAAACTTGCACGTTTCCAAATTGACTGAACCATAATGACAATGTTTTATCGGGCTTTTATTGAATCTGTTTTATCCTTTTCTTTAGTGTCATGGTTTGATCAGATAAAACTGAAACAGAGGAAATCCTTGGATCAGGTAGTTAGATGGTCCAGTCGTTTGCTTGGTGAGTCACAGCTGAGCCTGACATCCCTGTACACCAGACAAGTACAGAGGATGGCTGCCTCCATTTTAGATGATGACTCCCACCCTTTGCACTGCAACTTTCAGCTTCTTCCCTCCAGATGGAGGTTTGCTGTCCCAAAAAGTAAAACTCAGCGCTACAAAAACAGCTTTGTTCCTGCTGCTGTTAAAGAGTTGAACAAGATGGAACAATATATTGCACATAATTTAGGTACCTATTTATTAATTTTATTTTATATTTACTTATTTTTGTAGGTTTTTTAATTGGGTTCTAAATCTTTTATTGGGTTTTAGACTTTTGAGTTTTTAACCTCTTTGACTAGTCTTTAACTTTTCAATATGACCCTTCTCTCTTTATCTCTTTGTCTTATGTCCTGATTGGTGGAGCCTTGAGTACTTTTATTGTGTTCATAGTCAGCTTCATGTGTGCCTGTGTTTGTGTCTATGTTGAATGTAATTGTGGCTTGTAAATATGGATGTCACCTGACTGCAAAACAAATCTACCTTTGGGTACAAATAAAGGAACCTGAACCTGAAAATGGTTCAGTAAGCCACACCTCCCACAATGCTTGCCCTTCGCCGGGCATTCCCCGGACTTATAGCGGTGTTTAGGGGACCCACAGCTGTAACATCTATGCATTCCTGAGGTGGACCTAATCTTGACCACGGAGGCGTATTCGTCATCCCCGTTGTCTTCATCCTCAGGGTCCAAATTCAGTGCCTGTGAGCGAGGCTTGTCATGGGTTGGAGTGGCTCTCTCACTGAAGCCTCTCACTATTATCTCAGCTTCCTCAAATTGCTGAGCTAGTTAGCTCGGTAGCGGAGGTCAACGTCAGCTCACCTGGTTGTGGGTTAAAAGTATGGACTGAGCTGCAGGACACTGAACATGCTTCGCTAGCTGGTCCCGGATCATTTTATCCTTCAGGCTCCCAAACTTGCACTCCCTCGCCAGCTCACAGAGGTCTGCTATAAATCTTCTCACGGACTCTCCCGTCCACTGGCGGCGCTGTCAAAATTGAATGCGTCAGATGGTGACGTTTTCAGGAGCGCGAAAATAGCGTGCCATTAGCCCCATGACCTCGTCGAAGCTATCGGCTCCTCCCAAGTTCTCCAAAATCCTCTGCCCCTCCATGCCCAAATTATGGACCAAAACTGTCCTCGCGCGAAGCTTCTTGAGTTCACTGAGGTTCAAAGCCACCATATAGTTGGTAAATGCGGCAAACCACCTAGGCCAAGGCATGGGCGGCTCGCCTGGTGCTTCCAAAAATGGCAGAAAATTTGCAACTGACCTCTCCATAACCGCTTTTACCTTGTTGCCAAATGTTGTGTCCATAATAGGGTCAATAATGAGCAGAGTGAGGGTACTGTTAACGGAGCTTTATTAACAGAACTATGTACAATACCGTACGGACTTTCAGCGCTCTCCAGCAGGCCAGGGCGTCTATGGCGAAGGAGGATGAGCCCCTTCCGCCCTAGCCCTTTATACCCTAGGTGGCATCACTACCGGAAATGGCAGTCCGCCACCCCTAACCATTCCCCAGTCAACCCAGCCGCCATCTTACTAATACTACCTATATTCATATGTAACACATAACACAGGGTCTTTGGTGGTCAGCCTATAGCATGCTACTTGCCTGTATTAGCTTATTCATGTTCCATGTGTTGCTAGCTAAGGTTCATTAGCTATCCTTCAACACACAGTCAATGTGTCCACAGCTGTTTCCAGACATAATAGTACCTTGCGGCTAAGCCATCAAACTTCATATATGCGTTACCATTCATAGAAGGTACACATAACTATAAACTAATAAATATAACTACTTACCTAGCAAGCTGATCATCCAACGTCTCTCAGCACATGTGTGGCTCCACAGCTGTTCTTCTTCTTCTTCTTCTTCTGGTTCTGCCAGGGCCATCAAGCTGTTGCCGCCCGATCATCTTGTCTGCTTATGCGGATCACGTTAACATTTTCATCACCTCCCACTGGGATGTGCAGCGTCTGGTGGACACTTTGTCAGTTTATGAAAGGGCATCTTCTGCACGGGTGAATTGGGCCAAGAATGAGGGTCTATTGGTGGGCCACTGGTCACGTCAAGGCGTCCCTCACCTACCCGGCGGTCTTCAGTGGGGGACGGCCGGTCTCAAAGTGTTGGGGCTTTTCCTTGGTTCGGAGGCTTTTGAATGAAAGAACTGGGAGAGTGTTAACGACAAGGTGTGTGCTTGCTTTTCTAAATGGAAATGGTTGCTACCACAGCTGTCATATAGGGGCAGGGTTCTGGTCGCAAATAATCTGGTCGCCTCGGCTCTTTGGCATAGGCTGGTGGCTTTGACACCGCCCAGGAGCCTCGTGGAGGAGATTCAGAAGATCATCGTGGACTTCTTTTGGTCTGGTCGCCACTGGGTCCGTGCGCCTGTTCTCTACCTGCCTGTGGCCGAGGGGGGACAGGGCCTGGTGGACATACATTCCAAGATCGCCTGCTTCAGGCTTCGAACTGCACAACACCTCCTTTACGGATGCGGACCCTGCTGGATGGACACTGCTAAACTGCTCCTGAGGAGAGTTGGTTGCTTGGGCTATGATAAGCAGCTCTTCCTCGTGACATCTGAGGAGGTAGACCTTACTGGACTATCTGCTTTTTACACGTCCGTCTTGCATGCATGGCGAGTCTTCACCGTAGCCCGCTTCCATGACGAGACACCGGGCATGTGGCTGTTCGAGGAACCACTGTTTTTCAATCGATTCATCGACACTGAGGTGCTGCAGTCTGTCAGTCTGCGGACTTGTTTGCGGGAGGCACGCTGTACCAAGCTTGGTCATCTTATGAAGATGTCGACCACATCGATGGATACGCTGAGGCGGAGTGCCAACATTACATCTGTCAGACTGCTGCAAAGGGTGGTGGGGGACGTGTGCGCCGCCCTGCCACAACCGCTTCGAGCGTTTGCGACAAACCGCACTCTTTCCAATCAATGGCATGACGACACTGTGTCCACCTTTCCTGCAATTTCCATAACTCCAGCTGTGGGGGAGTGGCAGGAAGGAGAGGATCACCTGCTGACCTTCAGAATTCCTCGCCTGGGCAAGTTCCAGTTTGTCGGGACAAGGGCGGTGTATCACATCTGTGTGAAGGTTCTGAATCTGCGCTCTCTGATGGATGTCAGAGTCGAGGTGGGCGGGTTTTTTGGGGCCAGAGGTCTCCTCGAAAGGCAGCTGGTGGTGCATGTACAAGCTCCCTATTGAGAAACGGACAGCAGATCTCCAGTGGAGGATTATGCATGGGGCAATAGCTACGAATAAATACAGAGCATGCCTTGATCCAACTGTGTGTGGGGGGGAATGTTTGTTTTGTTCCCAAGTTGAGACCCTCGAGCATTTGTTTGTCCAATGTTTTCGTTTATCTGGACCTTTTGATATTTTGCGCGTGTGGTTTCGGGCTTTGGGTGAACGATTCTCTTTTGGTCTGTTCATTTACGGTCCAAAGTATAAAGTGGCAAGGAAGGCTGCCCACACTTTGATGAACTTCCTATCTGGTACTGCTAAACTTGCCATCTGGCTGACGAGGAAAAATCGGGCTTGCAACGCTGGCAATGTGGATCCTGTGTCTGCTTTCAAGGTCTTGTTGAAAGCCAGTCTACAGGTGGAGTTCTCTTACTATCAAATGGTGGACAATTTGGAGGCATTCATCAATAGATGGACTGTAGGGAACGTTTTGTGCGCTGTGGGTCAGGGGGATGAGTTATGTTTGCACTTTTGAGATGTGACACACTTGGGCCAGTGATATTGGTCTTTTTGCATTCTAGAAATGTACAATAAAGCCTTTTTTAAAAGTCAGTCTTCTTCTTCTTCTGCTTCTGCTTCTTCTGCTCCTGCTTCTTCTTCTTCATCTTCTGCTTCTGCTTCTTCTTCTGCTTTCAAAGGCAGCTTACATCAAAATTGTTGTGCTACTGCCAATTTCTGGCTACTTAGGTTCTATACTTTACAGCTCCCAGCTCCAGTGTCCCTTTGCAACCCACCCACGCTTCAGCTGAAGGCTGTGTAGATAACTGTTTTAATTTTATATTTAACAGAAAATAATAATAATAAAATATAAGAAAAAATAAATATAAGAATAAAATAAGAAAAAAAAACTTTTATGCTAAACTGGTCTGGGCAGTATGTCTGTTTGCACATATATACTGCACCTGACTTGCATGACCAGAAGACGTCGAAAAAATTAACTACATAATTGGTCAAATGTTGAACTTTAGTTCAATGTCCAGAGGGGGTCGTAGTTCGACGGTCAGATCCACAACCTACTTTGGAGGTCATATGGACATGCAGCTATGGTCCTGGACCGACCAACACAATATGAACTTGATCTGGCGGTCCAAGGAACATCGAATGTTTAGTGGGTAAGCTGGTTAAAAAGTAGTTTTTTACATGTTGCACTTTCGTGCTGTGCATGCACTTAAGTTGTGTGTGTATTTTCATTCTAGAGTCCCTGAAGATCTGCTGAACCGGGACCAGCAGCACATCCAGTTGCTTCTCAGTGAGGCAAGAGAGCATGTAACGGGAACAGGTCAAGTGGACCCCTGACCAAGAGAGCACCCCATGTGAGCACCCCAAGTGGACCCTAGGGTCCAATCTGTACATTCAATTCAATTCAACTTTATTTATATAGCACCATTTCACAACAAGTCATCTCATAGCACTTTCAACTGCAGGGGAAACCCCCACAATTGCAGGAAGACCCCAGTAATCAGGCGATCCCCTGTGAGCAGCACTTGGTGACGGTGGAGAGGAAAAACTCCCTTTTAGCAGGAAGAAACCTCCAGCAGAACCAGGCTCAGGGAGGGGCAGTCATCTGCTGTGACTGGCTGGGGAGTGAGGGGGTAGAGAAGAAGAAAAGAACAGACATGCAGAGAGCAAACAGCACGACAGGGACTCAATCTATGGGAGAGAACAAACAGATGTTAATGACCAGCAAAAATACTTCATTGAGAATGACAAAAGGAGTGAGGCCCAGTGCATTGTTGGAGGTCCCCCGGCTGTCTAAACATATTAGCAGCATAACTAAGGGAGGGTTCAGGGGCACATGATCCCTCCCTAATTATAGACTCTATCAAAAAGGAAGGTTTAAAACCTCCCTATTCTTAAAAACAGAGATTGAGTCTGACTCTGAAATCCAGATTGGCAGCTGGTTCCACAGGAGAGGAGCCTGATAACCGAAGGCTCTGCCTCCCATTGTACTTTTGGAGATTCTAGGTATTAGAAGTAATCCTGCATTTTGAGAGCGTAGTGCTCTGTTAGGATAATAGGCTAGTATCAGATCTTTGAAATAAAAGGAGCCTGATTATTTAGAGCTTTGTAAGTAAAAAGAAGGATTTTAAACTTAATTCTAAACTCTATGGGAAGCCAATGAAGGGACGCCAGAACCGGAGAGCTATGATCTCTCTTTCTAGTACCTGTTAAAACTCTTGCTGCAGCATTTTGGATCAGCTGAAGACTTTTTAAAGATGTTTTAGGACAACCTGATAATAAATAGTTACAATAATCTAATCTAGAATTAACAAAAGTGTGGATCAGTTTCTCAGCATCACTCTGAGACAAGATGCTCCTAATCTTGGCAATATTACGCAAATGGTAGGACGCAGTCTTAGAAACAAGTTTAATATGTGAATTAAAAAAACAGATCTTGATCAAAAATAACTCCAAGGTTCCTCACAGAACTATTGAGAGAAAGAGTATCCACATCCAAACTAAGAGTTTGATTTGGAAAGGTATTTCTAAGGTTTTTTGGACCAACAAGAATGACTTCAGTCTTATCTGAATTTAATGTCAGGAAATTACAAGTCATCCAAGCTTTGATTTCCTTAAGACAAGTCTCTAACTTGGCAAATTGATTACTATCATCTGGCTTCACTGACAGACATAACTGTGTGTCATCTGCATAACAATGAAAATGTATACATTGCTTTCTAATAATGTTGCCTAGTGGAAGCATATATAAACTAAAAAGAATAGGGCCTAGCACAGATCCCTGTAGAACTCCGTGACTGAGCTTTGAGTTGAAAGAAAACTCTTTGTTGACATCAACAAACTAGAACCTGTCAGATAAATAAGATCTAAACCACTGCAACGAGGTTCTATTAAGTCCAACAAGGTGTTCTAATCTATCAAGTAAAATATTATGATTGATAGTATCAAAAGCTGCACTAAGGTCTAAAAGGACAAGTACAGAAACAAGTCCATTATCAGATGTGATAAGGAGGTCATTAGTGACCTTCACTAAGGCTGTTTCAGTA
Organism: Pholidichthys leucotaenia; assembly: GCA_020510985.1. Lineage (NCBI taxonomy): Eukaryota > Metazoa > Chordata > Actinopteri > Cichliformes > Pholidichthyidae > Pholidichthys > Pholidichthys leucotaenia. Next base: position 478,453,264 of record CM035839.1, read on the forward strand.
TTATGATGGATTCTAAACCCAGATTGAAACTCTTCAAATAAACAGTTTTCCTGCAAGTGGTCAAATAATTGTGTAGCAACAACTCTTTCTAAGATTTTTGAAATGAAAGGCAGATTAGAGATTGGTCTATAGTTAGCTAAAACTCCTGGATCCAGTGTTGGTTTTTTAGATAAGGGTTTAATTACAGCAGTTTTAAAAGCCTGCGGTACATGGCCTAAAATTAATGAAGAATTGATTATTTGAAGAATAAAGCGACCCATAAATGGGAAGCCTTCTTTAAAAACCTGGTAGGAATAGGGTCTAAAAGACAAGTTGAAGGCTTTTTTTTTTTTTTTTTGTTAATTATTTGTACCCGTAGGTAGATTTGGTTTGCAGTCTGGTGACAAGCCACCGGCTGCCGGTCGATGCATGCGCGAGCGCCCTAAACCTACATGTTTTTGGTATGCGGGAGGAAACCGGAGAAATCCCGGAGTAAACCCGCGCAACACGGGGAGAACATGCAAACTCCACACAGCTCACTGTTGGTCGGGGGCTGGGATCGAACCCACGATGTCATGATCCCCGCGATCCCCCGGCCGAGGGTAAACTGTGCTGCCACAGTGCTAAACCACTGCGCCACCGTGCAGCCAACGAGGCTTGGATGAGGAAATTAATTTTTATTTAACTCTAAAAGGTTAATTGGAGTAAACTCATCCCAACAGATATGAATTGAAGAAGTTGTCGTAGTTACTGTATTTAAGTAAATGGTGGGAAGAATCGGACTGATTTTATCTGTGATAGATGAAATTTTATTATTGAAAAAGTTCATAAAGTCCTGACTAGTAAGTTCTAAGGGACTGCTAGGATTGACAGAGTCCTGACTCTTTGTCAGCCTGGCTACAGTGCTGAAAAGAAACCTGGGATTATTCTTGTTCTCTTCTATTAATGCAGAATAATAAGTCGTTCTAGCTTTCCTAAGAGATTTTTTTTATAAATTAGAAGATGATTTCTCCAAGCTAAATAGTTTCCATCTAATTTAGTTGAGTGCCATTTCCTTTCTAATTGACAGGTCTTCTGTTTTCAGCTACGAGTTTCTGTGTTGAACCAAGGAGTTAAAAATCTCTGATTAGACTTTTTCTTTTTTAAAGGGGCCACCATGTCTAGAGTCTGAGGCAGAGAAGCTGTAACACTATCTACCATGCTATCAATTACAGAAGGCGCAAGCTCTCCATAGCTTATTTCCGTTGTGTTGACACATGGCATAGAGGAAACAGTCTGCATAAATTTGATAACAACATCATCTGAGAGGCATCTACTGTAGTAATATGTTTCTTTAGGAGTCAAATAGTCAGAAATAGTAAAATCAAAGGTTAACAGACAATGGTGTGACAGTACAGGATTATGAGGAGACACTACCAGATTTTCTATTTCTATGCCATATATCAGATCAAGGTCCAACGTGTGATGGAGATGATGGGTAGAATTTTCTACTTTCTGAGAAACCCCGTTTAGTCTGATGTTGAATTAAATGCCTTAAGGCGATCACTATCTACATCTACATATATATTAAACTCCCCTACTATAATTATTCTATACTATAATTCTTAATCTGATTTTGGCACTAAGTCTGCTAAGAATTTGGCAAATTTGAATAAAAACTCTGAGTAGGCTGAGGGTGTCACAACTCGCTCCCACCTGTCATCTGCTCCAGCCATGCGCACACCTGTGCCTCATTAGGCTGCCTCTATTTAACCTGCTCTGCCTGTAGCCTCGGCCTGGAGCCGTCAGCTTCACTCCACGACCAAGCTCTGCGTTCGCCTGTCTCCCTACGGCCAACGCTTCATCACGTCGCCAGCACGTAAGATTCTCCACTTACCTGCTCTCCTAGATTCCCCCCTGTGCACAGGTGGATCCTCCTGGCGGCGGAAGAATCCCTCCATCGCCTCTCCTCTTCAGTCTCTTCTCCGTCAAGGTCGTCAGGGCGCTGTCTTCCAGGCGGGAGTTTTACTTGCCAACGCCAGCCACCAAAACACCTGCAAGTAAGCCACATTCAAACCTTCAACATTATTCTGTGCAACCAGCTCATCCCTTGTCCTCTGCTCTGTCCTCAGGGTTGCCTGGCTGTACAGTGTCCTGTTCTGCCTTCGGCGCTCCTCAGTCCCCAGCAATACATTCACACTCCTCACTCACGCATCCATACACCTGTTCTGTGAATAAAACTCTTAAATCTCACCTGAGCCTGCGTGCGTGTTTCCTGGGTCAGCCAACATGTCAGTGCGGCTCCAGCACAGTGGCCCAGCGAACAGCGGGTTCGCGCGCCGGCTTTCCACCCTCGAGGCTCGGGTGGATTTAATTGTTTATCAGCAACAGGTAATCCTCACTCAGCTAACCAGTTTAACTCACCGGATGGATCGCCTTGATCCTCCGTCCCAGCTCGGTGGGCCAATTCCTCCCGCTCCCCAGGCCAGTCATCTGACCCCGGGTCCGCCGACCCGTCTCACTCCCATTCCCACTCCCGCGCGCTTCAGCAGAAAGCACGGTGGAGCGCGTGGGTTTATCTTGCAGTGTGAAACGGTGTTCCAGCGTGCTCCCGGGGACTTCCTGTCTGACCAGAGCCGAATTGGGTACGTTGCTAACCTTCTGGAGGGGCGAGCGTTAGCTTGGGCCTACGCCGTTATGGCGAGGCCCAGCTACGCAACCCTAATCTATACCCAATTCGTGCAGAATTTTTTCGAGGTGTTTGATCACTCGGATTGAGACAGTGTGTTAGCCGATCGGCTACTCAGCCTTCGCCAGGGTAGTCGTTTAGTGGCTGACTACACTGTCGACTTCCAGGTGGTGGCGGAAGAGGTTGGTTGGGGCAATGCCTCCCTCTGCAGCCTGTTCCTCCGCAGTTTAAATTCAGATTTGCGGGATGAATTGGCCTGCCGGAACCAGCCGGAATGGCTGTCTGAATTAATCTCATTAGCCATCAGCTTAGATAACCGGCTGAGGGAGCGGGCCGCCGAGCGGAAATCATACAGCCGCTCACCCGCAGCTCTCACCCGTGCTCCTCAGTCTTGCCCCCTGGTGTTGCCTCCCCCGGAGGTCGCCGACGACCCCAATGCGATGATCATCGGACGGGCACGACTTCCTTTAGCGGAGAAACAGCGCCGTTGAGAGCTGGGTCTCTGCATGTATTGTGGAAACGACCAGCATCTCTTGGAAGCCTGCCCGGTGAGGCCAAAAGGGGAAGTCCGCGAGTCGCTGTAGGGGGCCTCGCGGACGTTAATCAATCAGATCCCCTCTCTAAACATCAGATCCCAATTCGTCTCTTTCATAACTCCATTGGTCACGCTTCTCACGCACTGGTGGACTTGGGGGCGGAACATAGTTTTATTTCTAAGAGTCTGGCAACCCGCCTGGGCATCCAGTGCCAAGCCTTGCCCAACCCTCTCCATCTCGTCGCCCTCACTCATTTTCCCCTTGAGAAGGTCACTCATAAGACCAAGCCCATCCCCGTTATTATATCTGGCAATCACCATGAAGATCTCAGTTTTTATGTTCTTCCCACCTCTGCGGAACCCATCATCTTAGGCTACCCGTGGCTATGCCTCCACAACCCTGTTTTTGATTGGCAGACTGGCTGCGTCCTCGCTTGGAGCACTTTTTGTTTGGGAACCTGTCTCAAGTCTGCTGCCTGTGCTACGTCTATGCCACCCCCCCCATCCCTGACTCCGCTCCACCGGACCTCTCTGCGGTCCCGCCGGAGTTTTACGACCTGGGTCCCATGTTCAGCAAGTCTAAGGCACTGTCCCTCCCACCCCACCGCCCGTATGACTGTGCCATCGATCTCCTGCCGGGGGCGCCTTTTCCATCCGGCCGCCTTTACAGCCTGTCAGCCCCGGAACGGGAGGCCATGGACATCTATATTCGGGAATCCCTCAGTGCCGGCATCATTCGCCCCTCTTCGTCCCCCCTGGGTGCTGGATTCTTTTTTGTGGCGAAGGAGGACGGGTCCTTGAGGCCATGTACTGTATTGACTTTAGAGCCCTTAACGACATCACAGTGAAGGACTGTTATACTCTGCCGCTGATGGACTCGGCCTTCAGTTCCCTCCAGGGGGCGTCCTGGTTCTCCAGGTTGGACCTCCGCAGCGCGTATCACCTTGTCCAGATCCGGGAGGGTGACGAGTGGAAGACGGCCTTCCGAACGCCCAGCGGCCACTTTGAACACCTTGTCATGCCGTTTGGGCTCACCAACGCTCCCGCCGTTTTCCAACGCTTAATCAATGATGTACTTCGTGATTTTCTGGGGGTCTTCGTTTTCGTCTACCTGGATGATATTCTGATCTTCTCCCGATCTCGGGAGGAGTATCTAGTCCACGTGAGGCGGGTCCTTCAACACCTTCTGGAGAATAAGCTGTACGTCAAAGCTGAAAAGTGCGAATTCTTCACTAATAAAACTTCCTTCCTGGGCTTTATTGTCTCGCACAATCAGCTCCTCCCCGACCCGGCCAAGGTTAAGGCGGTGGTCGAGTGGCCCACCCCCTCCTCGAGGAAGCAGGTTGAGCAATTCGTGGGGTTTGCTAATTTTTACTGCCGCTTTGTTCCAGGGTACAGCTCCATCACTCCCCTCTGACCCACCTCACCTCGCCTAAGGTACGCTTCCAGTGGATGACTGAAGCGGAGACCGCCTTTGAGACCCTGAAGAAGGAATTCTCATCCTCCCGGGTCCTCACTCTTGTGGATCCAGCGCTGCAGTGTTTTGTCGAGGTGGATGCGTCTGACACTGGGGTGGGGGCGATTTTGATTTAGCTGCAAGCTCCCATCTCTCCAGGATCTGTACATCTCCAGGACCCGGAGGCGTGCTGGCCGGATCATAGCCGATCCCTCACACCCTGGTCATGTACTGTTTGCCCCCCTCCCCTCTGGTAGAAGACTTCGGTCCATCCAGACTAAAACCTCCCGTCACATGAACAGCTTCTTCCCCTCTGCCATTAGACTGCTGAACACTAAGTGACTCTCGTGCACCATGTACAGCAGCTCAACCAGACTCATGTCAATCATCACTGTTTTCTTCCTGCATTACCGACTGCACTATATAGTTCTCCACAGTATCTGCTGCTGGCTAATATATATTTTAACTGTTGACCAGTATCACTTAATCTTATCCTACACTTTATTACATGTATAGTTTATTTCTCTTATCTTATCATGTTTAATGTTGCAGCATTGTACCGAGACAAATTCCTAGTTTGTGTACTACATGAACAATGGCAATAAACCTGATTCTGATTCTGATTCTGATTTTGTCACAGCGCTCCCCGACGGACGGGGTGCTGCGCCCCTGCGCTTTCTTCTCCAAGCACCTCTCCTCGGCTGAGCGTAATTATGACATTGGCGACAGGGAGCTCCTGGCCGTGAAGCTCGCGCTGCAGGAGTGGCGCCACTGGTTGGAGGGGGCAGCTCAGCCTTTCGTGGTCTGGACCGACCATAAGAACTTGGAATACATCAGGACGGCCAAGCGTCTGAATGCCCGCCAGGCGCGCAGGTCGCTGTTCTTCGCTAGGTTCAGATTCACTATCACCTACCGTCCGGGGTCCAAAAATAAGAAACCAGACGCATTGTCCAGACAGTTCGCCCCAGAAGCACCAGAAGAGGAGGTCCATACCATTTTACCTGCTTTGTGCATTGTGGGGGCCGTTTCCTGGTCCATCAGAGACCGGGTCCTGAAAGCGCTGGAATCCGAACCCGACCCTGGCACTGGTCCAGTGGGGAGACTATGCTACTCTAGACTATGCTACTCCTCCTCCACGACCAGAACTTCTGGGATGTTGACAGTTTAAATAACCAGAGGGAGTTGATTCATTTAAACCAACATAATCCTCTTGTCCTAACCAAGTCTCTGTAAGGGAAATTAAATCAATCTTATGATCAATTAACAGATCATGGACTAACAGAGACTTGGGAGTTAGAGACCTAATATTTAATAAACCACATTTAATTTTTAAATTATGAGGAGGAACAGAGGCCAAATCATTCAATTTAGAGGCTTTATGTTTAATTTGAGTTTTACCAATATTTTGCTTTATCACTTTGGGATGCTTATGCATTATATTTTTATTTACTTTGGAGGGAGCAGACAACGATTCTCTGATGGGGAAGACAGGGGCTAAGCTGAGGGGTGGCGGATGAAGAGGAGCTGCAGAGAGGCGTGTAAGACTGCGACTCTGCTTCCTGGTCCCAACTCTGAGTAGTCAAGGTTTTGGAAATTTGGATAAAAAAGATGCCAGATTGTTAGATAAATGAGAAGCACCATCCAAAGTGGGATGAATGCTGTCTCGTCTCATAAGACCAGGTTTTCCCCAAAAAGAGCTCCAATTGTCAATGTAGCCCACGTCATTTTTAGGACACCACACAGACAGCCAGCGGTTCAAGGATGACGAGCGACTAAACATGTCATCACTGGTCAGATTGGGGAGGGGCCCAGAGAATACTACAGTGGCAGACATCGTTTTGGCAAACTCACACACCAATTCTACACTAAGTTTTGTGACTTCCAACTGCTGGAGTCAGATGTTGTTAATGCCGGCGTGAATAACAATTGTGGAGTATTTACAGTTACTTTTAGCCAGCATTTTCAAATTTGACTCGATGTCGCCTGCTCTGGCCCCAGGAATGCATTTGACTATGGCCGCTGGAGTCTCTAGGTTCACGTTTCTGACTATAGAGTCACCTATGATCAGAGTTTTTTCCTCAGTGGGTGTGTCGCTGAGCGGGGAAAAACGATTAGAAGCATGAAGAGGTTGGTGGTGAACCGGGGCTTTGCGGCTAGGCTTCCTTCTCACCGTCACCCACCCAGTCTCCTCGCTGCTGAGGAGAGGTCGAAGCCGAAGGACAGCTAACAGGCAGCCCTAAGCTAAGGGGCGTCCGTCATTATTAACTGGTGCTGATGGTGTTTCAGTGCAGCGGAGTCGGGATTCCACATCACATAACCTTGTCTCGAGCGCCTCAGAAAGACAGCATTTATGACATTTACCATTATCAGTAAAAGAGGCAGAGGTGTAGCTAAACGTCTGACAGAGAGAGCACACCAGAGGAGAAGGGAAGGAGAGCTAGTAGCCATAGCTAGTGGCTAACTCGAAGCTAACACAAACACTGATGAAAGGTGAACAGAAGGCTGAAGAGGGTGATTAGAGGACACTGAGTGCACACAGGTGCAAGAGGCTTGATAAACAGAAGTGAGAGCTAATGGTAGATGGAAAAAAAATGATTAAAATACAATTAAAGGCAATAATCCTGAGAAGAGTGAGGAGAGCTAACCACAAACCACACAAACAGCCAGCAACACATGTCCAAGTATATTTCCATGTACTAGTACATGTACAAGTACATTTTCAATCCAGTGATTTACACACTGATTCAGAGCTTTCTAAAGCCTCATTCAGAACATTCTAGTCCTACATACCTATTCTGTGGATTTTCATCTGGGGGCATCCAGCGGTGTAGAAGAAGTCTTTTGAAAGCACAAACAGAACCAAAACCTTCTCCGGGTCAGCTTAGTTGTCATCTTACATATATGTATTTTTTACACTTCTTGGTGACGGGAAAAGTCTTTCCAACAGTTTTACACAAATTGTTGTTGTTGTTCTCCTTCTTCGTGTTTACAAATCACTGGATTGAGAATGTCCTCGTACATGTACAGGTTGGATCCCGGGGTCCACTTGGGAGTGCTCAATTGGTCAGGGGTCCACTTGACCTCTATCCCATGAAACTACCTTATGACGGGAGGAGATGCTCAGAATGCTGCCTTCAATCAAATGTTCCTTGGTGTGCTGGGCCACCTTGAGAGTGGCCGGCGTGTGTGACCCATTCTGAGTTGTTTTTTTTTTTTTTTTACAGTTAAAAGTTTGAATTTTGCACATTCTAAATAATCTGGATTTTGCTGCTGATTGTAATAAACAATTTAGTGACTTATGTGTTTGCATCATGATTGTCTATTTTGTCTGTTAAGACACCGGTGGGAAAAGAGTCAACAGTACAAACCATTTATCAGTGATGTTGAAAATAATGGCTCATTTTTAAGAAAAAGTAACCAAAAACAATTATTTCCTGAAGACTGTATTGTTGGATGTTCCAGTGCAGAAGATGCCGCACACTTTCGTGATAGTACCAGTATATGGAGGAATTCTGGGCCATATTAGCATCTGGATTTTCTAATAATGAGTTAGAGTTTAATGGGATTTAACATGTTTTTTTTTTCCACAATATTTTTATTGAACATTTTTTTACAAACATAACACAAACAATCAAACACTAACCCTAAAGTAATTTTAAAAAAAATGTACTAAAAACACCAACAACCACTAACAAAGGCAGGTCTTCAACAATGCTCCTCTGTTTAGTCTAGGCAATCCATTACATAAGTATACATATTATACATTCACCAGTTTGGAATTTACAAGGTCCACACACATCATTCACCTTCTTCTTCAAAAGTTATGTTTAAATTCTTTACATAATCAATAAAAGGTCTCCATATATTCTCAAACACAATTTCCTTTGATTTCAGAATGTATGTTATTCTTTCTAGTGGAAGGTTTGTTAACATCTGTCTTAACCACTGAGTCACATCTGGTCTATGAGTCTTTTTCCACAATAGTGCAATACATTTTTTGGCGTTAAGCAAACTGAGGTCTATGAATGCTCTTTCACTTTTATTAAAGTTGTGCTTTTCTGGATACAGACCCAACAAAAACAATTTAGGATTCAATATGATTTGTTTTGAAATTATTTTTTCAATTGTTACCCTCACCTCTTCCCAAAACATTCTAATTTTTCTACATTCCCATAAACAATGAAATAGGGTTCCTTTACTTTCCATACATTTTGTGCACATATCTGGTATGTTTTTGTTATATCTATTTAACTCCACCGGTGTAACATACATCCGCATTAACCATTTAAAATGTATCAATTTAAGACGTACATTTATTGATTTGGTTTGAGCTTAGATAGATAGATTAGTTTATTTGACAGGGACAGTGCAATAAACATAGACAATTAATCAGTGACAATCAATCTGATGTGTTGCACATGGAGTGTATAGCTATTAGCTAATTTGCAACTCTTGTCCCTGGATGGGCTTTAGAAAAGAGAATGTACAAGCCATTTCCCATTGTTCTTCTGAAATTTCAGTTTGCAGGTCTTCTTTCCAATAATTCAGTCTTTTCTGTGAGTTTTCACTTGAGGATAGTGTCAATGAGTTATAAAACTCTGAAATAATACCCTTTCTCTTACTATCTTTCGTCAAAATTGTTTCCAAGGATGAATAAGTAGGTCGGGTGAGAATTATTTTGATTTGTTCGAATAAAGTTCCTAAGCTGAAGATATTTTAAAAATGTGTTATATTAAGATTAAATTTGATCCTCAGTTCTTCAAAAGACATTATGTTATCTGAACATGACAAATATAAGTCTTGAATCTTTTGAATCCCTTTTAAATTCCATACTTTAAATACAGCGTCCGCTCTCCCTGGTTTAAAATATTGATTACCCCATATTAAGATAAGATAAGATAAGATAAGCCTTTATTAGTCCCACAATGGGGAAATTCCAGGATTGCAACAGCACAGGGATAGCAACACTCAGAGCAACAATCAGAAGGCAAGAAAAAACAACATCTAGTAAACATATGTCCATATTACTATAAATGTATATATATAGACACACAGTGCAGAGCATTATGGCTGGTGAATGTGCAGCAGAAAGTCTAAGCTCTCTCTCCGCGGATGCAGCGGGCCAGCTGGAAGTCTTTGGGCATGATGGTGACCCCCTTAGCGAAGAAGAGACCACCAGGTGGGCCTCGCTGGTCTCCTGCAGAGCCATGACGGCGAAGCTCAGGAAGCGCAGGTGGGTCTTGAAGTCCTGAGCGATCTCCCTCACCAGGCGCTGGACGGGCAGCTTACGGATGAGCAGCTCCGTGGATTTCTGGTAGCGACGGATCTCTCTCAGAGCACGGGCCTGTGACGGCGAGGCCTCTTCACTCTGCCGGTGGCCAGAGCGCCTCTCCGAGCAGCCCTGGTGGCTAGCTGTCTCCTGGGGGGCTTCTTCCTCCAGTAGATTTTACGGGCGGTCTGCTTGGTTCTTGCCATCGCTCTTTATTATTCTGTCTTATATTTCTTTCACGCCGCCTAAACTCCAGCCCGGCACCCGCGTTGTTTTCGACATATTGGGCTAAATTGTGACAGTGAGTGTGGTTGAATGAATGAATGAATGAATGAATGAATTTTATTGAATGAATGAATTTATTTATTTCGGATAGTACATTACAGGTTAAAAGAAACTGTATAATATAACAACAAGGTCAAATTAGACAAAGACTCCTTCTACTATACAATTCCACGTGAGTTATCCGAAATGGGTGATGGCTGAAGCCACAGCTTATATTGCCCACCCATATTCCATCCAAGAATTCAAAGGAGAAAACAAGACAAGAGCGATTACAATTTAAAACAAGGCTAAGACAAAATATGACTGAGAGAAAAAGAAAACTGAGCTAGTCTAAGTTAAGCGGTTACTATTCAAAAACAAATCTAAGACATAGTGTCACAGAGAAAAAAGAAAAACTAAGCTACAACACAACACAGGCTGGAAATGTCAATCCTTATGTGAGTTTACATGTCGTCTTGTAAATATGTTTGGAGTATTTCTTCCTTTAGTTTTTGTTTAAATTGTCCAAGCTTTGTACATGATTTTAATTCAGGTCCAAAATCGTTCCATAATCTGACACCTTGCACTGAAATACAATGTTGCTTGGTAGTTGTTCTCACTGTAGGCTTTTGAAATATACATGTTCCTCTGAAGTGATATCGTTTCTCCCTTGTTTGGAACAACTTTTGGATATTTGCGGGCAGTGATAGATTCTTCACTTTGAACATTATTATTGCGGTTTTAAAGTCGATCAGATCTTTCAACTTGAGAGTTTTTTGTTTAAGAAAAAGTGGGTTTGTTGGTTCCCTGTAAGCTGCTTTGTTGATTATTCTAATAGCTCTCTTTTGAAGCATAAAGAGTGGATATATGTTTGTTTTATATGTATTTCCCCATACTTCATTACAATATGTCATGTATGGGAGTATTAATGAATGATACAAGGTATATAGTGTGGGTTGATTCAGCAAATTTTTCACTCTGTGTAATATTGCAATTGATTTGGATACTTTACCTTTTATATAATTAATATGTGGCTTCCAACACAGTTTGTTATCAATTATTACTCCAAGGAATTTAGTTTCGGATACCCTTTCAATCTCTACACCATTTACACTGAGTTTGGGTACTGGGTAGTTGTGATGGTTGTTAAAGACTATAAATTTTGTCTTGCTTAAATTGAGCGTTAATTTGTTTGAATCAAACCACAGTTTTCAGCTTTCCTAATTCCTTTCCGAGTGTATCCAGAAGTTGTTCCAAGTTGTTTCCACTGGCATATCAGGTTAGTGACATCAGCAAACAATATTAAGTCCAATTTTTCTGAAATCTTATCATATAATCATTTATATACATATTTGAATAATAATGGTCCCAAAACTGAACCCTGTGGGGACTCCACAGGTGACCTTCAAGTAGCTCTGAGTTTTGGTTGTTAACACATACAAACTGATATCTATTCTTTAAGTAACTTCTTAACCAGGACAGTGCTACCCCTCTGATACCACAATTTTGTAGTTTCCTTTAATAATAGATTGTGATCTACTGTATCAAATGCTTTTTTAAGATCCAGGAATACTCCAACTGAATACTCTTTATTTTCAATGGCTGTTGATATTTTTTCTGGTAAATTCCATTAAGGCATATGCTGTTGTCCTTTTGTGGTCTGATCCCATATTGCTGCTCACACAATAAATCATTCTTCAGTATGAAGTTGTCAATTCTCTCATAGAATATTTTTCAAGTATCTTGGAAAATTGCGGGTAATAGTGAAATTGGTCTGTAGTTGGAGAGTTCCCCTCTGTCGCCTGTCTTGTAAATCGGAATTACTTTAGCTATTTTCATTGCATTGGGAAATAACCTGATTGGAGAGACAGGTTACAGATATACGTCAGTGGTTTCACTATGCATTCGATAACAGTTTTGACTAGTAGCATATCAATACCATCGCAGTCAGTAGATGTTTTACTTTTGAACGATTTAACAATTTCAATGACCTCTCTTTCGTCTGTGTTCTTTATGAAGATGGTGTCTTTTACAGCAGTGTTATTGCATATTGAATCACCTGTTGGCACCGTAAGTGGGTATTTCTCGGGCCCCAGTTTAGGTCCAATGTTAACAAAAAAATTATTAAATTCATCTGCAGGTGAAGCTATATTCACATTCGGAGTCGATTTATTATTTTTTTGGAGTGTTAGTTGGGTAGCTGGTATTTCTGCTTTTATTTTCCAAGGATACTGTTGATTATTGTCCATGTATTTTTAATATTGTCTTTGTTTTTTTCCAGTTCTTTACTGTAATAGTCTCTTTTACTACATCTTATTATATATGTTAACTTATTTTTGTATGTTTTTATACCGCTGCTCTGCTTCTTTTGTCCTTTTCTTTATGAAAGCTTTATATAATAAATTTTTCTTTTTACATGCCTTTTGTAGTCCTTTGGTTAGCCATGGTTTGTCAGTAAATTTGTGTTTAAGCTTTTTTTTTAACTAATGGGCCAGTTTTTTTTCATAAAGAGTGGTTACAATGTTTATAAATGTGTCATAGGCTTCATTTACATCTGATACATAGACTTCTGTCCAGTCTTGCTTCAGCAAGTCCTCTTTAAAAGAACTGATTGCGTTTGGGTGATTTGTGTCTGAACGATTTTGAGATTTTTTCTGGTTGGGCCCCGTGTGGCCATGGATAAGTGCAAAGGTTGGCAAGTGGTCGCTTATATCATTTATCAATAATCCACTTTCTATTTTCTTGTCGAGAACATTGACAAACAGGTTTGTCCAATAAGTGTAGCAGAGTGAGCTGTGATTCTACTGGGATGTGTTATTGTGGGATATAGACTCATGCCTGTACATAGAGTCATGAACTCTGTTAACTACATTTTGTTGATGTGGATTAAGTAGATCAATATTGAAATCTCCACAAATTGCTACCATTTTCTTACTAGTAATATTATTGTACAGCTCGACTAATTTATCTCTGAATGTCTCAATGCAAGTTCCCGGCGTTCTGTATATGCAGCTTATGATTAGATTTTTTGTTTTGTCTAGGTCCAATCTCAACAGTAACACATTCCAGAATCCTGGTAGTGCTTAAGGACATTTCATTTACAAGCCTTACATCTATATAGGTCATCAATATACAGTGCAACACCACCACCCTTTTTTTGAGATCTGTTAATGTTAAACATCTGGTATCCCTCTATTGCCATCAGGGGAGCCTGGTCTGCATTAAGCCAGGTTTCAGAGACTGCTATAGCTGTGAATTTTCTGTTTAGCTGTTTTAAATAGTCCTGAATCTGTGAGAAGTTTTTGTTAAGACTTCTGCTATTGAAGTGTATTATTGACAGTTTACCATCTAATTGCACTTGACTTTTGAATTGCTTTTCAGTGTAATATTCACAGTGGTTATGAATATTATTGAAAAAGTGGTTATCAGGATCAATATCATTCTCCATCTCTTGTGGTTTATGTTCAGCATAGTGGCATATTTTTAGAGTTTGAGTTTCCTCACTCTGTGTTTCATAGTCAGTGTTCCTTTGTATTTATCTAAGTCAGTAGCATCTCTGATCATTATACTTTTTGCTTGCTCAGGTGTTCCATTTAGTTTAATCCAAATTCTACAATTTCTTGTCCAGGTTGACTGTATCTTATTATGTTTCTTTAGCATCCGTGTCTGCCGTGCTAATTCTTTTAAATATTTTTTGGTTTCACACCATATTTTGATCATATGCTTTACAAATGGATTTTTAACTTGTTTCTGTAATTTTTTTACCGAGTCTGAGTATATGAATAACTGAAGAGGTAAAGGTAAATTGTATGATTCCATTTCAGTCCAGTGAGGGAGATCATTTGATGAAAAATATGTCATAGACCTCAGTTGTGCTGACCAGTAATACAACATAAAGTTTGGACATTTCAGACCTCCACGATCAAATGGTAAATATAGTAAGGACAGACGTAATCTAGCCTTCCTATTGTTCCATATAAATTCCACTAACTTTTTTTAATTCTTGAGAATAGATTTGAAGGTGGTGGTAAAGGAATGTATTGAAATAAATAAAGTATTTTGGGTAAGATATTACTTTTAAGTATATTAATTCTCCCAATCATCGACATTGGTAGTGACATCCATCTCTGAAGTAACTCATTAATATTATGTGCAAAAATCGGTCGTCTGAACACCCAAGATGGCGCCCACAGCGGTCGACATGGTGCTTCGCTGCGCTCTTTGTTTGTTTTTGTTTGTCAATTGTGTGTCTGCTTGCACTTATACCCGTGAAGAACTTTTAAATATCAGGACTTTGACCCCCACGGACCTCCTCCCAGTTTTTCTAGCCCCTGCCGCCGATCTGGTTTATTGTTTGGCTCGGAAAGTGAGACAGCGGAAGAGAGGAAGACGAGCGGGCGCTCTCGTGCGACTTCGCAGGAGAGGCTCGCGAACGGCGCTGCCTGGCATATTTCTGTCCAATACCAACTCTCTCTCTAACAAGGTGGATGAACTGAGGACTGCTGATGCGTTTTAAGGACCTCGCCTCCTCAGCTGTCCTCTGCTTTACTGAGACCTGGCTCCGGGAAAATATACCGGACAGCGCGCTGCGCCTCGACGGCTTCCAGCTCTTCCGTGCTGATCGTGACACAGAGCTTTCCGGCAAGACCACAGGAGGCGGAGTCTGCTTCTACATCAACTGCAGCTGGTGCTCTGATGTAACGGAAATTTCCAAACACTGTTCTCCTGCCTTGGAATTTCTTGTTATCAACTGCAAGCCTTTTTATTCCCCACGGGAGTTTGCTTCTTTTATACTGATCGCTGTGTACGCCCCTCCCGACGCGGACACGCGCGAAGCTCAGCGCGTGCTCGCGGATCACATTCAACACACAGAGCGGAGTTTTCCAGACTCGCTGATTATTGTGGCTGGCGACTTTAATCAGTGCAATCTGAGCCACGATCTCCCCCGCTACAAACAGTTTATTAAATGCCCCACCAGAGGATTAAACACACTGGATCACTGTTACACCACAGTGAAAGACGCATATCGCGCTGTCCCTCGAGCTGCGCTGGGATTATCTGACACGTGATGGTTCACCTCATTCCCACATACAGACAGAGATTGAAGCTCACTAAACCTGTTGTGAGCACTACGAAGATACGGACCAGTGATGCTGAGGAGAAGCTGGAAACGTGCATGGAAATATCTGACTGGGGCATGCTTAAAGGAGCCACGCATGATCTGGATGAGTACACGGACACTGTGAACTCATATATCCACTTTTGTGAAGAGAACATTCTTCCATCACGCACCAGGGTGAGTTACTCTAATGACAAACCCTGGTTCACAGCTAAGCTCAGACAGATCAGGAAGGAGAAGGAAGCAGCGCTGAAAAGTGGAGACAGGGACTGCTACAGGGAGGTTAAATACCGGTTTAACAGAGAGCTGAAGAGAGCTAAATCTCTATACTCAGAGAGACTCCAGCAGCAGTTCACTGCTAATGATTCGGCTTCCGTGTGGAGAGGACTGAGGCAGATCACCAACTATCGGCCTCAGGCTCCTAAAGGTCAGGATGACAAGCCCTTTGTCAGAGACTGTCCCAACACTATGCCCGTTTTGACACCTCGTCATCTGTGTCCAACTCCCCCCCTCCCTCCAGCTCCACAGCCTCCACATTCCCTACTTCATTTAAGGCACCCCCCCCCCACCTCCCCCCCTCCCCTTATCATCAGTGAGCAGGATGTGCTCAAACAGTTCTCCAGACTGAACCCGCGCAAGGCCCCCGGCCCAGACGGCGTGTCTCCCTCCACCCTGAGACTCTGTGCGAAACAGCTGGCTCCTGTATCACAGACATTTTTAACACCTCCCTTAAGTTATGCCACGTGCCATCCTGCCTCAAATCCTCCACCATCATCCCTGTCCCCAAGAAGCCACGGAATCACTGGACTTAATGACTACAGACCTGTAGCGCTCACCTCTGTAGTCATGAAGTCCTTTGAGCGCCTGGTCCCTGTCCCACCTCAAGTCCATCACCACCCCTCTCCTGGACCCGCTGCAGTTTGCCTACCGAGCCAACAGGTCTGTAGACGATTGCAGTCAACCTGGCCCTCCACTCCATCCTGCAGCACCTGGACTCCCCAGGAACCTACGCCAGGATCCTGTTTGTGGACTTCAGCTCCGCATTCAACACCATCCGCCCCGCTCTGCTCCGGGACAAGCTGTCCCTGCTCAACGTGCCTGACTCCCTCTGCAGGTGGATCATCGACTTCCTGACGGACCGGAGGCAGCATGTGCGGCTGGGAAAGACTGTCTCAGACTATACTAGCATCAGCACCGGATCACCCCAGGGCTGTGTACTTTCCCCCTACTCTTCTCCCTTTACACCAACTCCTGCACCTCCAGCCACCAGTCTGTCAAGTTGATCAAGTTTGCGGACGACACCACCCTCATCGGGCTCATCTCCAACGGCGACGAGTCCGCCCTACAGGAGAGAGGTGGCCCAGCTGGCGTCCTGGTGCAGCAATAACAACCTGCAGCTGAACGCTCTGAAGACAGTGGAGATGATTGTAGACTTCAGGAAAGTCACTACTCCTCTGCCCCCCCTCACCCTCTCAGGCTCTCCCATCACCACTGCTGATTCCTTCCGCTTCCTAGGCACTACCATCACCAGGGACCTCAAATGGGAGCTGAACCATCAGCTCACTCATCAAAAAAGCCCAGCAGAGGATGTTCTTCCTGCGGCAGCTGAGGAAGCTCAAGCTACCCACCAAGATGTTAGTGCAGTTCTACACAGCCATCATCGAGTCCATCCTCACCACCTCCATAACCGTGTGGTACGCAGGAGCCACTGCCAGGGACAGACTAAGGCTTGCAGCGCGTCGTGCGCACTGCTGAGAAGGTGATCGGCTGCAAGCTCCCATCTCTCCCAGGATCTGTACATCTCCAGGACCCGGAGGCGTGCTGGCCGGATCATAGCGATCCCTCACACCCTGGTCACGTACTGTTTGCCCCCCTCCCCCTCTGGTAGAAGAACTTCGGTCCCATCAGACTAAAACCTCCCGTCACATGAACAGCTTCTTCCCCTCTGCCATTAGACTGCTGAACACTAAGTGACTTATTGACTCTCGTGCACCAATGTACAGCAGCTCAACCAGACTCATGTCAATCATCACTGTTTTCTTCCTGCATTACCGACTGCACTCATATAGTTCTCCACAGTATCTGCTGCTGGCTAATATATATTTTAACTGTTGACACAGTATCACTTAATCTTATCCTACACTTTATTACATGTATAGTTTATTTCTCCTATCTTATCATGTTTAATGTTGCAGCATTGTTACGAGACAAATTCCTCGTTTGTTGTACTACATGAACAATGGCAATAAACCTGATTCTGATTCTGAATTCTGTCATTAAGGCTTCATAGTGGCACTGGCGACTGATTCTAGCTTAGGGACAATTTGACATTCCTAAATATTTAAACTGATTCTACAACATTGAATTGATTTACCTCAGGAGCTGAGGTGATTTCTCTGGGTCTCATTTAGCATTAATATTGAAGATGTAGTTTTATATCCTTGATATTTCCCCAAAATTCTTTATTAAATTCAACAAAGTCGGAATTGATTTTTTAAGATTCGAATAAACAAAATTATGTCGTCGGCATACAGGGAGATTATTATGTTCTAGTTGGTCCTACTTTAATTCCATTTATTTGTGGATGTAAACGTACTGCCATTGCTAAAGGTTAAATTGCCATAGTAAACAGTAAAGGTGAAAGTGGACAGCCTTGTCGACATCCCTCTATTGATATTTATTGATTTTGAGATATTGCTGTTTGTTAGGATTACTGACCTGTAGCATTATTGTATATTATCTGAAACCCAGTTATAAAATTATTTTCCAAGTCCAAACCCTTTGTAGGACTTCAAAAAGAAAGGGCCCAGTCGACCCTATCAAAGGCCTTCTTCAGCGTCCAGTGATAGGAGAGCTGTTATCCGGTGCTTCTTTATTAGAATAAATAATATTAAATAGTCTTCTTACATTATGGAAGCCTTGTCTTCCCTTTATAAAGCCATTCTGATCTCGGTTAATAATATTTGGTAATGTTTCTTGTAGTCGTCTTGCTAAAATTTTACCGATTATCTTAAGGTCAGCATTTAATAGGCTTATTGGTCTCATGTTTTCACATTTATTAGAGGGTTTACCTGGTTTTGGCAACAGTGTAATTAAGGCATTATTCATGTATAGTGGTAAATTACTATTTTGAAATGCTGGCTGCACGGTGGCGCAGTGGTTTAGCACTGTGGCAGCACAGTTTTACCCTTGGCCGGGGGATCGCGGGGATCATGAGGTCGTGGGTTCGATCCCAGCCCCCGACCAACAGTGAGCTGTGTGGAGTTTGCATGTTCTCCCCGTGTTGCGTGGGTTTACTCCGGGATTTCTCCGGTTTCCTCCCGCATACCAAAAACATGTAGGTTCAGGGCGCTCGCGCACGCAGCGACCAGCAGCCGGTGGCTTGTCACCAGACTGCAAACCAAGTCTACCTACGGGTACAAATAAGTAACAAAAAAAAAAAAAAAAACATTTCCAAAAGTGGTTTTATTAATTTATTCTTAATTTTTTTTTATAGAGGTCAACTGGAAGACCATCTGGTCCTGCGCTTTTTCCTGATTTCATATTATCAATGGCTAGCCCAACTTCTTCTTGACTAATTTTAGACTCCAGTATCTCCCTGTTTTCATTTGGAATACACGGTATAGATAATCCGTCCAAAAACCCATTTAGTTTTGTTAAGTCAGTTTCATTTTTTGTATCATATAGTTTTTCATAATAATCTCTAAAGGCACTGTTAATTTCTAAAGGATCTACAACTGCCTGTCCGTTACTTATAATACTGGTAATTGGTGTTTTAAATTCTAATTGTTTAATCTGCCATGCCAATAATTTTCCTGATTTTTCACCTTGTTCATAAAAAGATTGTTTCAATCTTAGAAGACTCGAGGCAGCTCTATTCGCTGATTTTTTGTCATATTCAGCTCTCAGAATCAGTAATTCGTTCTTTAACTTTGGGTCACTTCCTGCATACACTTTTTCTTGAAGAATTTTTATTTTATGTTCCAATTGGACTCTCTCCTCTTGAATCTTCTTAGATTTTGAACCTGTATAACTAATAATATGTCCCCTAATAAAAGCTTTGAAAGCCTCCCACTTTATACATGCTGATGTTTGTGTAGTATTGATATCAAAGAACTCATCTGTTTTTCTATGTACTTAACAAATTCCTCATCCTGAAGCCATTTATGCTGAAATTGCCACCTACCTGGTTCCTTTGTCAATTTCTTATCTACATATATTAGACAGCAGGGTGCATGATCAGAGATCACAATGTTATCATAGAAACAGTTTTGAATCTTGGACCTTAATTCTGTGGAGATCAAAAAATAGTCAATACGTGAGAATGTCTTGTAGGTATTAGAATAACAAGAATAAGCTTTGACTTGTGGTTTCATTTCTCTCCATATATCTAGCAATCTCAATTCTTTCATAAAATGATTAATGGTCATCCTGCATCCATTGTGCGTACAGCAGGGGTGTCAAACTCATTACTTGGAGGGCCAAGACCCTGCAGGTTTTACCTTCACCCAGTCTCCTCAGCAGGTGTTTTCACTGATCAGCAATCAGTGGGAAGAAATTCAGTGAAATCACCTGTTGAAGGCACTGGGTGGAGGTAAAACCTGCAGGGTCTTGGCCCTCCATGGAATGAGTTTGACACCTGTGGTGTACAGTCCAGTCCTGTTGATCTACCTAAACCGGGATTCAATGTACAATTAAAATCCCCTGCTATTATATGTTGCCCTGTAAGTGATGATAAAGTAAGAAATAAATTAGCAAAGAAGTTTTGATCATCTATATTGGGACCGTATAAGTTCACCAGATTTATATTTTCTAATAACAAAGATCCTTGGATGATTGGATATCTTCCTAATTTGTCTCCAATTACATTTTTCACTTGAAATGGGACTGATTTATGTATGAGAGTCATAACTCTCCTGGCTCGGGATGAAAATGATGAGGTGAACACACTTCCCTGCCATCTTCTCCTAATTTTTATATCCTCCTCTATTAGATGAGTTTCTTGTAAAAACACAATTTTTGAACCTATGCCTTTTATTTTATTCACAACTTGTTTAAGTTTTTTTAGATTTTGTAGACCTCTGCAATTCCATGAAGTTAAATTAAGATTAACGCTTTGGTTTATGATCAATAAGGAGTTTGAGATTACCTCGCAATATAAACATGCTCATACAGAGAAGCAAAAACATGAGTGGTTGAACATTCGTCCCACAAACTACACACAAACAAATTCCCCCTTCCCACATTCGTGGTAATCCCCCCAAAATCAAAAAAAAAAATTCCGCCTCCCGCTATAGCCATGACCGCTCCACCCCCTCGAGGATCAGTCAAAACCACTCTTTCTTTCTCCTCTCAATCACCCTGACTCTACTGCTTTTAATGATGTACCATTAACTCTCTTCTGTAGTTTTCCAACTTAACTCCTAAATTTTATAGCAACTTTGTACATCATAGGTTTTTTTTTAATATATAATACAATCTATATTTTGCAAACTTGCTATATGCTTCAGATCAGTCAGATGCCTGTGCAAATGCTTAAATATTCTACCTTTATATCTTGTTCATACTTCATGCTTAGCTCCCACCAGTCTCTCCTTGGATCTGCTTGATAAGCACCTGCGCCTCCTGAGGGGTCTTGAAGGTGTGGGTTCTCCCTTTATATGTGACCAGCAGTCTTGCCGGATGAATCACTCCGTGACGAATCCCGAAGTTGCGCAGCTCTTTACGGGCGGGGTCAAACTGTTTCCTTAATTGTTGGATTCCTGTGGCCAAATCTGGGTAGAACCGCACCTGTTGATCCTGGTATTTAATTTCTCCTTTAGCACGCGCCGCGTTGGAGACCGTCATCTTGTCTCTGTAGCTGAGGAACTTCATAATCAGCGTCCTCGGTGGTGCCTTATTTTCTCTCGGTGGGCTGATTTGGTGAGCGCTCTCTAAGACGACCGATGACTGCAGCTCTGCGTTGTTCAGCGCTTCTGGAATCCACTTTTCTAAAAAGGAACATGTCTCCCGTCCCTCCGTTCCCTCCAGGAGGCCCACCAGCCTCAGATTGTTCCGTCTCGACCAGGATTCTAAGTCAAGGACACTATCTTCCAGACGTTTATTTTATTTTTTTTCCCACAATATCTTTATTGAACCTTTTTTTTTTTTTTTTTTTTAACAAACATGATACAAACAATCAAACACTAACACTAAAGTACTACAAAAAAAAAAAAAAATGCACTAAAAACACCAACAACCACCAACAAAATCAAGTCTTCAACAATGCTCCTCTGTTTAGTCTAGACAATCCAATACATAAGTATACATATTATGTTCACCAGTTTGGAATTTACAAGGTCCACACACATCATTCACCTTCTTCTTCAAGAGTTATGTTTAAATTTTTTACATAATCAATAAAAGGTCTCCATATATTCTCAAACACAATTTCCTTTGATTTTAGTATATATGTTATTCTTTCTAATGGAAGGTTTGTTAACATCTGTCTTAACCACTGAGTCACATCTGGTCTATGAGTCTTTTTCCATAATAGTGCAATACATTTTTTGGCATTAAGCAAACTGAGGTCTATGAATGTTCTTTCACTTTTATTAAAATTATGCTTTTCTGGGTACAGACCCAACAAAAACAGTTTAGGATTCAATATGATTTGTTTTGAGATTATTTTTTCAATTGTTACCCTCACCTCTTCCCAAAACATTCTTATTAATCTACATTCCCATAAACAATGAAATAGGGTTCCTTTACTTTCCATGCATTTTGTGCATGTATCTGGTATATTTTTGTTATATCTATTTAACTCCTCCGGTGTAACATACATCCGCATTAACCATTTGAAATGTATCAATTTAAGGCGTGCATTTATTGATTTGGTTTGAGCTTCTGTACAAGCCAATTCCCATTGTTCCTCTGAAATTTCAATTTGCAGATCTTCTTTCCAGTAGTTTAATCTTTTCAGTGAATTTTCACTTGAAGATAATGTCAGTGAGTTATAAAACTCTGAAATAATACCCTTTCTTTTACTATCTTTCATCATCATTTTTTCCAAGGATGAATAAATAGGTCGAGTGAGAGCTTTATTTTGATTTGATCGAATAAAGTTTCTAAGTTGAAGATATTTAAAAAAATGTGTTCTATTGAGATTAAATTTGATCCTCAGCTCTTCAAAAGACATTATGTTGTCTGCACATGGCAAATATAAATCCTGAATCTTTTGTATCCCTTTTAAATTCCATACTTTAAATACAGCGTCCGCTCTCCCTGGTTTAAAATATTGATTACCCCATATTGGACTAAATTGTGACAATAACTGTGGTTCTTTTAAATAGTTTTTAGCTTCACACCATATTTTGATCATATGCTTTACAAATGGATTTTTAACTTGTTTTTGTAATTTTTTTGCCGAATCTGAGTATATGAATATGGGAAGAGGTAAAGGTAAATTGTATGATTCCATTTCAGTCCAGTGAGGGAGATCATTTGATGAAAAATAATATGTCATAGACCTCAGTTGTGCCGACCAATAATACAACATAAAATTTGGACATTTCAGACCTCCACGATCAAATGGTAAATATAATAAAGACAAACGTAATCTAGCCCTCCTGTTGTTCCATATAAATTCCACTAACTTTTTTTTTATTCTTGAGAATAGATCTAAAGGTGGTGATAAGGGAATGTATTGAAATAAATAAAGTATTTTAGGTAAAATATTACTTTTAAGTATATTGATTCTCCCGATCATCGACATTGGTAGTGACATCCATCTCTGAGTTAACTCATTGATATCTGACATTAAGGCTTCATAGTTGACACTGGCGACTGATTCTAGCTTAGGCATAATTTGGATTCCTAAATATTTAAACTGATTTACAACATTGAATTGATTTACCTCAGGGGCTGGGTAATTTCTCTGGGTCTCATTTAGCATTAATATTGAAGATTTAGTTTTATTTATTTTATATCCTGATATTTCCCCAAAATTCTTTATTAAATTCAACAAGGTTGGAATTGATTTTTTTAGATTCGACATAAACAAAATTATGTCATCGGCGTACAGGGAGATTTTATGTTCTGTTGGTCCAACTTTAATTCCATATATTTGTGAATGTAAACGTATCGCTATCGCTAAAGGTTCAATTGCCATAGTAAACAGTAAAGGTGAAAGTGGACAGCCTTGTCGACATCCTCTATTGATTTTTATTGGTTTTGAAATATTGTTATTTGTTAGGATTTCTGCTGTAGCATTATTGTATATTATTTGAACCCATTTTATGAAATTATTTCCAAGTCCAAACCTTTGTAGGACTTCAAAAAGAAAGGGCCATTCAACTCTATCAAAGGCCTTTTCGGCGTCCAATGATAGGAGAGCTGTATCCGGTGCTTCTTTATTAAAATAAATAATATTAAATAGTCTTCTTACATTATGGAAGCCTTGTCTACCCTTTATAAAGCCATTCTGATCTCGATTAATAATATTTGGTAAAATTTCTTGTATTCGTCTTGCTAAAATTTTACAGATTATCTTAAGGTCGGCGTTTAATAGGCTTATTGGTCTCATATTTTCACATTTATTAGAGGGCTTACCTGGTTTTGGCAGCAGTATAATTAAGGCATTATTTATGTATGATGGTAAATTATTATTTTGAAATGCTTCTAAAACCATTTCCAAAAAAGGTTTTATTAATTTATTCTTAAATTTTTTATAAAGGTCAACTGGAAGACCATCTGGTCCTGCACTTTTTCCTGATTTCATATTATCAATGGCTAGCCCAACTTCTTCTTGACTAATTTTAGACTCCAATATCTCCCTGTTTTCATTTGGAATACACGGTATAGATAGTTCGTTCAAAAACCCATTTAGTTTTGTTAAATCAGGTTCATTTTTGGTATCATATAATTTTTCATAGTAATCTCTAAAGGCTCTATTAATTTCTAAAGGATCTATAACTACCTGTCCGTTACTTATAATACTGGTAATTGGTGTTTTAATTTCCAATTGTTTAATCTGCCATGCTAATAATTTTCCTGATTTTTCACCTTGTTCATAAAAAGATTGTTTCAATCTTAGAAGACTCGAGGCAGCTCTATTCGCTGATTTTTTGTCGTATTCAGCTCTCAAAATCAGTAATTCATTCTCCAACCTTGGGTCACTTCCTGCATACACTTTTTCCTGAAGATTTTTTATTTTATGTTCCAATTTAGCTCTCTCCTCTCGAGTCTTCTTAGATTTTGATCCTGTATAACTAATAATATGTCCCCTAATAAAAGCTTTGAAAGCCTCCCACTTTACACATGCTGATGTTTGTGTAGTATTGATGTCAAAGAACTCGTCTATCTGTTTTTCTATATACTTGACAAATTCCTCATCCTGAAGCCATTTATGCTGAAATTGCCATCTACCTGATTCCTTTATCAATTTTTTATCTACATATATTAGACAACAGGGTGCATGATCAGAGATCACGATGTTATCATAAAAGCAGTTTTGAATCTTGGACCTTAATTCTGTGGAAATCAAAAAATAATCAATACGTGAGAATGTCTTGTAGGTACTGGAATAACAAGAATAGGCTTTAACTTGTGGTTTCATTTCTCTCCATATATCTAACAATCTCAATTCTTTCATAAAATGATTAATAGTCATCCTACATCCAATGTGCGTACAATCCAGTCCTGTTGATCTATCCACACCTGGATTCAATGTACAATTAAAATCCCCTGCTATTATATGTTGCCCTGTAAGTGATGATAAGATGAGAAATAAATTAGCAAAGAACTTCTGGTCATCTATATTGGGACCATATAAGTTCACAAGATTTATATTTTCTAATAGCAAAGAACCTTGAATGATTACATATCTTCCAAATTTGTCTCCAATTACATTTTTCACTTGAAAAGGAACTGATTTATGTATGAGAGTCATAACTCCCCTGGCTCGGGATGAAAATGAAGAGGTGAATACACTTCCCTGCCATCTACTCCTAATTCTTTTAACATCCTCCTCTATCAGATGAGTTTCTTGTAAAAACACAATTCTTGAACCCATGTCCTTTATTTTATTCATAACTTGTTTAAGTTTTTTTAAATTTTGTAGACCTCTGCAATTCCATGAAGTTAAATTAAGATTAACACTTTGGTCCATGATCAATAGAGAGTTTGGGATTACCTTGCAGTGTAAACATGCTCATACAGAGAAGCAAAAACATGAGTGGTTGAACATTCATCCTACAAACTACACACAAACAAATTTCCCCTTCCCACACTTGTGGCAAACCCCCCAAAATCAAAAGAAAAATTCTGTCTCCCGATATAGCCATCGACCGTTCCACACCCACGGGGAACAGCCTAAGCCACTCCTTCTTCATCCTCCCAATCACCCTAACTCTACTGCTTTTAATGACGTAACATTAACTCTCTTCTGTAGTTTTCCAACTTAACTCCAAAATTTTTAACAACTTTGTACATCATAGTTTTTTTTTTTTTTTGTTTGTTTTGTTTTTGTTTTGTTTTTTTTTAATATATAATACAATCTATATTTTGTAAACTTACTATTTACTTCAAGTCAGTCAGATGCCTGTGCAAATGCTTAATTATTCTACCTTATATTTTGTTCATGCTTAGCTCCCACCAGTCTCTTCTTCTTCTTTGATCTTCTTGATGAACTCCTGCGCCTCCTCTGGGGTCTTGAAGATGTGGGTTCTGCCCTCATACGTGGTCAGCAGTCTCGCAGGATAGATTACACCATGACGAATCCCAAGGTTGCGCAGCTCCTTACGTACGGGATCAAACTGCTTCCTCAATTGCTGGATTCCTGTGGCCAAATCTGGGTAGAACCGCACCTGCTGGTCCTGGTGTTTAATCTCTCCTTTAGCACGTGCAGTGTTGAAGATCTTCATCCTGTCTCTGTTGCTTAGAAACTTCATAATTAAGGTCCTCGGCGGTCCCTTATCTCTCCGTGGGCCAATACGATGTGCTTTTTCCAGAACCACTGCTGATTGCAACTCCTCGCTGCCCAGCACCTCCGGAATCCACTTTTCCAGAAAGGAACATACGTCCCGACCTTCTGATTCCTCTGGAAGACCCACCAGCCTCAAATTATTCTGTCTCGACCGAGATTCCAAATCCAAAATATTATCTTCCAGAGATTTATTTTTTTTTCCAAAGTGCGCACCTTTAATTGAAGACGGGTGACGTCATCTTCAGCACTAGCGAGACGGAGCTCCATCTGCGCCGTTCGTTCTACACAGTCACCCAATTCCTTTCTTATTCCTTCCAGCGCTGTCATAATCCCATCAAATCTAGAGGAAAAGTCCGCTCTCATTGAACTCATGGCAGCCATCAGCGCATCTGCGCCATTCCCCGCAGAAATCGCACCGCCGCCAGCCTCCTCCGCCATATATGGAGCCTTGTTTGCTGCGTCACAGACCTGAAAGTCCGTTAATTTGGACTGTTTCGGCGGCTCGCTTTTTCCTTTTCCTGGTTTTCCAGCCTTAGGCTTCGCCGACATATCCTCGCCCAAATGCTGGGATACGTTCTGTCCCAAATGAGAGAGTTATTTGCCGATTTTTTTCTCCTGGAGCAGAGCAGAGCGAGACACGTCCGTCCTACGTGGCAGCCATAACCGGAAGTCCAGACATTTATTTTTTAATTCCAATGTGCGCACCTTTAATTGTAGGCTGGTGACGTCATCCTCAGCGCTGGAAATTCAGAGCTCCGCCTGCGATATTCGTTCCATACAGTCGCTTATTTCCTTCCTCATTCCTTCTATCGCTGCTATAATCCCATCAAATTTAGAGGAAAAGTCTGCTCTCATTGAGCTAATGGCAGCGAGCACCGCACTCGTGCCTTCCCCAGCAGTCACCGCTCCGCCACTAGCTTCCTCCGCCATAGTCTCTGGAGATTTTTCTGCTTCGTCACAAGCGTGGAAGTCTGTTAACTTGGACTGTTTCGACGATTCAGTTTTTCCTCCACCTAATTTCCCAGCCTTAGGCTTTACCATATCCGCGCCCAAACACTGGGATAGGTTTTGTTCCAATTGAGAGAGTTATTTGCCAACTTTTTATTTTTAGGAACAGAGCAGAGTGAAACACGTCTTCCTACGTGGCCGCCATAACCGGAAGTCCGGATTTAACATGTTTTAACCCAAACTACTTTATGGTTCATAATTCTGTTGACAGACTTACACCAAACCACAAGTGATTTCTCAAACTGCTGGATTATTTAGACAGCTTTTCCAATCTTTTAGCATTTAATTTATGTCACTAAATCTTGGTAACCTTCACAAATAAAACAAACAAAACTGGAGACAGCTCTGCAAAAAGGCACAAAAGTTTATTGTAAAAATTCCTAGTGCAATACAAAAGGAGGACATAGTATATTATTCACACATAGAATATATATTTATGCAGTATCTACATGTACATATCCAGTAAATCCATGTATTTTCCATGTAACCTTGTGACTGCATTATTTTCATTGCTTTTAATCCTAGATGAAGTTTGTTTTGGGTTAAAAATATATCATAATTATTAAATATATTTTATTATACCTAACTCAGTACTGTTTACCTGTTGAAATATATATTTTACGGCTAATATAACCCCATAACTATAATATGGCACCTGGCAATCAATTTTTGGCAGCTGATCACTTTTTGCCACGACATCACCGGCTGGAGCAGCTATGTCCCATGATGTCTCAACAGTCTCTCCATGATTTTCAGACAGATCAGAGCAATTTGTTGCACAGAAAGCTAAATGTTTCTACAGACATTCTGAAGCAATGCAACCTCTGCGGTCCGTGAAGCTGGGATGACATCGCATCACTGGGAGGCTCAGTTGAATGCCCGGACCGATGGTTTGAAGTGATAATTTTGCCACAAGAGAGCCATCTGAAACACACACACAGCATACATATTTTAGTATGTAATAGCGATAACTTGCCATGATTACTGTGCTGCCCTCACAGCACGTTTCTCTGTGCTGCTAGACAGCCAGCGAACCATTGAAGAAAACT
Organism: Pholidichthys leucotaenia; assembly: GCA_020510985.1. Taxonomy (NCBI): domain Eukaryota; kingdom Metazoa; phylum Chordata; class Actinopteri; order Cichliformes; family Pholidichthyidae; genus Pholidichthys; species Pholidichthys leucotaenia. The sequence goes on from CM035839.1 coordinate 478,481,574, forward strand.
TCGCACACAAGGCTTGCTTTTCTTGTCTTTATAAAGTTTTCTTGCATGCGTGTGTAGCATGGCGCGGTAACTGAAACATACAGGACAATGCAATTACTATCTACATATTAACATGCGGTATACTAACACAAAGAACTAATACACGTAAATAACTAACAGACATCATCGCTTTAACGAAACTCATTCACGTAATACTTTTGAACATCAGCGGTCTCTATCAAGTGCTTGTACATAAAAATACTCACAAAGACAAAGGTTTCCCAAGACTGAAACGAAGAAGAACAACACAGCGTACTCAATGAACTTTTTAACTTCGTTTCTGTGTGGCTAGCTGACTGTAGCCGAGGGAAAAAACACATCAAAGATCATCTACAGTGGGGTAAAAAAGTATTTAGTCAGCCACCAGCTGTGCAAGTTCTCCCACTTAAAAGATGAGAGAGGTCTCCAATTTTCATCATAGGTATACCTCAACTGTGAGAGACAAAATGAGAAAAAAAAAATCCAGAAAATCACATTGTCTGATTTTTAAAGAATTTATTTGCAAATTATGGTCGAAAATAAGTATTTGGTCAATAACAAAAGTTCATCTCAATACTTTGTTATATACCCTTTGTTGGCAATGACAGAGGTCAGACGTTTTCTGTAAGTCTTCACAAGGTTTTCACACACTGTTGCTGGTATTTTGGCCCATTCCTCCATGCAGATCTCCTTTAGAGCAGTGATGTTTTGGGGTTGTCGCTGGGCAACACAGACTTTCAACTCCCTCCAAAGATTTTCTATGGGGTTGAGATCTGGAGACTGGCTAGGCCACTCCAGGACCTTGAAATGCTTCTTACGAAGCCACTCCTTCATTGCCCGGGTGGTGTGTTTGGGATCATTGTCATGCTGAAAGATCCAGCCACGTTTCATCTCCAATGCCCTTGCTGATGGAAGGAGGTTTTCACTCAAAATCTCACGAGACATGGCCCCATTCATTCTTTCCTTTACACGGATCAGTCATCCTGGTCCCTTTGCAGAAAAACAGCCCCAAAGCATGATGTTTCCACCCCCATGCTTCACAGTAGGTATGGTGTTCTATGGATGCAACTCAGCATTCTTTCTCCTCCAAACACGACAAGCTGGGTTTTTACCAAAAAGTTCTATTTTGGTTTCATCTGACCATATGACATTCTCCCAATCCTCTTCTGGATCATCCAAATGCTCTCTAGCAAACTTCAGACGGGCCTGGACATGTACTGGCTTAAGCAGGGGGACACGTCTGGCACTGCAGGATTTGAGTCCCTGGCGGCGTAGTGTATTACTGATGGTAGCCTTTGTTACTTTGGTCCCAGCTCTCTGCAGGTCATTCACTAGGTCCCCCCCGTGTGGTTCTGGGATTTTTGCTCACCGTTCTCGTGATCATTTTGACCCCACGGGGTGAGATCTTGCGTGGAGCCCCAGATCGAGTGAGATTATCAGTGGTCTTGTATGTCTTCCATTTTCTAATAATTGCTCCCACATTTGATTTCTTCACACCAAGCTGCTTACCTATTGCAGATTCAGTCTTCCCAGCCTGGTGCAGGTCTACAATTTTGTTTCTGGTGTCCTTTGACAGCTCTTTGGTCTTGGCCAGAGAGGAGTTTGGAGTCTTTGACTGTTTGAGGTTGTGGACAGGTGTCTAATGACAAGCCCTGGTTCACAGCTAAGCTCAGACGGATCAGAAAGGAGAAGGAAGCAGCGTTGAAAAGTGGAGACAGGGACTGCTACAGAGAGGTCAAATATCGGTTTAACAGAGAGCTGAGGAGAGCTAAATCTGTGTATTCTGAGAGACTCCAGCAGCAGTTCACTGCTAATGACTCGGCTTCTGTGTGGAGAGGACTGAGGCAAATCACCAACTATTAGCCTCAGGCTTCTAAAGGTCAGGATGACAAAGCCCTTTGTCAAAAACTGTCCCAACATTACGCCCGTTTTGACACCTCGTCAGCTGTGTCCAACTCACCCACTCCACCCAGCTCCACTGCCTCCTCAGCCCCTAATTCATCAAAAGCGGTCCCCCCCTCCTCCTCCTCCTCCTCCCCCCCCTCCCCTTGTCATCAGTGAGCAGGACGTGCACAGACAGTTCTCCAGACTGAACCCGCGCAAGGCCCCCGGGCCGGACGGTGTGTCTCCCTCCACCCTGAGACACTGTGCGGAAGAGCTGGCTCCTGTCTTCACAGACATTTTTAACACCTCCCTTAAGCAATGTCACGTGCCGACCTGCCTCAAATCCTCCACCATCATCCCTGTCCCCAAGAAGCCACGGATTACTGGACTTAACGACTACAGACCTGTAGCGCTCACCTCTGTAGTTATGAAGTCCTTTGAGCGCCTGGTCCTGTCTCACCTCAAGTCCATCACCACACCCCTCCTAAACCCGCTGCAGTTTGCCTACCGTGCTAACAGGTCTGTGGACGACGCAGTCAACCTGGCCCTCCACTCCATCCTGCAGCACCTGGACTCCCCGGGAACCTACGCCAGGATTCTGTTTGTGGACTTCAGCTCCGCATTCAACACCATCCGCCCCGATCTGCTCCAGGACAAGCTGTCCCTGCTCAACATGCCTGACTCCCTCTGCAGGTGGATCACCGACTTCCTGATGGACCGGAGACAGCATGTGCGGCTGGGGAAGTCTGTCTCAGACTCTGTTAGCATCAGCATTGGATCACCCCAGGGCTGTGTACTTTCCCCCCTACTCTTCTCCCTTTATACCAACTCCTGCACCTCCTCCCACCAGTCTGTTAAGCTGATTAAGTTTGCGGACGACACCACCCTCATCGGGCTCATCTCCAACGGCGACGAGTCCGCCTACAGGGAAGAGGTGGCCCAGCTGGTGTCCTGGTGCAGCCACAACAACCTGCAGCTGAATGCTCTGAAGACAGCGGAGATGATTGTGGACTTCAGGAAAGTCACATCCCCCCTGCCCCCCCTCACCATCACAGGCTCTCCCATCACCATTGCAGATTCCTTCCGCTTCTTGGGCACCACCATCACCCGAGACCTCAAATGGGAGCCAACCATCAGCTCCCTCATCAAAAAGGCCCAGCAGAGGATGTTCTTTCTGCGGCAGCTGAGGAAGCTCAAGCTACCCACCAAGATGTTAGTGCAGTTCTACACGGCCATCATCGAATCCATCCTCACCTCCTCCATAACTGTGTGGTATGCAGGAGCCACTGCCAGGGACAGACTAAGGCTGCTGAGAAGGTGATAGGCTGCGAGCTCCCATCTCTCCAGGACCTGTTCATCTCCAGGACCCGGAGGCGTGTTGGCCGGATCATAGCCGATCCTTCACATCCTGGTCACGTGCTGTTTGCTCCCCTCCCCTCAGGTAGAAGGCTTCGGTCCATTCGGACTAAAACCTCCCGACACATGAACAGCTTTTTCCCCTCTGCCATCAGACTGCTGAACATTAAGTGACTTTTGACTCTCGTGCACTATGTACAGCAGCTCAACCAGACTCACGTCATTCATCACCGTTTTTCTGTTGCATTATCGACTGCACTATGTGGTACTTCACATTATCTGCTACTTGCTAATTTTTTAAAACTGGCTTGACTAGTACTACTCATTATTACTAGTATTATTATTATTACTTATTATTACTTATTTTTCTACACTTATTGCACGTTTCTAGTCCTTTAGTTTTTTTAGTTTATCCCTTTTTCTCATTATGTTTTTAATGTTGCAGCATGGCACTGAGACAAATTCCTAGTTTGTGTATCACATGAACAATGGCAATAAATCTGATTCTGATTCTTTTATACTGATAACAAGTTCAAACAGGTGCCATTAATACAGGTAACGAGTGGAGGACAGAGGAGCCTCTTAAAGAAGAAGTTAAAGGTCTGTGAGAGCCAGAAATCTTGCTTGTTTGTAGGTGACCAAATACTTATTTTCCACCATAATTTGCAAATAAATTCTTTAAAAATCAGGCAATGTGATTTTCTGGATTTTTTTTTTCATTTTGTCTCTCATAGTTGAGGTATACCTATGATGAAAATTGGAGACCTCTCTCATCTTTTAAGTGGGAGAACTTGCACAATTGGTGGCTGACTAAATACTTTTTGCCCCACTGTACATACGGAAGAGCACACACTCTGCAGTAACAAAAAAGAATCCTTTAAGGAAAAGATGTCTCACTTCGATAACTTTTTAACACTAGAAGACCCAGAGAGGGGCCATTTGGCCTTTTTGGCTAGAAAACCCATAGGGGGACCATCAAGTGGCCACAAGAGGGCTAATGTCTGGGTCTTCTAGTGTTAAACACAGGTTTTTGACAACTTTATCACTAATTTTAACTTATTTATTCCTTTTAACCAATTTATTAACTTTATAAATTTATCAATGTCTTTTACCCAAAGACATGACACTCCCCGCTTGATATAATCACATTATATCATCACAAATACCAAACACAATAAACATTTCCAGTGTTACATGGCATCAAAAATACAGTATAAGATAAGATAAGCCTTTATTAGTCCCACAACGGGGAAATTCCAGGATTGCAACAGCGCAGGGATAGCAACACTCAGAGCAACAATCAGAAGGCAAGAAAAAAAAAAAAAAACAAGCAAGCAAGAGCAGCTAATATACATATGTACATATTACTATAAAATATATATATACACACACACAGACACACAGTGCAGAGCATTGTAGCTGGATGGAATAAATATATGAATATGTAAACACACAGTGCGGAGCATTGTAGCTAGATGGAATAATATGTAAATATATAAACACACCCAGTGCGGAGCATTGTAGCTAGGTGGGATGAAACAGCACAACCGTCTACTTAGTTATCCTACATGGTATGATTATGTGCCCATACATATTCTCACTCTCCATAGCGACCGGTATTTTCCTAGTTGTATGCCGGAGGGGACCATTGTGTAAGTCTATTGCATCACAGTATCATTCAGTCTTTGAAAGTAAGACTATGACCTCTGAGATGGGTCTCAGGAATACTTTTGCAGTCCCTTCTTTTACGATCTGCACTTCCACTTTGCGGACCATTTTATCACTGCTGGGCAAAGTTTTTACAACAAGTCCCATGGGCCATTCATTTCTGTTTACTTGTATGTCCTTCAACAGAACAATGTCTCCTTCTTTGACATTTGGTTTGCTGTCATTAAATTTTGTGCATTTCTGCAAGGTAGACAAATATTCTCCTTTCCACCTCTTCCAAAACGTATCTGCAAGATGCTGTACTTGTTTCCACTGTTTTCCAAACAACTGTCCTGAGGAGAAGTATCCGGAAGGGGCGGAAACCGTGCTTGACTTCTGCGTGAGTAACATTGCTGGAGTGAGTATTGCTGGACAGTCTGGGTCAGCAGATATTGGAACAAGAGGCCTTGCATTTATAATAGCCATTACCTCGGCCATGAATGTGCTTAAAACCTCGTGAGTGAGACATGTCTGAGTGTTTTTTAACAACATTGCATCTAGGATACGCCTTGCCACCCCTATGAGATGTTCCCAGGACCCTCCCATATGTGATGCGTGCGGAGGGTTAAATGTCCATGAGCACCTCTTGTCCCGGAGGTACTTTCCCACTGCTGTGTCGTCAGTGTCTAAACCCAGTTCCTTACAAGCTTCTACAAAATTAGTGCCTCTGTCTGAGCGCAAGAGCTTAGCTGGGCCATGAACAGAGAAAAACCTTCTTAATGCATTTATAAAACTATCTGTGGACATGGTTTCAATCATTTCGATGTGTACAGCCCTAGTTGACATGCATATAAAGAGGACAGCCCATCTTTTGCTCTGAGCACTACCCCCTCTAGTACGACGCGTAACAACAGTCCATGGCCCAAACACATCCAAGCCCACAGTAGTAAAGGGAGGTTCAGGATTTACACGGTCTGCAGGCAAGTCTGCCATTTTCTGGGCTTGCAGTTTGCCTTGGAGTTCACGGCAAGTAACACAATTATATATGATAGAAGACACAAGTCGTTTCCCTCCAACTATCCAGAAACCAGCACCACAGACAGCTCCTTCAGTAATGTGTCATCCCTGATGAGCTGAGCATTCATGGAAGTGTCTTACAAGAAGTGTGGCAACATGGCTGGCAGAAGGGATGATCAGAGGGTGCTTTTCATTGTCTGTGAGATCGGCAGAGGAGAGACGTCCACCGACTCGTAGTAGTCCATCTTTGTCTACAATTGGATTGAGCTTCTTGAGTGTGTCATTTTTGGAGTTTACCTGTTTTCCTTCTTTTATCTTTTCGAATGTCTCTTTGTATGCTTCCTGCTGGACTGAGTGAATGATAACGTTCTCGGCTTGAGAGAGTTCTTTCATGTTTGTACATTCTTTGAGACTTTTCCATCCTTTCTGTCCACTGGACTTTTGTTTGAAAGATGCAGTAACATGAATAAGTTTGGCTACTGCCCTGCATAGCGTTGTCCAGCTTGAAAATCTTTTAAACCGCTCAGAGCTCAACTGTGACACTGATACTGCTGTTAACAGTGTTTTTACTTCTGGACGTATTTCTTTGTCCTCTTCAGGTTCCACTAGTGCATACAGATTGTCTTTGTGTGACTTATCAGGATGACAAAGCCCTTTGTCAAAGACTGTCCCAACACTATGCCTGTTTTGACACCTCGTCAGCTGTGTCCAACTCCCCCCCTCCCTCCAGCTCCACAGCCTCCACGGTCCCTACTTCATCAAAGGCGGCCCCCCCTCCTCCCCCCCTGCCCTTGTCATCAGTGAGCAGGACGTGCTCAAACAGTTCTCCAGACTGAACCCACGCAAGGCCTCCGGTCCGGACGGCGTGTCTCCCTCCACCCTGAGACACTGTGCGAAAGAGCTGGCTCCTGTCTTCACAGACATTTTTAACACTTCCCTTAAGCTATGCCACGTGCCGACCTGCCTCAAATCCTCCACCATCATCCCTGTCCCCAAGAAGCCATGGATCACTGGACTTAACGACTACAGACCTGTAGCGCTCACCTCTGTAGTCATGAAGTCCTTTGAGTGCCTGGTCCTGCCCCACCTCAAGTCCATCACCACTCCCCTCCTGGACCCGCTGCAGTTTGCCTACCGAGTCAACAGGTCTGTAGACGACGCAGTCAACCTGGCCCTCCACTCCATCCTGTAGCACCTGGACTCCCCGGGAACCTACGCCAGGATCCTGTTTGTGGACTTCAGCTCCGCATTCAACACCATCCGCCCCGCTCTGCTCCGGCACAAGCTGTCCCTGCTCAACATGCCTGACTCCCTCTGCAGGTGGATCACCGACTTCCTGACGGACCGGAGGCAGCATGTGCGGCTGGGAAAGACTGTCTCAGACTCTGTTAGCATCAGCACCGGATCACCCCAGAGCTGTGTACTTTCCCTCCTACTCTTCTCCCTTTATACCAACTCCTGCACCTCCAGCCACCAGTCTGTCAAGCTGATCAAGTTTGCGGACGACACCACCCTCATCGGGCTCATCTCCAACGGCGACAAGTCCGCCTACAGGAGAGAGGTGGCCCAGCTGGCGTCCTGGTGCAACAACAACAGCCTGCAGCTGAACGCTCTGAAGACAGTGGAGATGATTGTGGACTTCAGGAAAGTCACAACCCCTCTGCCCCCCCTCACCCTCACAGGCTCTCCCATCACCACTGCTGATTCCTTCTGCTAGATTACTGGACTAACTGAGGATCGTCACTTCCTTGTGGTAACGTAACGTATCGTCACTTCCTGTTTTGCTGTCTGCCTGTGTGGTTGCTCTCCAGCTATTAGCTATGGCTACTAGCTCTCTTTCCTCTCCTCTGGTGTGCTCTCTCTGTCAGATGTTTAGCTACACCTCTGCCTCTTTTAGCGATAACGGTAAATGTAATAAATGTTGTCTTTTTGAGGCGCTCGAGGCGAGGTTGTCTGATTTGGAATCCCGGCTCCGCTGCATTGAAACACCGTCTGCGCCAGTTAATCTCGACGGACGCCCATTAGCTGCAGCGGAGCTAGCTAGCTTAGGCCCCCCTGTCAGCGGTTCCCCGGCTCTCCTCAGCAGCGAGGAGACTGGGTGGGTGACGGTGAGAAGGAAGCCTAGTCGCAAAGCCCCGGTTCACCACCAACCTGTTCACATTTCTAATCGTTTTTCCCCGCTCAGCGACACACCCGCTGAGGAAAAAACTCTGATCATTGGCGACTCTGTAGTCAGAAACGTGAACCTAGAGACTCCAGCGGTCATAGTCCAATGCATTCCTGGGGCCAGAGCAGGCGACATCGAGTCAAATCTGAAAATGCTGGCTAAAAGTAACTGTAAATACTCCACAATTGTTATTCATGCCGGCATTAATGACATCCGTCTCCGGCAGTCGGAAGTCACCAAACTTGATGTAGAATCGGTGTGTGTACTTTGCAAAAAACGATGTCTGCCACTGTAGTATTCTCTGGGCCCCTCCCCAATCTGACCAGTGATGACATGTTTAGTCGCTCGTCATCCTTGAACCGCTGGCTGTCTGTGTGGTGTCCTAAAAATGACGTGAGCTACATTGACAATTGGAGCTCTTTTTGGGGAAAACCTGGTCTTATGAGACGAGACAGCATTCATCCCACTTTGGATGGTGCTTCTCATTTATCTAACAATCTGGCATCTTTTTTATCCAAATTTCCAAAACCATGACTACTCAGAGTTGGGACCAGGAAGCAGAGTCGCAGTCTTACACGCCTCTCTGCAGCTCCTCTTCATCCGCCACCCCTCAGCTCAGCTTACCCCTCAGCTTAGCCCCTGTCTTCCCCATCAGAGAATCGTTGTCTGCTCCCTCCAAAGTAAATAAAAATATAATGTATAAGCATCCCAAAGTGATAAAGCAAAACATTGGTAAAACTCAAATTAAACATAAAGCCTCTAAATTGAATGATTTGGCCTCTGTTCCTCCTCATAATTTAAAAATTAAATGTGGTTTACTAAATATTAGGTCTCTAACTCCCAAGTCTCTGTTAGTCCATGATCTGTTAATTGATCATCAGATTGATTTAATTTCCCTTACAGAGACTTGGTTAGGGCAAGAGGATTATGTTGGTTTAAATGAATCAACTCCCTCTGGTTATTTAAACTGTCAAAATCCCAGAAGTTCTGGTCGTGGAGGAGGAGTAGCAACAATTTACCATTCCAAATTACTAGTTAATGTAAAGCAAAAAACATGTTATAATTCCTTTGAGGGCCTGGTCCTCAGTATTGGGCACTTTAGCAATTTTAGGTTAAACCCAATTTTATTTGCCATAGTTTATCGTCCCCCATCAACCTACTCAGAATTTTTATCCGAATTTGCTGATTTCTTAGCTGATTTAGTGCTGAAATCTGATAGAATAATTATAGTAGGGGACTTTAATATACATGTGGATGTAGATAGTGACTGCCTTAATGTGGCATTTAATTCAATATTAGACTCGATTGGGTTTTCTCAGAAAGTAGGAAATTCTACTCATTACCTCCACCATACATTGGACCTAGTTCTGACATATGGCATAGAAATAGAAAATCTCGTAGTGTCTCCTCATAACCCTGTACTGTCAGACCATTGTCTGTTAACCTTTGATTTTACCATTTCTGACTATTTGGCTCCTAAAGAAAAATATTATTACAGTAGATGCCTCTCAGATGATGCTGTTTCCAAATTTATGCAGATTGTTTCCTCTATGCCATGTGTCAACACAACGGAAATAAGCTATAGACAGCTTGCTCCTTCTGTAATTGATAACATGGTGGATAGTGTTACAGCTTCTCTGCATCAGGCTCTAGACTTGGTGGCCCCCTTAAAAAAGAAAAAATCTAATCAGAGATTTCTAACTCCTTGGTTCAACACAGAAACTCGTAGCTTAAAACAGAAGACTCGTCAATTAGAAAGAAAATGGCGCTCTACTAATTTAGATGAAATCTATTTAGCTTGGAGAAATCATCTTTTAATTTATAAAAAATCTCTTAGAAAAGCTAGAACGAGTTATTACTCTGCATTAATAGAAGAGAACAAGAATAATCCCAGGTTTCTTTTCAGTACTGTAGCCAGGTTGACAAAGAGTCAGGACTCTGTCAATCCTAGCATCCCCTTAGAGCTTACTAGTCAGGACTTTATGAACTTTTTCAATAATAAAATTTCATCCATCAGAGATAAAATCAATCAGATTCTTCCCACAGTTAACTAAATACTGTAACTACTACAACTCCTTCTTTTGATGTCTGTCTTGATGAGTTTACTCCAATCGACCTTTGTGAGTTAGACAAAATAGTTTCCTCATCCAAACCTTCAACTTGTCTTTTAGACCCTATTCCTACTAGGTTATTTAAAGAAGTCTTCCCACTTATTGGTAGCTTTATTCTACATATAATCAATTCTTCATTAACTTTAGGCCATGTACCGCAGGCTTTTAAAACAGCTGTAATTAAACCCTTACTCAAAAAGCCAACGCTAGATCCAGGAGCTTTAGCTAACTATAGACCAATCTCTAATCTCCCTTTCATTTCAAAAATCTTAGAAAGAGTTGTTGCTACGCAATTATTCGACCACCTGCAGGGAAATGGTTTACTTGAAGAGTTTCAATCTGGGTTTAGAATCCATCATAGTACTGAAACAGCCTTAGCGAAGGTCACTAACGACCTCCTCATTGCATCTGATAATGGACTAGTTTCTGTACTTGTCCTTTTAGATCTTAGTGCAGCTTTTGATACTATCGATCATAATATTCTACTTGATAGATTAGAACACTATGTTGGACTTAATGGAACTTCGTTGCAGTGGTTTAGATCTTATTTATCTGATAGGTTCCAGTTTGTTCATGTAAATGATGAGTTTTCTTTTAGCTCAAAGCTTAGTCATGGAGTTCCACAGGGATCTGTGCTAGGCCCTACTCTTTTTAGTTTATATATGCTTCCGTTAGGCAACATTATTAGAAAGCACTGTATACATTTTCACTGTTATGCAGATGACACACAATTATACCTGTCAATGAAGCCAGATGATAGTAATCAATTAGCCAAGTTAGAAGCCTGTCTTAAGGAAATCAAAGCTTGGATGACTTGTAATTTCCTGCTATTAAATTCAGATAAGACTGAAGTCATTCTTGTTGGTCCAAAAAACCTTAGAAATTCCTTTCCAAATCAAACTTTCAGTTTGGATGCAGTTACTCTTTCTCTTAATAGCTCTGTGAGGAACCTTGGAGTTATTTTTGATCAGGATTTGTCCTTCAATTCACATATTAAATTTGTTTCTAAGACTGCCTTCTATCATTTGCGTAATATTGCCAAGATTAGGAGCATCTTGTCTCAGAGTGATGCTGAGAAACTGATCCACGCTTTTGTTAGCTCGAGATTAGATTATTGTAATTCTTTATTATCAGGTTGTCCTAAAACATCTTTAAAAAGTCTTCAGCTGATCCAAAATGCTGCAGCAAGAGTTTTAACAGGTACTAGAAAGAGAGATCATATCTCTCCGGTTCTGGCCTCCCTTCATTGGCTTCCCATAGAGTTTAGAATTAAGTTTAAAATCCTTCTTCTTACTTACAAAGCTCTAAACAATCAGGCTCCTTTTTATTTAAAAGATCTGATACTACCGTATTATCCTAACAGAGCACTACGCTCCCAAAATGCAGGACTACTTGTAATACCTAGAATCTCCAAAAGTACAATGGGAGGCAGAGCCTTCAGTTATCAAGCTCCTCTCCTGTGGAATCAGCTGCCAATCTGGATTCGGGAGTCAGACTCGATCTCTGTTTTTAAGATTAGGGTTAAAACTTGCTAGGGTTAAAACTTGCTTGTTTTTTTTTTTCTTGCCTTCTGATTGTTGCTCTGAGTGTTGCTATCCCTGTGCTGTTGCAATCCTGGAATTTCCCCGTTGTGGGACTAATAAAGGCTTATCTTATCTTATCTTATCTTAAAACCTACCTTTTTGATATAGCCTACAATTAGGGAGGGATCATGTGTCTCTGAACCCTCCCTTAGCTATGCTGCTAATAGGTTTAGTCAGCCGGGGGACCTCCAGTAATGCACTGGGCCTCACTCCTTTCCTCACTCTCTATGAAATATTTTTTTTTGCTGGTCATTAACATTTGTTTGTTCTCTCCCATAGATTGAGTCCCCATCGTGCTGTTTGCTCTCTACATGTCTGTTCTTTTCATCTTCTCTGTCCCCTCACCCCCCAGCCAGTCGCAGCAGATGACTGCCCCTCCCTGAGCCTGGTTCTGCTGGAGGTTTCTTCCTGTTAAAAGGGAGTTTTTCCTCTCCACCGTCGCCAAGTGCTTGCTCACAGGGGATCACCTGATTGCTGGGGTCTTTCTGCAACTGTGGGGGTTCCCCCCTACAGTTGATAGTGCTATGAGATGACTGTTGTTGTGAAATGGCGCTATATAAATAAAGTTGAATTGAATTGAATTGAATTGAATTCCTAGGCACCACCATCACCAGGGACCTCAAGTGGGAGCCGACCATCAGCTCCCTCATCAAAAAGGCCCAGCAGAAGATGTTCTTCTTTCGGCAGCTGAGGAAGCTCAAGCTACCCACCAAGATGTTAGTGCAGTTCTACACAGCCATCATCGAGTCCATCCTCACCACCTCCATAACCGTGTGGTACGCAGGAGCCACTGCCAGGGACAGACTAAGGCTGCAGCGCATCATGCGCACTGCTGAGAAGGTGATCGGCTGCAAGCTCCCATCTCTCCAGGATCTGTACATCTCCAGGACCCGGAGGCGTGCTGGCCGGATCATAGCCGATCCTTCACACCCTGGTCACGTACTGTTTGCCCCTCTCCCCTCAGGTAGAAGACTTCGGTCCATTCAGACTAAAACCTCCCGTCACATGAACAGCTTCTTCCCCTCTGCCATCAGACTGCTGAACACTAAGTGACTTAATGACTCTCGTGCACTATGTACAGCAGCTCAACCAGACTCATGTCATTCATCACTGTTTTTCTGTTGCATTATCGACTGCACTATGTGGTTCTCCACATTATCTGCTGCTCGCTAATATATTTAAACTGCTGACTAGTATTACTCATTCTTATTCTTCACTTTATTGCATGTACAGTTTATTACTTTTATTTTATCATGTTTAATGTTGCAGCATTGCACCGAGACAAATTCCTAGTTTGTGTACTACATGAACAATGGCAATAAATCTGATTCTGATTCTGACTTATCAGGATAGTCTGTTTACAAAAAGTTTGGGCCTGTGAACCATTTACTATTTTTGAGTTCGGCGGCTGCAACAGGTCTAGTTGCCTGGTCAGCTGGATTTAGCTCAGTTGCAACATAATGCCATTGGTCAGGTTGTGTGGACAGCCTAATGCGTGCGACACGGTTGGCTACATACATGTAGAATCTTTTGGAGGTATTGTGTATGTACCCCAACACAATACGACTGTCAGTGAAAAACTTCACATTGTCTATTTTTATGTCTAACTCGCCTGTGATTAGCTCATACATCTCAACCACAAGTACAGCAGCACAAAGTTCGAGCCGTGGTACAGTGTGTGCGGGACGAGGAGCAAGTTTAGACTTTCCCATCACAAAACCCACATGGTACTGACCATCACTGTCTAAAGAGCGCAAGTAAGCTACAGCTCCTATTGCTACAGTAGACGCATCAGAGAAGATATACAGTTCATTACTTTTCATAGTACTTAATGAACCTGGACTGTAGCACCTTTTTATTTGCAGATCTTCAAGGGCTTTTAAAGAGTCTTTCCATGTGACCCACATCTCCTCCTTTTCTGGAGGAAGTGGAACATCCCAGTCTCTCTCTTCATATGACAGTTCTCTGAGTAGCGCTTTGCCCTGCATGATTATTGGAGCAACAAAGCCCAAAAGGTCATACAGGCTATTGACTGTTGACAACACTCCCCTGCATGTGAATGGTTTGGTCTCATTGGTTACGAGGTAAGTGAAGCTGTCTATCTGTAGATTCCAACAAAGTCCCAGACTCCTCTGAACTGGGAGAGGATCTACTCCAAGGTCCAAATCTTTTAAATCCTTTGCACGGTCCTCCACAGGAAACGCTTCCATAACTAGGCTATAGTTGGATGCAACCTTGTGAAGTCTCACATTAGATTCAGCTAACATGTTTTTGGTTCTTGTTAACAGATCAACAGCATTCTCTGGTGTGGCAACTGACGTGAGTCCATCATCGACATAGAACTGTTTCTCAACAAACTGTCTTGCGTCAGTGCCATGTTCTTTCTCACCCTCTTGTGCTGCCCGTCTCATACAGTAAATGGCTACAGCGGGTGACGGGCTGTTACCAAAAACATGAACTTTCATTCTATATTCAACTACACCCTTAGTGATGTCATTATCCTCAAACCACAGATAGCGAAGATAGTCTCTGTGTTCTTCACACACCTCAAAGCAATAAAACATTTGCTGTACGTCTGCTGTCAGGGCTACGGGCTCTTTTCTAAACCTCAATAGCACCCCTATCAAAGAGTTGTTGAGATCAGGTCCACTAAGGAGCACTTGATTTAGCGATATGCCGTCATACTCTGCACTAGAATCAAAAACAACTCGTATTTGATCTGGTTTCTGCGGGTGGTATACACCAAATATAGGCAGGTACCAGTGTTCTTTACCTTTTGGCAGGGGTGGTGCAATTTCAGCTTGATCATTATTTAACATTTTCTGCATGAATTGGATGTAGTGACTCTTCATTTCTGGTTTCCTTTCCAGAGTCTTTTTGAGTGAGTACAGGCGTTTCAGGGCTTGCTCTCTATTGCTTGGGAGTCTCCTTCTTGGGAAGCGGAAGGGCAGAGGAGCAACCCAGCTGTTCTCTTTGTTCTGGCTAACTGTATTGTCCATAAGAGTTAGGAAAGTTTTGTCATCTATGGACAGTGCAACTTTATCATCTGATTCAGATCTGTCAAACACAGAGTGATCTAGCTTGTCTGTGTTGTGAGCAAAGTCAATTGTGTCTTTACACCTTATGACTGACTGTTTTGCTCTGACAGAATGCCATAGTTCTCTTTAACTGTAATGACGTTTGGGCACGGCTCAAAATAAGATGTGCGACCACTGTCTAATGTGTGTGTCTTATAAACATTCACCTCTGATGCGCTATGAATCTTTCCTACACACACCTCTCCTACAATAACCCAACCCAAGTCCAGTCTCTGTGCATAAGGAGTGTTATTTGGCCCATTAATCTGCTCGCGTACCTTATGTACCCTGAGGATGTCCCTTCCCAGGAGTAAGAGGATCGGAGCATGGTGGTCGACAGGTTGGATTTTGTTTGCGATAGGGAGCAAATGGGGATGGTGCTGAGCAATCTCAGGTGAGGGTATTTCAGTTCTGTCGTCCGGCACTGAATCACATTCGATCAAGGGAGGCAGCCGGATATCTGTTTTTCCATCCATGGATTGTATGAAGAAGTTCACAGCTCTCCTGCCTGCAGTTTCAGCTTTGCCAGAGCAGGTTTTTAATGTGTACGGTGCAGGTGTAGCTTTAATGTCAAACAGGCTGAAGAACTCTGTCTTAGCCAGGGACTTATTACTTTGTTCGTCAATTACTGCATACATGTTCATTGCTCTGTCTTTCTGACCTTCTGGATAGGCTTTCACTAAGCAGATCTTAGAGCAAGAGCGTGGGCTATTACTTTGACCACACACCTCTGTGCACTTGGAGATGACTGAAGGAGAGCTCTCCGTTTGCTCTTCACCTTTGTTTTGTTCATCACTTCCTGATGTGGCACTTTTCAAGACAGGAGCAGGACCTGGATGAAGTGCTGATATGTGCTTGGGACTGTTGCACTCACTACACATGACTGCCACTTTACAATCTTTTGCGATGTGCTGAACTGAACCACAACACCTATAACAAATGCGATGCTCTTTGAGAAAAGCTTGACGTTCTTCTATAGGTTTATCTCTGAACAGCTTACATTTTTTGAGCGGATGTGGCTTCTTGTGAATCAGGCAATGCCGATCTGGTTCTTCTACTTTCTTAGTCTCAGAACCACTTTTCTCTGCGACATCTGTTTTGTGTACTGACACAGTGGCTTTGCGATTGTATGGAGTGGGCTTTCCTGAGCGCATGGAAGCTTGACTGTTACAGCTAGATGTAGCAAAGCTTGGATCATTTCTCATTTTAGCTTGTTGCTGAACAAACTGCACAAAAACAAAGAAAGGGGGAAATGACACACTATGAGTCTCTTTGTATTTCGTCCCCACAGTTGTCCACTTTTCCTGTAGGTTGAAGGGAAGTTTTTCAACTATTTGTCTTACCCCTCTAGCTGTGTCTAGGTATGCTAGCCCTGGTAGTGCACCATCTACTTTGGCACACTGTAACTCTAAAAGGAGGTCGTCGAGTTCTCTTAACCTGGCATTGTCTTTGTTTGTTAGCCTTGGAAAGTCCTCTACCTTTTTTAAGAGTGCGTCTTCGATGGCCTCTGAGGAGCCATAACTCTCCTCAAGGCGCTGCCAGACCATTATCAAACCTGCAGGGGCATTAAGGACATGTACTGCACGGATCCTTTTGGCCTGCTCTGAGGATTTTGGCCCTAACCACTTTGTGAGCAAGTCTAGTTCCTCTCTTGCTGACAGATTTAAGTCTTTAGTTGCACTAACAAATGAGACTTTCCATGCCCAATAGTTTTCAGGCTTGTCATCGAAATGCAGTAAACCAGTACTGACTAGTTCTTTGTGGATGAGATATTTTGCAAAATCTTGTCCTCCATTAAACTCAGTCGAGTTATTGTTAAGAGGTTGAAAGGTGTGAGCTAGAGGGTTTAACAGGTGGGTGTTTGTCAGACCCTTGGTTGCCTTTTGTTCTTGTTTTATGCCTGTATTCATTGGAGGAGGTACATACTGGGTTGTAGTTGTTAGCTGATAAACTGACTGATTGGTGGCCTGCACTTCTACTGCATTGTCTCTCATTTCAAGGGGCTGCTGTGGCCTCTTGGAAGCTTCTGAAGAGAGTAACTCATATTGTTGTGCAACATTCGCTGGTGCGCCGTACTGTATCAAGAGGCTCAGTTTCAGTAGGGGGCCCTATGCTTCTCTCCCCGCTCTGATTCTCTGTTTCTTCGTAGGCTGCAACTTCTGCTTCAGCTGCTGCTATAATTTTATGACATTTTAGAATGTGGAGGCTAGCATCTAAGTCAGCCTTTTGCTTCATTATATTAGCCTCTTTTTCAGCAAAGGCTAGTTGAGCTTTAGCCGCTTGCGCCCTGGCGTAGGCCTTTATGGCTGAAGACCCTGTAGATGATGTGTGAGACTGCCTGCTGGCAACCCTGGACCTGGTGTCGAATGGCGGTGATGGTGGCTGCATGTCCGACGTTTGGTCTGCAGCGTCTGGCTTCTCCACGTCCACGTCTGGTCGTTGCTCTGCTTCGTTTTGCAGCTCATAGTTTTTCAAATAGTTTTTTCCTGAACGTAAGCTCATGTCTGCTTAATGTTGTTCTGTGTTGCTTGAATCCGCCGAGAAAACGTCCCGCCTCGGACGTCTTAAATGTCTTTTTACTGTGCTGCCCTCACAGACAAGAGTTGCAAATTAGCTAATAGCTATACACTCTATGTGCAACACATCAGATTGATTGTCTTTGATTAATTGTCTATGTTTATTGCACTGTCCCTGTCAAATAAACTAATCTACTACTACAGCATGTTTCTCTGTGCTGCTAGACAGCCAGCGAACCACTGAAGAAAACTTTGCACACAAGGCTTGCTTTTCTTGTCTTTATAAAGTTTTCTTGCATGTGTGTGTAGCATGGCGCGGTAACTGAAACATACAGGACAATGCAATTACTATCTACATATTAACATGCGGTATGCTAACACAAAGAACTAATACACGTAAATAACTAACAGACATCATCGCTTTAACGAAACTCATTCACGTAATACTTTTGAACATCAGCGGTCTCTATCAAGTGCTTGTACATAAAAATACTCACAAAGACAAAGGTTTCCCAAGACTGAAACGAAGAAGAACAACACAGCGTACTCAATGAACTTTTTAACTTCGTTTCTGTGTGGCTAGCTGACTGTAGCCGAGGGAAAAAACACATCAAAGATCATCTATATACGGAAGAGCACACACTCTGCAGTAACAAAAAACAATCCTTTAAGGAAAAGATGTCTCACTTCGATAACTTTTTAAACACAGGTTTTTGACAACTTTATCACTAATTTTAACTTATTTATTCCTTTTAACCAATTTATTAACTTTATAAATTTATCAATGTCTTTTACCCAAAGACATGACAATTACAATGTAATTTGGGGGACTTATTAGTGCTAACTAGCATTAGCGATCATTAGCTTGCCTTCATATGTGATCTAATTCGTATCCTCACGTCTTCCGCTGCTCCATGGCTTCCTGAACTCTCCAGTACTTTTCTAGTGTTTCGTCTTGCCACCTGTAGCCTTCTCTGGCTCTCCTTTTTTACCTTTACTCTGACAAAAAGCCAGCCAGCAGCAGGCTCACCTCCATATCCATCTTGTGTTTTTCTTGTCACATACAAACAATGTCATGGGGGTGTCGGGCCGCCTTGATGTAAAGCTCTCACTCACTTAGAGGTGTATTCAGTCGTAATGGAAAACAAACACACTGTGGCAAGTTGGACTGAGTACGTGCTAGTGGAATTATTATTCTTAACACAGGGTCCAGGCTATTTGCTGTCCAAAATGGCAGAAAAACAATATGGCACGTGACCACTGATGTCACATGCAACACCTCTATATGTAGTCTGCAGTATCAACTTTACTCTCATCTGCTTGTTACCGTTCTCTCCGAAATTTGTTTTATTTTCTCATTTTTTAAACATCTTTTCATAAAGATACATTGTTGTAAATTTTGAACGTTTTTGGTGACAAATTTGTCACCTTTTTCGTGAAGAATTGTAACTTTTACCTAAAGCTTCTTACCTTGTGTTTTTATTCAGATTAAAATTAATATTAGTCAATCAGTTGCTTTAATAATCAATAGATCAGTTGATTATTAAAATCAACATTTATAATTTTCCTCCCAGCTGAAGGTTCTAATTAAATTTATAATTAGTTTGATACCTGTTATTTTAAAATGTTGGCCTACTAAAACTGTAGTGTTTTCTGGTTTCCAGCAGCAGGGTGGTCTAGGATGAAGTCAAATTGCCGTCCTGAATTTTTGTCCCAGTCCACCCCTCAGTGCACTTAAGATGTGGTGGTTTATAATGTTTTCTGGTAATATAACTGTTCTTTATAAACTGGAGAAATAAGAGTTTATGTTTTTAGTGAATATGTTGAACATAATTAATGCTGGCCTGTGAAACTGTGCTTTATAAATTTAAAAGAAAACTGTATTCTATGATATCTTTAAGAATATTGTTATCATGAAAATTCACAGAAATATTGTGATATCATTTTTGGGCCATATCGCCCACCCCTAAAGAAAACTTCTGTACACTGATCTATGGTAGAAATTGTGAGGGGCAGAAAGTTCCGTTCGTGCCCCAAGGCACAATTGTTGCTTCAGAAAAAGAAAACTAACATTGTCAATAAACACAAAACTGTAGTTGGCACATTGCTAACTACTGCTAACTCCCCTCATAATTATTGATAACCACAGCGTGAATCTCTTTACTTGGCTGCTTCTGGGAGCAGAGAATTGGACATCAAGGATGAGGTGCACATTTGTGATATGTTTTTTGAAGATCTTCCAGTAACTGTCTCTTCAAGCAACAGTTAGCTAGCAATAATTAGCAAAACATGCTGTTTCTTTAATAGAGACAGGAAACTGGTCTGCTGAGTTCTGTTGCAACAGGAAGTTCCTATCAGCTAGTTAACCAGTTAAACCAGATTAAACTGATTTAAACCCCTCCTCCTGTTCTTCTTTAGTGGTGTACCTGTGCTCTTCCCCGGACATCTTCCGGAATCTGATGGTCCAGTTCTGGAAGGAGGGGGTGGAACTTGATGGCTATGTCTTTTTCTTTATCGATCTGTTCGCTGAAGGTCTGGAGGGGGTCCAGGGTCTGGTCCAGCCCTGGTTCAGAGGAGACCAGGAGGACTATGCAGCCCGTATGGCCTACAGGGTGAGTCCCAGGTTCAGGGATGGGTCTGTGGGCTCAGCCCGTTATTGATCTTTGGTTGGTTCTCTTGCAGAGCGTCAAGGTTCTGACATACCTGGAACCCCAGAACCCAGAATACCCACAGTTCATCCAGAGCCTGAAGACCGAGGCCAGGACCAGGTTCAACCTCACCCTCAGAGACTCTCTGGTACAGATCCTGGTCCTGAGCCTAATCCTGACCAAGAGAATTTCCTTTGCCATCTTATTTATCAGTTTAGTTACTAATTTTTCTTTTTCAGTACAACGTGATCGCCGGAGGATTCTATGATGGAGTGATGCTGTACGCTCAAGCTCTGAATGAGACCCTGAACCAGCAGAGACTGGGTCCGGGACCATTGCAGCGGCCCAGTGGAGATGCAGTGACCCGGAGGATGTGGAACAGAACCTTCTCAGGTCAGATGGGTCAGAAACACTGTCAGTTTGCTCAACAAAGTCACAATTTAGAGATAAATAAAGTAAAGTGAACTAATAAAAACTGATCAGCAGCTGAATAAAAGATTGGCCTGTTCTGTCTTCACATCAGGAAATAAACCAGGTTCAGTCCAGTTCAAACCAGGACTACTTCTTCTTCGTCGTCGTCTTCTTCTTCTTCTATAAACCAGGTTCAATCCAATTTAAACCAAGTTAAATCCAGTTCAAACCAGGACTTCTTCCTCCTCCTGTCTTTTAGTCAGCGCCACCAACTCCAAACCATACATCATCGCAGGTCTCACTACCGTCTTGTACAGGTGCATCTCAATAAATTAGAATGCCATTGAAAAGTTGATTTATTTCAATAATTCAATTCAAAAACTGAAACTCATATATAGATTCATTAATTCAATTCAATTCAGCTTTATTTATAATGTGCCACATCACAACAAAAGCCGTCTTGTGGCGCCACAGTGCAGAAAAACCCCCCACACAGTCACAGAAAGACCCAGTAATCAGACAATCCCCTATGAGCAAGCACTAAGCGACAGTGGAGAGGAAAAACTCCCATTTTGAAGGAAGAAACCTCTAGCAGAACCAGGCTCAGGGAGGGGCAGTCGTCTGCTGCGACTGGCTGGGGATGAGGGGGTAGGGAGGATGGAAAGGACAGACATAAAAGACATAACAGTAAGATGCCAAGTACATTGTTGGAGGTCAACCAGCAGTATGGATCAGATAACAATAGAACAAGAGTGGGGTTAAGAGACACAAAACCCCTCTTTAAATGTAAGCTATATTAAAAAGGAAGGATTTTACCCTGTTCTTAAAAACAGAGACCAAGTCTGACTCCCGGACCCAGAGTGGTAACTGGTTCCAGAGAGAAGGGGCTTGGTAGCAGAAGGCTTTGCCTCCCACTGTACTTTTGGAGATTCTGGGCACCACAAGTAAGCCAGCATTTTGGGAGCATAATGCTCTATTAGGATGGTAAGGTAATATCAGATCTTTTATATATTGGGGGGCCAGATTGTTAAGAGCTTTGAAAGTAAGAAGCAGGATTTTAAACTTGATTCTAAATTTTATGGGAAGCCAATGGAGGGAGGACAGAACCGGGGAAATATGATCTCTTTTTCTAGAACCAGTTAACCCCTTGCACTCTGGTCAATTTCCATAAAAACACCTAAAAATAATGTACCCAAAGTAAATCAAAAGCTGTTCTTCAACCCTTTGCAGCATCTTCATGGGGTTGGTCTCATTTAAAAGAAAACACTTTGAATTTTTTGGCAAAACAGTCATAATCTCTCTAAGTGCTCCTGCCACTGAGTAACAGTCATCTAAACATAGTGAACTTGAAGAAAATAAAGTTCGCCTGGGTGTTTTTTAGATACAAATGCTTGCAAATAACACACAGCTGTCAGATACTGGCTGGAAAATGCAACAGAAATGTAGAACCAAGTGTTATCAAGCTGTGGTCAAAATTTGTAACAATACCACAAAAAATGAATATATTACACAGCTTTTTTCTCAGGTTGTTCCCAGGCGTTTTTGAACTGTGCCAAACTGTGCAGTTTGGAAAAACGTCTGTAACTTCTGAATGATTCAACATAGAAGCTTGATCTTGGGCTCTAATGAAAGGTGACATTCAGGGCTGTGTATGTGTGTGGGGGGGGGGTTGTTTATTCATTCATGAATGAATGAATGAACAAATAAGCCCCCCACACACAAAGAAGCATGCCACGTAAAAAATGTGTGGCCATTTTTTTACAAGAAAAAAATAACCTACAGTGCAATAAAAATTATACTAAAATATTTGCAATGTAGAGGATAACAACTCCCCCCCCCCCCGCTACAGAGGAGCTCGGCGCACAAAAAAACGGTCTGTCAACAGTCCGTCATGTGGCGATGACACACCGTTGTAATTACCGATCGGTCAAAAGTCATTTTTATTACTATTTTCAGTGATAAAGAATAATTTAGCTTATAACACTTACCTGTCCACAACAGCAGTGTCGTTGGTGAACATCTGTTCCTCATTGTCAGACGAACATGACGGTGGTCCGCTTGTTACGGCTCGTGGTTCTGGTCATGCGACCCGGTCAAACCATGATTCCATGATTGCGGTTTTGGCGAACGATTTTTCAAAACAAATAAGAACAGTAGTAATAAAAAAAGACTGGCGAACGCTACCGTTACACACAGTGGCTTACACAAAACAGATTTTACGCATGGGACGCACGTGTTTCAATCGTCGAACTTCTCTGCTTCAGTTGGCTCGTTGTATTTGCAGTCGTTGGTAGGCAGGTCCATCTTGCTAGGTTTTCAGTCATTGGCTCTTCAAGGTTTCAGAAACCCAATTCAAGGCTCTTATTAGTCGAATGAGAGGTCAATCAAATCTAAACCAATCAAAACACTCCTTTGGCTTTCTGTTCACGGCTGTGTCTGTACTGGAAGAATGGAAATGCAGCTTTTTTTTTTCAGTGCACACTGAGACGCACTAGGACGCAGAGACGTGACCGCCCGCGGTATCCCGGAGTGCAAGAGGTTAAAACTCTAGCAGCAGCATTTTGAATCAACTGAAGATTTTTTAAAGATACTTTAGGACAACCAGAAAATAGTGAATTACAATAATCTAATCGAGAGCTGACAAAGGCGTGAATCAGTTTCTCAGCATCATTCAGAGACAAGATGCTCCTGATCTTGGCAATATTGCGCAGATGATAAAAGGCAGTCCTAGAAACAGTTTTAACCTGTTGCACTCCGGGATACCACGGGCGGTCACGTCTCTGCATCCTAGTGCGTCTCAGTGCGCACTGTGCGTCTCAGTGCGCACTGAAAAAGAAAAGCTGCATTTCCGTTCTTCCAGTACAGACAGTCACAAACAGAAAGCCAAAGGAGTGTTTTGATTGGTTTAGATTTGACTGACCTCTCATTCAACTAATAAGAGCCTTGAATTGGGTTTCTGAAACCTTGAAGAACCAATGACTGAAAACCTAGCAAGAAGGACCCGCCTACCAACGACTGCGAATACAATGAACCAATTGAAGCAGAGAAATTTGACGATTGAAAGTGTGCGTCCCGTGCGTAAAATCTGTTTTGTGTAAGCCGCTGTGTGTAACGGTAGCATTCGCCAGTCTTTTTTTATTACTACTGTTCTTATACCCGTCCTGCGTTTCCTGAGCTTCGTCGTCATGGCTCTGCAGGAGACCAGCGAGACCCACCTGGTGGTCTCTTCTTCGCTAAGGGGGTCAGTCACCATCATGCCCAAAGACTTCCAGCTGGCCCGCTGCATCCGCGGAGAGAGAGCTTAGACTTTCTGCTGCACATCCACCAGCCATAATGCTCTGCACTGTGTGTCTATATATATACATTTATAGTAATATGGACATATGTTTACTAGATGTTGTTTTTTCTTGCCTTCTGATTGTTGCTCTGAGTGTTGCTATCCCTATGCTGTTGCAATCCTGGAATTTCCCCATTGTGGGACTAATAAAGGCTTATCTTATCTTATCTTATCTTATCTTATTTGTTTTGAAAAATCATTCGCCAAAACCGCAATCATAGGATCATGGTTTGATCGGGTCGCGTGACCAGAACCACGAGTCGTAACAAGCGGACCACCGTCATGTTCGTCTGACAATGAGGAACTGTGAACGGTTGGTGCAGCAAAGCGAGGCCAGAGCTTCAATTCCAGTTTTCAATTAGACAAATTTATTTTTCACTTACAAGTAGTCATCTCCAGTTCAGATAATCTCCAGTCTCTCAGGATAAATCTTCTGACACAGTTTCAAACAAATGTACTTTCTCAAAAGAAGCATATCAAGTATAGACATTCCTCAATAAACGTTTTCGTCAATTACCTGTCATCAATAATACAACAACAACATACTACTGATATCTCACACCTGTTTATATAGTGGACAGATCAATTAGAGGTAATTAGCCCCTACCATAATCCCAGGTAAAACACTTCATTCCTTATACTAAACACATACCCACTATATATAAAAAATACATAAAGTAACTTTCCCCAGACATACACAATATAAATATATAAATAACACACAATAAATAGTCATATAAATAGTTCCATAAATAACCTTAACCCCTATTTACAAATATTAAACCACCCCTATGACTAACCATACATATTTGCTCCCTGCTGGTGTCCTATATAAGGCCTTCAACTCCTGACGGAGTCTTTTGCCTGGACACCCACAGGAAGCATGTTGGCAAAGGTATGTGCAATAAATCTTTTAACAATTATTTTACCAGATTCTTAATCATACTAATTATCTCCCAGGGCATTCAAATTAACCAAGACGAATCATAAACCATTATGTGCATCTTAACCAACTATCATACAACATTACAACACTACTGATGCAACATAATCACAATATAACCAGACATAATCTCCCGGAACCTGAAGTGGTCCTCCCATATAGACACTGTCCGGAAAAAGGCCCAGCAGAGGTTGTTTTTTCTGCGTCAGCTCAAGAAGTTTGATTTGCCTCAGGAGCTGCTGGTTGTCTTCTACACCGCCATCATCCAGTCTGTCCTCTGCTTTTCCATCACTGTCTGGTTTGGATCTGCCACTAAACAGGACAAGACCAGACTGCAGCGGATCGTTAAGTCTGCGGAGAGGATCATTGGTACCGACCTACCCTCCATTGAGAACTTATATCAAGTCCATAACCAGGAAATGGGCAGGAAACATCTGTGCTGACCCATCACACCCCGGCCACAAACTCGTTGAACTTCTATCTTCTGGTCGGTCGTTACAGATCACTGAAGGTCAAAACCACCCGCACAGGAACAGTTTCTTTCCTCAAGCATCACTCTGATGAACTCCTAACATTCACCTAGTCCTACCTGTTGCTGTACTCATGACTTTTCATCCATGATTACATTGCCACATAACTCTCACACTATTTCTGCAAGTGTGGTTAGTCTGAGTAAATAACTGCATATATGCTGTATATATTTGCATCCTTTTATAGAAACGTGGACAGACTGTAATTTACTGTACATACTCTGTTGTCATTGAATCCTTATTTAAATCCTCCACCTGAACAACGAGAGCAAGTTTTTAACCAAAGTCAAATTCCTTGTATGTGTTGTGCATACTTGGCCAATAAAGCTGATTCTGATTCTGATTCTGATATAGTGGTGACATCCCATCGTCACATTTCCTCCCCCCTTTCCCGAGAATACAGTACTCTTATGAGTCATGTATTCTAGAGAGGCTATCAGCCACAAGGTTGGTTTTCCCTGCCACATACCAAACAGTAAAATTATATGGTTGAAGGGACACATACCACCCTGTAAGACGACTGTTCACATCCTTCATTCTGTCTAACCACTGTAAAGCCCGATGATCTGTCTCTAACAAAAAATGACGCCCCAATAAATAATACTTTAAAGACCCTATTGCCCATTTTATGGCAAGACATTCTTTTTCAACCGTAGAATATCTTTTCTCACCCGGTCCAAACGATTTACGGCTCAAGAACAGTACTGGGTGTCTCTCTCCCTTCTCCTCCTGGAGA
Source organism: Pholidichthys leucotaenia (assembly GCA_020510985.1). Taxonomy (NCBI): domain Eukaryota; kingdom Metazoa; phylum Chordata; class Actinopteri; order Cichliformes; family Pholidichthyidae; genus Pholidichthys; species Pholidichthys leucotaenia. The sequence goes on from CM035839.1 coordinate 478,507,555, forward strand.
AGTACTGCTCCAATGCCAACCCCTGAAGCATCAGTCTGTAAAATGAACGGGCGAGCAAAGTCTGGACTGAAGAGAACCTTCTCCCCAGAAATAGCCCTCTTCAGATCCTCAAACGCTCTGTCACACTCCTCTGTCCATTTTACCTTATTCGGTGCTGCAGCTTTAGTGAGGTCAGTCAGTACTGCGGCTCTTTCAGCAAAGTGGGGGATGAACTTACTATACCATCCTACCATTCCCATGAATGATCGCACTCTCTTCTTAGTAGTGGGTACAGGGTAGGTCTGAATGGCATCCACTTTACCTGTTCGTGGTCTAATGACCCCCTGACCAACCACATGTCCCAGGTACTCCACCTGCTGTTGTCCAAATGCACATTTGTGTGTGTTAATTGTCAGTCCTGCCCTCTTAATTAGCTGAAGGACCTGCCTAAGGTGTATCAGATGTTCTTCCCAGGTCTGACTATAAATGACAACGCCATCCAAATAGGCAGCCGCAAAGTTCGATACTCTCCTTAAAATTTGGTCCATCTGAATTTGGTCCACCTGCTGAAATGTTGCAGGTGCCCCCTGAAGGCCAAATGGCATGACCCTAAATTGAAAACTGCCATACGGTGTTTTAAAGGCCGTAAGTTCCTTTATTTCTGGTGCCAGTGCCACTTGCCAATACCCCTTACATAGGTCCAAAGTAGAAATAAATCTAGCCTTGCCCACTTTCTCTAATAATTCATCGATCCGGGGCATGGGGTATGACTCAAATTTAGATACTGAGTTAAGGTATCTAAAGTCAATACAAAATCTTAATGAGCCATCCTTTTTTGGAACCAGCACAATCGGGCTACACCACTCACTGACTGACTCCTCAGTCACTCCCAGCTGTAACATCAAATCAATTTCGGTTTTCATTTTGGGGACCAATCGTTCCGGGATCCTATAAGATTTTCTCCGTGGAACAGTTTCCTCTTTCAGATGAACCTTATGACGTACCAATGTGGTGAAACCAGGTCTCTCCTGAAACAAATCTGGATCCAATAATGTCTCTGACTCTCTCCGCTGATCCACCTGCAAATGAGACAGTTGAAATAAACACGGCTCTGACACATTTGTGGGAAAGGACTGTTCCTTCTCCTCATCCACTTCCGTCGCACAGATCAAGAGCTGATGTGTCTCCTGAAGAGCAGGTTACTGCTGCTGATGGCCAGGCGGCTGAAACTCTTTCAATAAGTTAATATGGAAGGTCTGATACCTTACCTTCCTGTCAGGCATATATAGTTCATATGTCACTGAACTTAGTTTTTTACAAATTTCATAAGGCCCCTGCCATCGAGCCAACAGCTTACTATCACACGAGGGCAGCAATAACAGAACCTGTTGTCCTGGGTGAAAAACCCTTTTCCTGGCCTTCTTGTCATACCAGGTTTTTTGTTTGGCCTGCGCCGTCCTCATGTGCTCCTGAGCCAAAGCAGTCATTCGATCCAATTTCTCTCTCATTTTAATGACGTAAGAGACTACATTGTCCTGATCACTCGGTGGTCTCTCCCAGTGCTCCTTTAATAAATCCAGTGGGCCCCCTCACCTGACGGCCATAAAGTAGTTCAAAAGCTGAGAACCCTGTTGAAGCCTGGGGCACCTCCCAGTAAGCAAACAGTAAATAAGGTACCCATTGATCCCAATCTGAGCCCGTTTCAGAAACAAATTTCCACAGCATATTTTTAAGAGTCTGATTAAAACGCTCCACTAGTCCATCAGTCTGCGGGTGATAAGGGGTGGTCTTAATGTCCTTAATCCCCAACAGCTTATACACTTGCTGCAACAGTTTAGACAAGAAATTTGTTCCACAGTCTGTCAGAACTTCTCTAGGTATGCCTACCCTTGAAAACAACTGGATAAGGCAGTTAGCAACCTGCCTAGCCTTAATAGATTTCAGGGGAAAGGCTTCTGGGTACCGAGTCGCATAGTCACAAATCACCAGAATGTATTTATTACCCGAGGAGCTTCTTTCTAGAGGGCCCACTATATCCATCCCTTTTCTATCGAATGGTGTTCCAATAATGGGTAATGGTTGCAGTTGGGCACGTGCTACTCCCCTAGATGCTGTAATCTGACATACTGAGCATGTCGTACAGAAATCCTTTACCTGGGTATACATTCCGGGCTACACAAACCTTCTAGCAATTCTCTGTAGAGTTTTCTGGAATGCTAGATGACCTGCCCAAAGGATAACATGTCCCAGTTCCATGATTTTTGGTGTGGGGTCCTGTGGTAAAGCTATGGCCATAACTCCATCATGCTGTTGATATAAAATGCCCTTTTTAATGACATACAAGGCCTCAGCCAAACAATCAGTTTTTCCTTGTTTCACACCCTCAATCTCCGAGACTTTATCAAACCAGGGCTTAAGTGTTGGGTCAGCTTTCTGCAATCTAGCTATGTCAGGAGGGATGTCAAACTCTACTGACTGGCTTAATTGTGGTGTTTCTTCACCCAAATTCTTTGCTGACACTAACACCTTATCTCTTCTCTTCTGAGCCTTGGATTTGTGTTGCTTAATAGGGCCTACCTCTATCTCCGAATCATAAAAAAGTAATTCCTGAAGAGCATTGGCAACTCTCTGTGCCCTCTGTGCCCTAGTTGACACCATATTACAATTTTTCACCACAGGTGTATTTACTCTCTGTTCAACAGCGCCACCTGTCTGTCTCTCCTCCGTTTGTTCCTCTCTAACCTGTTGTATGATGTCTAACAGAGTTGGAACGTCATTGCCAAGAATAACAGAATACGGCAAATCAGGCACAAGAGCTACAGGAAGGAGATAAGTTTGACCCCCTACTGTTAAATAAACCTCAGCGGTCGGGTACAGTTTCTTATCCCCATGGACACAACTGATGTTTATTCTAGACTCATTCCACAAGTCCCTAGGGACCAAACTAGGTAGCACAACTGTTTGAAAACAGCCAGAATCTAACAGGGCCTCTTCACACTGACCATTAAGCAACACTTTTGTTTTATATACTCCACTATGCACTGAGGCTGAACAAGTGGGTCTAGGAACTGAACATAACAGTGACGGTTTCTGATTTCTTATGGCAGGACATGCATATTGGGTGTGACCAATTTTGTTGCAATGATAACAGCGTATATCTCTATTTGTAACCACACGTGACTTTTTACTATTATCATATCTAGTGTTTATATTCTGACTGGGCCTGGAATACGACCTATTTCGAGCTGGGCCACCCTTTTCACCCTCATTAAACTCACTCCGAGTGGTGAAAAATCTGTCACGGCCGAGAGTAGGTCTCCTGCTCCCAGACCTGGCTGACAGAAAAACCTCTGCCAGACGAGCAGCGTCCTCTGCAGTCTTCGGGTCCCGCTCTTGTATCCAGACTCCCAGCTCTGGGTTCACTATGCGCAAAAACTGTTCCAAAATAAACTGTTCCATAATGTCTTTTAACGATTGGGTCAGAATCAGAATCAGAATCAGAATCAGGTTTATTGCCATTGTTCATGTAGTACACAAACTAGGAATTTGTCTCGGTACAATGCTGCAACATTAAACATGATAGGATAAGAGAAATAAACTATACATGTAATAAAGTGTAGGATAAGATTAAGTGATATTGGTCAACAGTTAAAATATATATTAGCCAGCAGCAGATACTGTGGAGAACTATATAGTGCAGTCGGTAATGCAGGAAGAAAACAGTGATGATTGACATGAGTCTGGTTGAGCTGCTGTACATGGTGCACGAGAGTCAATAAGTCACTTAGTGTTCAGCAGTCTAATGGCAGAGGGGAAGAAGCTGTTCATGTGACGGGAGGTTTTAGTCTGGATGGACCGAAGTCTTCTACCAGAGGGGAGGGGGGCAAACAGTACGTGACCAGGGTGTGAGGGATCGGCTATGATCCGGCCAGCACGCCTCCGGGTCCTGGAGATGTACAGATCCTGGAGAGATGGGAGCTTGCAGCCGATCACCTTCTCAGCAGTGCGCACGACGCGCTGCAGCCTTAGTCTGTCCCTGGCAGTGGCTCCTGCGTACCACACGGTTATGGAGGTGGTGAGGATGGACTCGATGATGGCTGTGTAGAACTGCACTAACATCTTGGTGGGTAGCTTGAGCTTCCTCAGCTGCCGCAGGAAGAACATCCTCTGCTGGGCTTTTTTGATGAGTGAGCTGATGGTCAGCTCCCATTTGAGGTCCCTGGTGATGGTAGTGCCTAGGAAGCGGAAGGAATCAGTAGTGGTGATGGGAGAGCCTGAGAGGGTGAGGGGGGGGCAGAGGAGTAGTGACTTTCCTGAAGTCTACAATCATCTCCACTGTCTTCAGAGCGTTCAGCTGCAGGTTGTTATTGCTGCACCAGGACACCAGCTGGGCCACCTCTCTCCTGTAGGCGGACTCGTCGCCGTTGGAGATGAGCCCGATGAGGGTGGTGTCGTCCGCAAACTTGATCAACTTGACAGACTGGTGGCTGGAGGTGCAGGAGTTGGTGTAAAGGGAGAAGAGTAGGGGGGAAAGTACACAGCCCTGGGGTGATCCGGTGCTGTTGCTAGTATAGTCTGAGACAGTCTTTCCCAGCCGCACATGCTGCCTCCGGTCCGTCAGGAAGTCGATGATCCACCTGCAGAGGGAGTCAGGCACGTTGAGCAGGGACAGCTTGTCCCGGAGCAGAGCGGGGCGGATGGTATTGAATGCGGAGCTGAAGTCCACAAACAGGATCCTGGCGTAGGTTCCCGGGGAGTCCAGGTGCTGCAGGATGGAGTGGAGGGCCAGGTTGACTGCATCGTCTACAGACCTGTTGGCTCGGTAGGCAAACTGCAGCGGGTCCAGGAGAGGGGTGGTGATGGACTTGAGGTGGGACAGGACCAGGCGCTCAAAGGACTTCATGACTACAGAGGTGAGCGCTACAGGTCTGTAGTCATTAAGTCCAGTGATCCGTGGCTTCTTGGGGACAGGGATGATGGTGGAGGATTTGAGGCAGGACGGCACGTGGCATAACTTAAGGGAGGTGTTAAAAATGTCTGTGAAGACAGGAGCCAGCTGTTTCGCACAGAGTCTCAGGGTGGAGGGAGACACGCCGTCTGGGCCGGGGGCCTTGCGCGGGTTCAGTCTGGAGAACTGTTTGAGCACATCCTGCTCACTGATGATAAGGGGAGGGGGGGGAGGAGGGGGGGGGTGCCTTAAATGAAGTAGGGAATGTGGAGGCTGTGGAGCTGGAGGGAGGGGGGGAGTTGGACACAGATGACGAGGTGTCAAAACGGGCATAGTGTTGGGACAGTCTTTGACAAAGGGCTTTGTCATCCTGACCTTTAGGAGCCTTAGGTCGATAGTTGGTGATCTGCCTCAGTCCTCTCCACACGGAAGCCGAATCATTAGCAGTGAACTGCTGCTGGAGTCTCTCTGAGTACACAGATTTAGCCCTCTTCAGCTCTCTGTTAAACCGGTATTTAACCTCCCTGTAGCAGTCCCTGTCTCCACTTTTCAGCGCTGCTTCCTTCTCCTTCCTGATCTGTCTGAGCTTAGCTGTGAACCAGGGTTTGTCATTAGAGTAACTCACCCTGGTGCGTGATGGAAGAATGTTCTCTTCACAAAAGTGGATATATGAGTTCACAGTGTCCGTGTACTCATCCAGATCATGCGTGGCTCCTTTAAGCATGCCCCAGTCAGATATTTCCATGCACGTTTCCAGCTTCTCCTCAGCATCACTGGTCCGTATCTTCGTAGTGCTCACAACAGGTTTAGTGAGCTTCAATCTCTGTCTGTATGTGGGAATGAGGTGAACCATCACGTGATCAGATAATCCCAGCGCAGCTCGAGGGACAGCGCGATATGCGTCTTTCACTGTGGTGTAACAGTGATCCAGTGTGTTTAATCCTCTGGTGGGGCATTTAATAAACTGTTTGTAGCGGGGGAGATCGTGGCTCAGATTGCACTGATTAAAGTCGCCAGCCACAATAATCAGCGAGTCTGGAAAACTCCGCTCTGTGTGTTGAATGTGATCCGCGAGCACACGCTGAGCTTCGCGCGTGTCCGCGTCGGGAGGGGCGTACACAGCGATCATTATAAAAGAAGCAAACTCCCGCGGGGAATAAAAAGGCTTGCAGTTGATAACAAGAAATTCCAAGGCAGGAGAACAGTGTTTGGAAATTACCGTTACATCAGAGCACCAGCTGCAGTTGATGTAGAAGCAGACACCGCCTCCTGTGGTCTTGCCGGAAAGCTCTGTGTCACGATCAGCACGGAAGAGCTGAAAGCCGTCGAGGCGCAGCGCGCTGTCCGGTATATTTTCCCGGAGCCAGGTCTCAGTAAAGCAGAGGACAGCTGAGGAGGCGAGGTCCTTAAAACGCATCAGCAGTCTCAGTTCATCTACCTTGTTAGAGAGAGAGTTGGTATTGGACAGAAATATGCCAGGCAGCGCCGTTCGCGAGCCTCTCCTGCGAAGCCGCACGAGAGCGCCCGCTCGTCTACCTCTCTTTCGCCGTCTCACTTTCCGAGCCAAACAATAAACCAGATCGGCGGCAGGGGCTAGAAAAACTGGGAGGAGGTCCGTGGGGGTGAAAGTCCTGATATTTAGAAGTTCTTCACGGGTATAAGTGCAAGCAGACACACAATTGACAAACAAAAACAAACAAAGAGCGCAGCGAAGCACCATGTCGACCGCTGTGGGCGCCATCTTGGATGGCTCTTGGATGTCTTGGATGTCTCTGGCTTAATTCATTTATGCAACAGGTCTTTCAATCGTACATACAGTTCGCGAGGGGTTTCGTCCTGAAAAATGTCCAAGGAACGAAACCTCCTTCTATAAGTGTCAGAATTAATTTCAAATTTACTTAAGATAGCTTCTTTAACTCTTGCATAATTGTCTGTGTCAGCCACATCCATCAAGACATACGCGCTGCGCGCTTTACCTGTGAGCAAAGGAGCAAGATGGATAGCCCACTCTTCTTCCCTCCAGCGGCAGACTGTAGCGATCCTCTCGAATGTCGTCAGGTAATGTTCTATGTCGTCCTCGGGTGAGAGAGGATTCAGCCTGGGCTCGTGGTGCGTTGATGTCCTCCTTGGCTGCACCTGCAGCGGCAAATCTTCCTCCTGCGGGCCGACCCGACTGGCCGTCACCCTGGGGTCCTCCCCCGGAGCGGCGTCGTCACTGCCATGCTCCGCCCGGCTCCCAAACTCCTCTCTCAGCTCCGCAACCTGCGACTGTACCCGACGAATTTGCTCAGTCACAGCCTGCCACCTTTGGTCATGGAGAGCGGCTTCCTCCTCCATTTGCCGATCTCGGAGCGTCAGCAAACGTACCACCGATTTTACCAGGCTCGTTAGCTCTTCGAGCTCGCCCAGTCCGCTGTCTCCCTGCTCCTCCTCCGTCATGCCTGTATCCAGGTCAGACCGCTCCTCCTGCCTCACTTTTCTTCTCGCATGAGTCCTTCCGTCCACCAAACGCTACGACGTCGATGTAACGGACCACCGCTGCCACCAAATGTGAACGGTTGGTGCAGCAAAGCGAGGCCAGAGCTTCAATTCCAGTTTTCAATTAGACAAATTTATTTTTCACTTACAAGTAGTCATCTCCAGTTCAGATAATCTCCAGTCTCTCAGGATAAATCTTCTGACACAGTTTCAAACAAATGTACTTTCTCAAAAGAAGCATATCAAGTAATAGACATTCCTCAATAAACGTTTTCGTCAATTACCTTTCATCAATATACAACAACATACTACTGATATCTCACACCTGTTATATAATGGACAGATCAATTAGAGGTAATTAGCCCCTACCATAATCCCAGGTAAAACCCTTCATTCCTTATACTAAACACATACCCACTAATATATAAAAATACATAAATAACTTTCCCCAGACATACACAATATAAATATTTAAATAACACACAATAAATAGTCATATAAATAGTTCCATAAATAACCTTAACCCCTATTTACAAATATTAAACCACCCCTATGACTAACCATACATATTTGCTCCCTGCTGGTGTCCTATATAAGGCCTTCAACTCCTGACGGAGTCTTTTGCCTGGACACCCACAGGAAGCATGTTGGCAAAGGTATGTGCAATAAATCTTTTAACAATTATTTTACCAGATTCTTAATCATACTAATTATCTCCCAGGGCCTTCAAATTAACCAAGACGAATCATAAACCATTATGTGCATCTTAACCAACAATCATACAACATTACAACACTACAGATACAACATAATCACAATATAACCAGACATATAGTGGTGACATCCATCGTCAGAGGAACAGATGTTCGCCAACGACACTGCTTTTGTGGACAAGTAAGTGTTATAAACTAAATTATTCTTTATCACTGAAAATAGTAATAAAAATGACTTTTGACCGATCGGTAATTACAACAGTGCGTCATCGCCACATGACGGACCGTTGACGGACCGTTTTTTTGTGCGCCGAGCTCCTCTGTAGCGGGGGGGGGGGGGGGAGTTGTTATCCTCTACATTGCAAATATTTTAGTATAATTTTTATTGCACTGTAGGTTATTTTTTCTTGTAAAAAAAGGCCACACATTTTTTACGTGGTATGCTTCTTTGTGTGTGGGGGCTTGTTTGTTCATTCATTCATTCATGAATAAATAAACAACCCCCCCCCCACACACATACACAGCCCTGAGTGTCACCTTTCATTAGAGCCCAAGATGAAGCTTCTATATTGAATCATTCAAAAGTTAGACGTTTTTCCAAACTGTGCCATTTGGCACAATTTGGCACAGTTCAAAAACGCCTGGTAACAACCTGAGAAAAAAGCTGTGTAATATATTCATTTTTTGTTGTATTGTTACAAAATTTTGACCGCAGCTGGATAACACTTGGTTCTACATTTCTGTTGCATTTTCCAGCCAGTATCTGACAGCTGTGTGTTATTTGCAAGCATTTGTATCTAAAAAAAACACCCAGGTGAACTTTATTTTCTTCAAGTTCACTATGTTTAGATGACTGTTACTCAGTGGCAGGAGCACTTAGAGAGATTATGACTATTTTGCCAAAAAATTCAAAGTGTTTTCTTTTAAATGAGACCAACCCCATGAAGATGCAGCAAAGGGTTGAAGAACAACTTTTGATTTACTTTGGGTACGTTATTTTTTGGCGTTTTTAGGGAAATTGACCAGAGTGCAAGGGGTTAATATGTGAATTAAAGGACAAATCCTGATCAAAAATAACTTCAAGGTTCCTCACACAACTGCTCAGAGTGAGAGTGGCAGCATCTATACTACCGTTCAAAAGTTTGGGGTCACTTAGAAATTTCCTTATTTTTGAAAGAAAAGCACTGTTTTTTTCAATGAAGATAACTTTAAACTAATCAGAAATACACTCTAATATCTAATATACATTGCTAATGTGGTAAATGACTATTCTAGCTGCAAATGTCTGGTTTTTGTTGCAATATCTACATAGGTGTATAGAGGCCCATTTCCAGCAACTATCACTCCAGTGTTCTAATGGTACAATGTGTTTGCTCATTGAGTCAGAAGGCTAATGGATGATTAGAAAACCCTTGTGCAATCATGTTAGCACAGCTGAAAACAGTTTAGCTGGTTAGAGAAGCTATAAAACTGACCTTCCTTTGAGCAGGTTGAGTATCTGGAAAAAATTATTATTTCAAATACAAATCATTATTTCTAACCTTGTCAATGTCTTGACAATATTTTCTATTCATTTTACAACTCATGGTGGTAAATAAGTGTGACTTTTCATGGAAAACACAAAATAATTGTCTGGGTGACCCCAAACTTTTGAACGGTAGTGTAAATTAAGGGCATAATCTGAAAAGGAATTTCTAAGATGTTTTGGGCCAAAAAAATGACTTCAGTCTTACCAGAGTTCAATCGTAAAAAATTACAAGTCATCCAAGCTTTGATGTCCTTAAGACAGGCATCTAACTTGGCCAACTGATCACAATCATAGGGCTTCATTGACAGGTATAGTTGTGTGTCGTCTGCGTACAGTGAAAATGTATATAGTGCTTTCTGATGATATTGCCCAACGGGAGCATATATACTGTAGACTAAAAAGAGTTGGGCCCAACACAGATCCCTGTGGAACTCCATGACTGAGCTTAGAGCTGGAAGAAAATCCATCATTGACATGGACAAACTGAAATCTATCAGACAAATGAGATCTAAACCACTGCAACGGCGTTCCACTGAGTCCAACAAAGTGTTCCAATCTATCAAGTAGAATGGCATGATCGATGGTGTCAAAGGCTGCACTGAGATCTAAAAGAACAGAGACAAGTCCATTATCAGATGCAGTCAGGAGGTCATTAGAGACCTTCACTAAGGCAGTTTCAGTGCTGTGATGAGCTCATTACACACAGAGTGATATATGTCAGGTGTTTATTTCTTTTAATTTTGATGGTTATGGCTTATAGCCCTTGAAAACCCCAAATTCAGTTTCTCAAAAATTAGGAATATTACATACAATTAATTTAAAAAATTGATCCCCGTGTCTGCGTGGGTTTGCTCCAGGATTTCTCCGGTTTTCTCCCACATGCCAAAAACAGTGCAAGGTCAGGTTAATTGGCATCAAACTGGGGATTCTAAATTGTCCCTTAGGTATGACTGTGAGAGTGAATGGTTGTCTGCCTCTCTGTGTTGGCCCTGTAATGGACTGGTGATCTGTCCAGGGTGGACCCTGCCTCTTGCCCCAAAGATGCTGGGATAGGCTCCAGCCCCCACCGCGACCCGAAAAGGATTAAGCGAAGAAGATGGATGGATGGATGGATTTTTAATAGAAATGTTGGCCGACTGAAAAGTATGTTCATGTACCACTTAATACTTGGTCGAGGCTCCTTTGCATATTACTGCATCAATGCAGCGTGACATGGAGGTGATCAGCCTGTGTTACGCTGAGGTGTTATGAAGGTCCAGGTTGCTTTGATAGCGGCCTTCAGATTGTCTGCATTGTTGGTCTGGTGTCTCTCATCTTCCTCTTGACAATCCTCCATAGATTCTCTATGGGATTAGGTCAGTAGAGTTGCTGGGGCTAATCAAGCACAGTGATGCCATGTCATTAAACCAGGTATTTGTACTTTTGGCAGTGTGGGCAGGTGCCGTGTCCTGCTGGAAAATGAAATCAGCATCTCCATAAAGCTTGTCAGCAGAGAGAAGCATGAAGTGCTCTAAAATTTCCTGTTAGATGGCTGCACTGACATTGGACTTAAATAAACACAGTGGAAAAACACCAGCAGATGTCATGGCTCCACATATCATCATTGACTGTGGAAACTTCACACTAGACCTCAAGCAACTTGGATTCCATGCCTGTTCACTCTCCCTCCAGACTCTAGGGCCTTGATTTCCAAGTGACAGGACTTGGCACCTGATTTGGGGAGCCATGTCATCTGCTGGTCCACTGTGTTTTATCAAGTCCAAAGTCAATGCAGTCGTCTACCAGGACATTTTAGAGCACTTCATGCTTCCCTCTGCTGACAAGCTTTATGGAGACGCTAATTTCATTTTCCAGCAGGACTTGGCACCTGCCCACACTGCTGCCAAAAGTACCAAAGCCTGGCTTAATGACCATGGTATCACCATATTTTATTGGCCAGCAAACTCTCCTGACCTAAATCCTATACAGAATCTATGAAGTATTGTCAAGAGGAAGATGAGAGACACCAGACCCAACAATGCAAACGAGCTGAAGGTCACTATCAAAGCAACCTGGACCTTCATGACACCTCAGCAGTAACACAAGCTGATCACCTCCATGCCACGCCACATTGATGCAGTAATTAGGCAAAAGGAGCCAAGACCAAGTACTGAGTGTGTGCATGGACATACTTTTCAGTCGGCCAACATTTGTATTAAAAATCAGTTTTTTAAAATTAATTTTATGTAATATTCTAATTTTTTGAGAAACTGAATTTGGGGTTTTCATGGGCTGTAAGCCATAATCATCAAAATTAAAATAAATAAACACTTGAAATCTATCCCTCTGTGTGTAATGAATCTATATTTGAGTTCCATTTTTTGAACTGAATTATTGAAATAAATCAACTTTTCGATGACATTGTGGGAATGTGCAAATGACAAGACAGATTTCTCTCATGGCAACTTTATTCACATTCGCCAACATCTCAAAGAAGAAAGAGAACCATCACAGGAAACCTCTCGTCCTTAAATACCAGGACTCTCCAGTTCACAAATCACATTGCATTCAGTTCAATTCAATTCCATTCAATTCAATTCAACTTTATTTATATAGCGCCATTTCACAACAACAGTCATCTCATAGCACTATCAACTGTAGGGGAACCACCACAGTTGCGAAAGACCCCAGCAATCATTATCACAAGTCACATTGCATTTATATTAGCCAGTAACAATGCATCTCCCTCTTTAATCCTCTAATATCACCCCCCACAGTCTCAGGCCCTGCATACCAAAGCTAACACCTTCACAGCTTCCTGTTATCTCCAAGGAAACTCTGTCTTTGTTCTTATCTAAAATGTGAGGCCTTACATCAGTCACAAAGTAGGTCACATATGTGTGGCCACCCCCCCCCCCAAACATTTTAGAATGAACAAGAGAATAACAGTATGCATGCCGTGATAGAATCAATACACATCAGTCCGCATGCTGTCTAGGCTTCAGTCTCCTGCCGTATCTGCTGTAGCCCGGATTCCACGTCTCCGTGGCGCTGTCACGCTGGGGGGTTGCCGTCTGGGGGTGAAAACCTTTTGTCAGTCCCTGCGGGTGTTCTGGGGAAACATTACTCTGTGAAGCTCCCCGTGGGGGTCTACCTCGCCGCGGAGCCCTTGCCAACAGCACTTGCTCATCCGCCACCACAAAAGCGGGTTTGAGTCTGTTTATGCCAACTTTTTCTTTCCTACCCCCCAAATCTAGCAAAAACTGCTTGTCCCCTGTTTCCAACACTCTGAACGGTCCGTCATAAGGTGGTCGCAGTGGGGGTCGATGTGCATCGTGTCTGACAAAAACAAACTCTGCGTTCTTCAAAGCTTTAGGCACAAAAACGCGCGGAAAACTGTGGTGCCCGGGGCCGGGCAGCGTGCTTGATTCTATGTTACTCCTCAACAGCTGAGACGGGGAGGCGTCTGGCGCAGGGTTATCTGGGAGAAACTCCCCAGGCAGCCGAAGTGGTTGTGCAAACACGAGCTCCGCTGGGGAGGCTTCTAAGTCTTCTTTAGGCGCAGAACGCAACCCCAATAAAATCCACGGTAACTTGTCTACCCAATTTGCATCCGTCAGTGACGCTCTGAGAGCTGCTTTCAATGACCTATGAAATTGTTTGCATAACCCGTTAGCCTGCGGATTGTACGCGGTTGTGCGGTGAATTGTGACACCCAGCTCACTAAACCTGTTGTGAGCACTACGAAGATACGGACCAGTGATGCTGAGGAGAAGCTGGAAACGTGCATGGAAATATCTGACTGGGGCATGTTTAAAGGAGCCACGCATGATCTGGATGAGTACACGGACACTGTGAACTCATATATCCACTTTTGTGAGGAGAGCATTCTTCCATCACGCACCAGGGTGAGTTACTCTAATGACAAACCCTGGTTCACAGCTAAGCTCAGACAGATCAGGAAGGAGAAGGAAGCAGCGCTGAAAAGTGGAGACAGGGACTGCTACAGGGAGGTTAAATACCGGTTTAACAGAGAGCTGAAGAGGGCTAAATCTCTATACTCAGAGAGACTCCAGCAGCAGTTCACTGCTAATGACTCGGCTTCCGTGTGGAGAGGACTGAGGCAAATCACCAACTATCGCCCTCAGGCTCCTAAAGGTCAGGATGACAAAGCCCTTTGTCAAAGACTGTCCCAACACTATGCCCGTTTTGACACCTCGTCATCTGTGTCCAACTCCCCCCCTCCCTCCAGCTCCACAGCCTCCACAATCCCTACTTCATTAAAGGCACCCCCCCTCCTCCCCCCTGCCCTTATCATCAGTGAGCAGGATGTGCTCAAACAGTTCTCCAGACTGAACCCGCGCAAGGCCCCCGGCCCGGATGGCGTGTCTCCCTCCACCCTGAGACACTGTGCGAAACAGCTGGCTCCTGTATTCACAGACATTTTTAACACCTCCCTTAAGTTATGCCACGTGCCGTCCTGCCTCAAATCCTCCACCATCATCCCTGTCCCCAAGAAGCCACGGATCACTGGACTTAATGACTACAGACCTGTAGCGCTCACCTCTGTAGTCATGAAGTCCTTTGAGCGCCTGGTCCTGTCCCACCTCAAGTCCATCACCACCCCTCTCCTGGACCCGCTGCAGTTTGCCTACAGAGCCAACAGGTCTGTAGACGACGCAGTCAACCTGGCCCTCCACTCCATCCTGCAGCACCTGGACTCCCCGGGAACCTACGCCAGGATCCTGTTTGTGGACTTCAGCTCCGCATTCAACACCATCCGCCCCGCTCTGCTCCGGGACAAGCTGTCCCTGCTCAACGTGCCTGACTCCCTCTGCAGGTGGATCACCGACTTCCTGACGGACCGGAGGCAGCATGTGCGGCTGGGAAAGACTGTCTCAGACTCTACTAGCATCAGCACCGGATCACCCCAGGGCTGTGTACTTTCCCCCCTACTCTTCTCCCTTTACACCAACTCCTGCACCTCCAGCCACCAGTCTGTCAAGTTGATCAAGTTTGCGGACGACACCACCCTCATCGGGCTCATCTCCAACGGCGACGAGTCCGCCTACAGGAGAGAGGTGGCCCAGCTGGCGTCCTGGTGCAACAATAACAACCTGCAGCTGAACGCTCTGAAGACAGTGGAGATGATTGTAGACTTCAGGAAAGTCACTACCCCTCTGCCCCCCCTCACCCTCTCAGGCTCTCCCATCACCACTGCTGATTCCTTCCGCTTCCTAGGCACTACCATCACCAGGGACCTCAAATGGGAGCCGACCATCAGCTCACTCATCAAAAAAGCCCAGCAGAGGATGTTCTTCCTGCGGCAGCTGAGGAAGTTCAAGCTACCCACCAAGATGTTAGTGCAGTTCTACACAGCCATCATCGAGTCCATCCTCACCACCTCCATAACCGTGTGGTACGCAGGAGCCACTGCCAGGGACAGACTAAGGCTGCAGCGCGTCGTGCGCACTGCTGAGAAGGTGATCGGCTGCAAGCTCCCATCTCTCCAGGATCTGTACATCTCCAGGACCCGGAGGCGTGCTGGCCGGATCATAGCCGATCCCTCACACCCTGGTCACGTACTGTTTGCCCCCCTCCCCTCAGGTAGAAGACTTCGGTCCATCCAGACTAAAACCTCCCGTCACATGAACAGCTTCTTCCCCTCTGCCATCAGACTGCTGAACACTAAGTGACTTATTGACTCTCGTGCACCATGTACAGCAGCTCAACCAGACTCATGTCAATCATCACTGTTTTCTTCCTGCATTACCGACTGCACTATATAGTTCTCCACAGTATCTGCTGCTCGCTAATATTTTTTAACTGCTGACCAGTATCACTTTCTCTTATTCTACACTTTTTTGCATGTATAGTTTATTTCTTTTATCTTATCATGTTTAATGTTGCAGCATTGCACCGAGACAAATTCCTAGTTTGTGTACTACATGAACAATGGCAATAAATCTGATTCTGATTCTGATGAGGTTGCGGGCCATTGTCGACCAAAGTTCGGACACAAATTGAGGGCCTCTGTCGGACGTAATGTCCGATGGTACTTCGAAACGCGCCACCCAAGCTGTTAAAAATGCGCACGCCACCTCCTCAGCCGTGGTTGATGCCAGCGGAACCACTTCAGGCCAGTGCGTGGTGCGGTCCACCATTGTCAGAAGGTGTGTGCACCCCTGTGACAGCGGGAGGGGGCCCACGAGGGGGGCCCACGAGGTCCACATGAATGTGATCGAACCTCTTGGCCGGAATGTGAAACGGCTCCAAAGGAGCCCTCGTGTGCCTGTGTACTTTGGCTCGTTGACACGCCGTGCAGGCTGCTGCCCACTCTTTAACTTGTTTGCGAAGACTCGGCCACACGAATTTCTCTCCTACCATTTTGACCGACGCGCGCACTCCTGGGTGCGCCAAAGAATGAATCGAGTCAAAAACGCGGTGGCGCCACGTGGCCGGTACTACTGGACGCAGCCGTCCAGTGGAGACATCACAGATTAGGGGGGGCATACCGTCTTGCAGCACCATGTTCTCCAGCCTTAACCCTGTTTGTCCAGACTGGAGCGCGCGCACATCCGCGTCACTAAGCTGCTCCGCGGCCATGGCTGCGTAATCTATTCCTACGCTGACTGGGGACGCCATGGCGCGCGAGAGGCAATCTGCCACTACATTCAGTTTGCCCGCCACATGCTGAATATCAGTGGTAAACTCTGAGATCACGGCCAGCTGTCTCTGTTGCTGGCTTGACCATGGTTCGGAAACCTTAGCCATCGCGAATGTTAGCGGCTTGTGGTCAACGAACGCGGTGAAAGCGCGTCCTTCCAGCCAGAACTGAAAGTGGCGGATGGCCAAATGGAGAGCCAGCAGCTCCCTGTCGAACGCGCTGTACTTACATTCACTATCGCGCAAGGTCCTGCTGAAAAAGGTGAGGGGCTGCCAAACCCCGGCTACATGCTGCTCCACGACTGCCCCTATGGCCACATCTGACACGTCAGTAGTGAGCGCTATGCGGGCCGTTGGGTCTGGGTGTGCCAACAACGCAGCATTTGCCAAGGCTGCTTTTACCTCAGAGAACGCTCACTCCCGCTCCAGGGACCACTCGACCTTATTTGCGGGTTTCTGTTTTTTGAGCGCGGCATACAGCGGTTGCATGAGTTGCGCCGCGCGGGGGAGAAAACGGTTATAAAAATTCACCATTCCCAAAAACTCCTGTAACGCCCTGACCGTCTGCGGCCGGGGAAAAGTTGCTACCGCGCGCACTTTGTCAGGAAGCGGAACCGCTCCTTCGGGGGAGACGCGGTGTCCTAAAAAAATCGATCTGCGCCACCCCGAACTGACACTTCGCTGGGTTGATTATTAGCCCGTGACCTCCCAACCTCCGGAAAACTGTGGCTAGGTGGTTTTCATATTCGTCTTCGGACGTGTTGGCTACCAAAATATTGTCCAAGTAGACGAACACGAAAGGGAGATCGCGCAGCACCGCGTCCATCATGCGTTGCAACGTCTGTGCAGCCCCTTTAAGCCCGAATGGCATGCGCAAAAACTCGAATAGGCCATATAGAGTTATTACCGCTGTTTTGGGTATGTCCTCAGCGTGCACTGGGACTTGGTGGTAACCGCGGACCAAATCTATCTTAGAAAAAACACGCGCCCCTGCCAAATGAACGGAAAAATCTTGGATATGCGGGATTGGGTAGCGGTCGTGCGCTGTAGCGTTGTTTAACCTGCGGAAATCCCCGCAAGGTCGCCACGAGCCATCAGCCTTCGGGACCATGTGTAGCGGGGAAGCCCCATGGGCTGTTTGAACACCTGATTATGCCCAACCTCTCCAGGTTGGCGAACTCCTCGCACGCTATGGCCAGTTTAGCTGCGTCCAAGCGCCGAGCTTTTGCAAAAACGGGCGGTCTGGTAGTGGTAATAAAATGTTCCACCCCGTGTTTAGCGACTGTTGCCGAAAATGTGGGGACCGTGAGTGGTGGGAACTGAGTGAGCAGTGTGTGGAACTTACCGCTTGCAGCTGTGACGTTGGCTTGTGCTGTTGGCGGGGCCACTCGCGCTGTACAGGGAATAGAATCTAAAGAAAGTGCATTAACCAGGTGCCTGTTAGCAAGATCAACCAACAAACCATGTGAGCACAAAAAAATCAGCCCCCAACATATTGAAATTCACTACTGCTATAACAAAAGTCCACTCAAATGTACGGCCGTGTAGAGACAGAAGCAGAGTCCTCTCACTAAAGGTCTTAATCTCCCAGCCGTTCGCTGCTGCCATCCCGGGACCTCTGGAATCTGCTAGCCTGGCCGCGTAGGAAGGTGTGATGAAACTCAACTGGGAGCCTGTGTCCACGAGGAAATGCCTCCCCAAGTGTGCGTCCAACAAGTAGAGCAGCTTGTTCTCCTCCCCGAGGTCCGCGGCTGCTACCGACCCCCGGTCTTGGCGTTTCCCGAACGCTTGAACTGGCACGGTGGTACACATTTGCGTGCCCTCTCTGCGAAGCGGCGATGGTAGAAACAAAGGGCATCTTATCCGCGTTCCCTGGCCCCCGCCGCCGCCGTCGTCGGTGGGTCTGCTACTGCTGCCCCTGGCCCCCTGCCATCTCCAGTCGTCGCACCGAGTTCCGCTGCTGCGGCCGTGGCCGCGTGCTGTCTGCGGGCGTTGACAATTCGCTGCGCCTCCCGGGCCAGCACGCGGTAGTCCCGCTGGGCCAACAACGGCGAACTGGCCAGGGTCACTCTCGTCGCCGACGATAGGGTCCTGAGGAAGAGGTGGGTAAAGATGAAATGGTCGTCGTCTGAGCCTTTCAACCTCAACATCTTCTCCATCAGGTTAACGGGCGTGTCATCTCCCAACTCAGTCAGCGCCAGGAGTCTCTCTGCTCGCTTCTCAACCGAGAGGGTGAAGTGCTGGATGAGTGCAGCCTTCAACGTGCCGTATTTGTTGCTGTCTGGCAGCTGCTCGATAAGGCTGTCCACATGCTGGGCCGTGTGGTTGTCCAGTTTTGTGACCACATGGTAGAATTTTGTGTTGTCTACCGATATCCCCCGGAGGTTGAACTGTGCCTCAACCGCGTGGAACCAGGAGCGCGGATTGTTCTGCCAAAAGTCCGGTAGCTGGACCGTATGGCATTAGCTTGGGCTGGGGGCTCCTGACGAGGCTGGCCCCGGGGAATTCTCCTCTCGCTGCATTACTACGTCTTGGGTCACCAGTGTGGGGAATGTGCAAATGATGAGACAGATTTCTCTCAAGGCAGCTTTATTCACATTCGCCAACATCTCAAAGAAGAAAGAGACATCACAGGAAACTCTCGTCCTTAATCCGAGGACTCTCACAGTTGCACAAGTCACATTGCATTATATCGCCAGTAACATTGCATCCCTCTTTAATCCTCTAATATCACCCCCACAGTCTCAGCCCTGCATACCAAAGCTACACCTTCACAGCTTCCTATTATCTCCAAGGAAACTCGTCTTTGTTCTTATCTAAAAATGTGAGGCCTTACATCAGTCACAAAGTAGGTCACAATATGTGTGGCCACACCATTCTAATTTATTGAGATGCACCTATAAATCTTTCCCTTTCAACTCTTGCTGCTACCCTTCTGGTCACAAATCACCCTAGAACACTCGTGTCCACCCATTCCACCCTGCCTGCACTCTGTTCTTCACCTCTCTTGTGCATTTTCCATTGCTTTGGATGGTTGACCCCAGGTATTTAAACTCATCTACTTTCACTACCTCTACTCCTTATATCTTCACCATTGCACCTGCTTTCCTCTCATTCACACTGATGTATTCTGTCTTGCTTCAACTGACTTTCATTCCTCTTCTCTCCAGAGCATAACTCCATCTCTCCAGGTTCTCTTCCACCTGCTCCCTACTCTCACTACAGAGCACAATGTTGTCTGCAAACATCATGGTCCACAGAGACTCCTGCCTGACCTTATCTGTCAGCCTGTCCATCACCATGGCAAACAAGAAGTGGGTGAGAGCCAATCCCTGATGTAACCCACCCCCACCTTGAACCCATCTGTCACTCCTACAGCACACCTCACCACTATCTTGCTGTCCTCATACATGTCCTGCACCACCCTCACATTCTTCTCTGCCACTCCTGAGTTTCTCATACAGCACTACACTTCCTCTCTTAGCACCCTATCATCTGCTTTCTCTAGATCCACAAAGACATAGTGCAACTCCTTCTGACCTTCTCGATACTTCTCCATCAGCACTCTTAGAGCAAACATTGCATCTGTAGTACTCTTTCTTGGAATGAAACCGTACTGCTGCTAACTGATTGTCACCTCTCCTCTTAACCTGGCTTCAACAACTCTTACCCATATCTTCATAGTGTGGCTGATCAACTTTATGCCTCTGTAGTTACTACAGCTCTGAGCATCACCTTTGTTCTTGAAAACTGGTACCAAAACACTTCTTCTCCACTCCTCAGGCATCCTCTCACTCTCCAAGATTGTGTTTAACAGTCTGGTTAAAAAGTCCACTGCCATCTCTCCTAAACATCTCCATACCTCCACAGGTATGTCATCTGGACCAACCACCTTTCCATTCTTCATCCTCTTCAAAGCTGCCCTCACTTCTGCCTTGATAATCCACGGGACTTCCTTGTTCACCATCTTTCCTTCATCCATCCTCCTCTCTCTCTCATTGTCTTTATTCATCAGCTCTTCAAAGTTCTCCTTCCACCTTCTCAACACACTCTCGTTATTTGTTAGTACATTACCATTTCTGTCCTTAATCAGCCTAACCTGCTGTACATCCTTTCCAGCTCCATCTCTCTGTCTAGCCAATCGATACAAGTCCTTTTCTCCTTCCTTAGTGTCCAGCCTCTCATACAACTCACTATATGCCTTTTCCTTTGCCTTTGCCACCTCTCTCTTTGCCATGCACTTAGATTCCAAATACTCCTGTCTACTTTCTTCATCTCCGTGACTATCCCAGTTTTTCTTTGCCAACCTCTTCCTTTGTTCTAATACTAGAACAAGGATTCAGTGTACCCCGCACGGTATGGTGTTACCGGGGCCCCACCCTGGAGCCAGGCCTGGGGCAGGGGCTCGATGGCTAGTGTCTGGTGGCTGGGTTTCCGCCCATGGGACCCGGCCGGGCTCAGCCCGAAGGAGTTACATGGGTCCGCCTTCCAGTGGGCTCACCACCTGCAGGAGGGATCATGGGGGTCCGGTGCTATGTTGATCAGGTGGCAGTCAAAGGCGGAGACCTTGGCGGTCTGATCCCAAGCTTCCTAAACTGGCTTTTTTTTTTTTTTTCCACAATATCTTTATTGAACCTTTTTTTTTTAACAAACATAATACAAACAATCAAACACTAATACTAAAGTACTACAAAAAAAAAAAATGCACTAAAAACACCAACAACCACCAACAAAATCAAGTCTTCAACAATGCTCCTCTGTTTAGTCTAGACAATCCAATACCTAAGTATACATATTATGTTCACCAGTTGGAATTTACAAGGTCCACACACATCATTCACCTTCTTCTTCAAGAGTTATGTTTTAAATTTTTTACATAATCAATAAAAGGTCTCCATATATTCTCAAACACAATTTCCTTTGATTTCAGTATATATGTTATTCTTTCTAATGGAAGGTTTGTTAACATCTGTCTTAACCACTGAGTCACATCTGGTCTATGAGTCCTTTTTCCATAATAGTGCAATACATTTTTTGGCATTAAGCAAACTGAGGTCTATGAATGTTCTTTCACTTTTATTAAATATATGCTTTTCTGGGTACAGACCCAACAAAAAACAGTTTAGGATTCAATATGATTTGTTTTGAGATTATTTTTTCAATTGTTACCCTCACCTCTTCCCAAAACATTCTATTAATCTACATTCCCATAAACAATGAAATAGGGTTCCTTTACTTTCCATGCATTTTGTGCATGTATCTGGTATATTTTTGTTATATCTATTTAACTCCACCGGTGTAACATACATCCGCATTAAACCATTTGAAATGTATCAATTAAGACGTACATTTATTGATTTGGTTTGAGCTTCTGTACAAGCCCAATTCCCATTGTTCCTCTGAAATTTCAATTTGCAGATCTTCTTTCCAGTAGTTTAATCTTTTCAGTGAATTTTCACTTGAAAATAGTGTCAAATGAGTTATAAAACTCTGAAATAATACCCTTTCTTTTACTATCTTTCATCATCATTTTTCCAAGGATGAATAAATAGTCGAGTGAGAGCTTTATTTGATTTGATCGAATAAAGTTTCTAAGTTGAAGATATTTAAAAAAATGTGTTCTATTGAGATAAATTTGATCCTCAGCTCTTCAAAAGACATTATGTTGTCTGCACATGGCAAATATAAATCCTGAATCTTTTGTATCCCTTTAAATTCCATACTTAAATACAGCGTCCGCTCTCCCTGGTTTAAAATATTGATTACCCCATATTGGACTAAATTGTGACAATAACTGTGGTTCTTTAAATAGTTTTTAGCTTCACCCCATATTTTGATCATATGCTTTACAAATGGATTTTAACTTGTTTTTGTAATTTTTTTGCCGAGTCTGAGTATATTAATATGGGAAGAGGTAAGGTAAATTGTATGATTCCATTTCAGTCCAGTGAGGGAGATCATTTGATGAAAAATAATATGTCATAGACCTCAGTTGTGCCGACCAATAATACAACATAAAGTTTGGACATTTCAGACCTCCACGATCAAATGGTAAATATAATAAAGACAAACGTAATCTAGCCCTCCTGTTGTTCCATATAAATTCCACTAACTTTTTTTAATTCTGAGAATAAATCTAAAGGTGGTGGTAAGGCAATGTATTGAAATAAATAAAGTATTTTAGGTAAGATATTACTTTTAAGTATATTGATTCTCCCGATCATCGACATTGGTAGTGACATCCATCTCTGAGTTAACTCATCAATATCTGTCATTAAGGCTTCATAATTGATGCTGGCGATTGATTCTAGCTTAGGCATAATTTGGATTCCTAAATATTTAAACTGATTTACAACATTGAATTGATTTACCTCAGAAGCTGGGTAATTTCTCTGGGTCTCATTTAGCATTAATATTGAAGATT
The DNA here is from genome assembly GCA_020510985.1 of Pholidichthys leucotaenia. Taxonomy (NCBI): domain Eukaryota; kingdom Metazoa; phylum Chordata; class Actinopteri; order Cichliformes; family Pholidichthyidae; genus Pholidichthys; species Pholidichthys leucotaenia. The sequence goes on from CM035839.1 coordinate 478,530,270, forward strand.
TAGTTTTATTTATTTTATATCCTGATATTTCCCCAAAAATTCTTTATTAAATTCAACAAGGTCGGAATTGATTTTTAAGATTCGACATAAACCAAATTATGTCATCGGCGTACAGGGAGATTTTATGTTCTGTTGGTCCAACTTTAATTCCATATATTTGTGAATGTAAACGTATCGCTATCGCTAAAGGTTCAATTGCCATAGTAAACAGTAAAGGTGAAAGTGGACAGCCTTGTCGACATCCTCTATTGATTTTTATTGGTTTTGAATATTGTTATTTGTTAGGATTTCCTGCTGTAGCATTATATATATATTATCTGAACCCATTTTAATGAAATTATTCCAAGTCCAAACCTTTGTAAGACTTCAAAAAGAAAAGGGCCATTCAACTCTATCAAGGCTTTTTCGGCATCCAGTGATAAGAGAGCTGTATCCGGTGCTTCTTTATTAGAATAAATAATATTAAATAGTCTTCTTACATTATGGAAGCCTTGTCTTCCCTTTATAAAGCCATTCTGATCTCGATTAATAATATTTGGTAAAATTTCTTGTATTCGTCTCGCTAAAATTTTACAGATTATCTTAAGGTCGGCATTTAATAGGCTTATTGGTCTCATATTTTCACATTTATTAGAGGGCTTACCTGGTTTTGGCAACAGTATAATTAAGGCATTATTCATATATGATGGTAAATTACTATTTTGAAATGCCTCCAAAACCATTTCCAAAAAAGGTCCCGTCAATTTACTCTTAAATTTTTTATAAAGGTCAACTGGAAGACCATCTGGTCCTGCACTTTTTCCTGATTTCATATTATCAATAGCTAGTCCAACTTCTTCTTGACTAATTTTAGACTCCAGTATCTCCCTGTTTTCATTTGGAATACACGGTATAAATAGTTCGTTCAAAAACCCATGTAGTTTTGTTAAGTCAGATTCATTTTTGTATCATATAATTTTTCATAGTAATCTCTAAAGGCTCTATTAATTTCTAAAGGATCTATAACTACCTGTCCGTTACTTATAATACTGGTAATTGGTGTTTTAGATTCTAATTGTTTAATCTGCCATGCCAATAACTTTCCTGATTTTTCACCTTGTTCATAAAAAGATTGTTTCAATCTTAGAAGACTCGAGGCAGCTCTATTCGCTGATTTTTTGTCATATTCAGCTCTCAAAATCAGTAATTCGTTCTCCAACCTTGGATCTCTTCCTGCATATACTCTTTCTTGAAGAATTTTTATTTTATGTTCCAATTGGACTCTCTCCTCTCGAGTCTTCTTAGATTTTGAACCTGTATAACTAATAATATGTCCCCTAATAAAAGCTTTGAAAGCCTCCCACTTTACACATGCTGATGTTTGTGTAGTATTGATATCAAAGAACTCATCTATCTGTTTTTCTATATACTTAACAAATTCCTCATCCTGAAGCCATTTATGCTGAAATTGCCATCTACCTGGTTCCTTTGTCAATTTCTTATCTACATACATTAGACAGCAGGGTGCATGATCAGAGATCACGATGTTATCATTAAAGCAGTTTTGAATCTTGGACCTTAATTCTGTGGAGATCAAAAAATAATCTATACGTGAGAATGTCTTGTAGGTACTGGAATAACAAGAGTAGGCTTTAACTTGTGGTTTCATTTCTCTCCATATATCTATCAATTTCAATTCTTTCATAAAATGATTAATGGTCATCCTACATCCATTGTGCGTACAATCCAGTCCTGTTGATCTATCTATACTGGGATTCAATGTACAATTAAAATCCCCTGCTATTATATGTTGCCCTGTAAGTGATGATAAGATAAGAAATAAATTAGCAAAGAACTTTTGATCATCTATATTGGGACCATATAAGTTCACCAAATTTATGTTTTCTAATAGCAAAGATCCTTGAATGATTACATATCTTCCAAATTTGTCTCCAATTACATTTTTCACTTGAAATGGGACTGATTTATGTATGAGAGTCATAACTCCCCTGGCTCGGGATGAAAATGATGAGGTGAAAACATTTCCTTGCCATCTACTCCTAATTCTTTTTACATCCTCCTCTATTAGATGAGTTTCTTGTAAAAACACAATTTTTGAACCCATGTCTTTTATTTTATTCATAACTTGTTTAAGTTTTTTTAAATTTTGTAGACCTCTGCAATTCCATGAAGTTAAATTAAGATTAACACTTTGATTTATAATCAATAGGGAGTTTGGGATTACCTTGCAGTGTAAACATGCTCATACAGAAAAGCAAAAAAAATGAGTGGTTGAACATTCATCCTACAAACTACACACAAACAAATTCCCCCTTCCCACATTTGTGGCAAACCCCCCAAAATCAAAAGAAAAATTCCGTCTCCCGATATAGCCATCGACCGTTCCACACCCACGAGGAACAACCAAAGCCACTCCTTCTTCATCCTCCCAATCACCCTAACTCTACTGCTTTTAATAACGTAACATTAACTCTCTTCTGTAATTTTCCAATTTAACTCCAAAATTTTTTAGCAATTTTGTACTTTTTTTTTTTTAATATGTAATACAATCTATATTTTGTAATCTTGTTATATGCTTCTAATCAGTTAAATGCTCAAATATTCTACCCTATATTCTGTTCATGCTTAGCTCCCACCAGTCTCTTCCTGGATCTTCTTGATGAGCTCCTGCGCCTCCTCGGGGGTCTTGAAGATGTGTGTTCTGCCCTCATATGTGACCAGAAGTCTTGCAGGGTGAATCACTCCATGACGAATCTCAAGGTTGCGCAGTTCTTTGCGGATGGGGTCAAACTGCTTCCTTAATTGTTGGATTCCTGAGGCCAGATCTGGGTAGAACCGCACCTGCTGATCTTGGTATTTAATTTCTCCTTTGGCCCGCACCGCGTTGGAGATCGTCATCCTGTCTCTGTAGCTGAAAAACTTCATAATTAGCGTCCTCTGTGCTGCCTTGTTACCTCTCGGTGGGCCAATTTGGTGGGAGCTTTCCAAGACGACTGATGATTTTAGCTCCGCGTTGTTCAGCGCCTCCGGGATCCACCCCTCCAAAAAGGAGCATGAATCACGACCTTCGGCTCCCTCCGGTAAACCCACCAGCCTCAGGTTATTCCGTCTGGACCGGGATTCCAAGTCCAGAATGCTATTTTCCAGATCTTTATTTTTTTTTTCCAAAGTGCGCACCTTTATTTGAAGTCCGCTGATTTCATCCTCCGCACTTGAAACACGAAGCTCCGCCTGCGTCACTCGCTCCACGCAGTCACCCAACTCCTTTCTCATTGCATCCAACGCTGCCATAATCCCATCAAGTTTAGCGGAAAAGTCTGCTCTCATTGAGCTAATGGCAGCCAGCACTGCACCTGTGCCGCCATCATCAGCAGTTGCCGCACCACCGCTAGTTTCATCCGCCATATCCGCAGCTTTTTCTACTGCGCCACAAACTTAAAAGTCCGTTAATTTGGACTGCTTCGGCGATTCAATTTTTCCCCCTCCTGATTTCCCAGCCTTAGTCTTCACCGGCATATCCTCACCCAAACGCTGGGAAAAGTTCTGTTCCAAATGAGAGAGTTATTTGCCGAATCTTTATTTCCAGGAGCAGAGCAGAGTGATACGTGACCTTCTAGGCGGCCGCCATAACCGGAAGTCCCCTAAACTGACTTTTAAGATAAGATAAGCCTTTATTAGTCCCACAATGGGGAAATTCCAGGATTGCAATAGCACAGGGATAGCAACACTCAGAGCAATAATTAAGAAGATACGAAAAATATAAATAAGAGCAGTGGATATACATACGTACACATAAATATATAAATATATATACTCAGTGCGGAGCATTGTAGCTAGATGAAATAAACAGCATAACCGTCTACTTAGTTATCCTACATAGTATGAATATGTACCCATACATATTGTCACCCTCCGTAGCGACTGATATTGTCCTAGTTGTATACTGGAGGGGACCATTTGTGTAAGTCTGTTGCGTCCTTTGCATTCAATACTATTAGGTCGTCACATTTTTTGCTATCTCTGCGAGCAGTTCTGCTTAGGTTATACAGTCTGACAGCCGTAGGTAGGAAGGACCTGCGAAACCTCTTGGTTGCGCACCTAAGATGATGTAGTCTACTGCTAAATGAGCTCCTCAGTGCATTCAGTATGTCCTGCATAGGGTGGGACTCGGACACCAGCAGAGATGACAGTTTAGCCACCATCCTTCTCTCTTCCATCTCCTCCACTGGATCAAGGCGTTGCCCCAGGACAGATCTCGCTTTCTTGATCAGTTTGTTCAGTCTCTTCCTATCGGCTGCAGTAATGCCACTGCCCCAGCAGACCACTCCAAAAGTGATGGCTGATGCCACCACCGTGTCATAGAATGTCTTCAGCAGCGCCCCTTGTACACCAAAAGACCTGAGTCTCCTCAGTAGGAACAGCCTGCACTGTCCCTTCTTGTAGAGTGTGTCGGTATTGCGTGACCAGTCTAGTTTATTGTTCAGATGAACACCCAGGTACTTGTAGGATGTCACCATCTCAATGTCCGTTCCCTGTATGTTTACTAGTGCTGTGAGGGGTTGTCCTTGCCTGCGGCAGTCCACCACCAGCTCCTTAGTTTTCCTCGCGTTGATCTGGAGACAGTTCCGATGGCACCAGTCCACGAAGTCCTGGATAAGTCCTCTGTACTCAGCTTCATCTCTGTTGGAGATGAGGCCAACGATCGCAGAGTCATCAGAGAACTTCTGTAGATGGCAGTGTGTTGTGTTGTGTGAGAAGTCCACAGTATAAAGGGTGAACAGGAAGGGAGCCAAAACCGTCCCCTGGGGGGCCCCCGTGCTACCGATGATCGTGTCAGACACACAGTCCCGGGTTCTCACAAACTGTGGCCGGTTAGTGAGTTAGCCCAGGATCAATGATGACAGGTGCTGGTCCACCCCTGCGCACAGCAGCTTGTCCTTCAGGATCATCGGTTGGATGGTGTTGAAAGTACTGGAGAAGTCAAAGAACATGATCCTCACCGCATTCCCAGGCTCCCCCAGGTGGGACAGAGAACGGTGAAGGAGGAAGATCACTGCATCCTCCACCCCAATGCCATGCTGGTAGGCGAACTGGAGTGGATCCATCGCTGCTCCCACCAGGGGGTGGAGGTGAGCAAGGAGCAGTCTCTCCAGGGTCTTCATCAAGTGAGATGTCAGGGCCACTGGTCTGTAGCTGTTCAGATCTTTGGGGTGGGAAGTCTTTGGTACAGGTACCACACAAGATGTTTTCCACAACTGTGATACCCTCCCCAGCTTCAGGCTCAGGTTGAAGATGTGCTCCACAATCCCACACAGCTGGTCTGCACAGGACTTGAGGAGCTTTGCGCTGATGCCGTCCGGTCCCGAGGCCTTCCTTTCCTTGATCTTCCTCAGCTCCGTCCTCACCTAGGTTTTAGTGAGGGTCAGGTTGGAGGGCTGTGTGCTAGGAGTGGGGGGGTGTTGGTGGAGTGGGGTGTGGACAGCAGGTCTCGATGACTTTAGAGGCAGCAGTGGTTGTTGTGCAGTCGGGGGGGAGGGCGGTTGGTCAAACCTATTAAAAAACAGATTCAGATTGTTCTCCCACTCCCTGCCCCCCGTGACCTGGGGGAAGGTATTCTGGAGCCCAGAGATGGTTTTAAGGTTTCTCCAGACCCCGCTGATGTCGCTCCGTTGCAGCTTGTCCTCCATCTTCTTCCTGAAGCTGTCCTTGCCTTCTCTGATCTTCCTCCTCAGCTCCCTCTGTACAGACTTCAGCATCTCCCTGTTCCCCGACCTGAAGATCCTCTTCTTCTCTCTCAGAAGTGTTTTCATCTCAGGGTTGATCCAGGGTTTGTTGTTCGAGCAGCACTGTATGGTCTTGGTGGGTACGGTGTTGTCCACACAGAAGCTGATGTAGTCCATGATGGTGTGAGTGAGGCCGTCGATGTCCTCACCATGTGGATCGCAGAGCTGCTCCCAGGCAGTGGTTTCAAAACAGTCCTTTAGAGCGTCCATTGCCTCCTCAGACCATAACTTCACTGTGCGCATGACCGGAGGTTGTCTTTGTACTAGGGGTTTGTACACTGGCCGGAGATGAACCAAGTTGTTATCCGATCTCCCGAGTGAGGGGAGTGGTGATGAGGTGTACGCCTCCTTAGTATTTGCATAGAATAAGTCCAGTGTTTTATTGTCTCTAGTGTTGCATGTGACTTACTGGGTGAACGTGGGTAGAATGGAGGACAGTGAAATATGGTTGAAATCACCTGAGATGAGGAGAAGAGCATCTGGGTGTTCTGTCTGCAGCCTGCCAGTTACTGAGTGGATGACATCACGCGCTGTCCCAGCGTTCGCCGTCGGATTTGCATAAATAACAATGCAGATCACGTGTGAGTATTCCCTCGGGAGATAGGTAGGCCGCATGCTAATAGCTAGCAACTCATTGTCTTTGCTACAGTGCTGTACCTTAACCGTGATATGCCCCGGTCTGCACCAGTTGTTATTGACATGCATTATCACTCCCCCGCCTCTTGCCTTCCCACTGTCTGGTGTCCGGTCTGCCCGTATTGCGTGAAAACCCTCCAGTTCGATGTTAGCATCTGTTGCTAGTTCTGTCAGCCATATCTCGGTAAACAACAACAGGCCACTCTCTCTGTACACGCTCTCGTAGCGGGAGATAGCCGCTAGCTCATCAGTTTTATTGATTAGCGATCAAACATTCCCCATAATGACAGATGGGAGGATGGGTCTGTACCTTATATTCCTCGCCCGCCGTCTTACTCCAGCTCGACATCCACGCTGTTTCCGTCGTATTTCTCCCGGTATGTTGAGTTTTTTCGTTAGCATCATGGGCTGGTTAAGTGCTAACAGCTGGTCTCTATTATACTGCCTCCTGCAAGAAACAATGGCTCCGTCCGCTGGCTCAGGAGACATTTGGGCGATCTACGTGTTTTGGGACATAGAATGTCACCTCTCTGGTGGGGAAGGAGCCTGAGCTGGTGCATGAGGTTGAGAGATACCGGCTAGATATAGTCGACCTCACCTCAACACACAGCTCCAGTTCCGAAACCAGTCTCCTGGAGAGGGGCTGGAGCTTGGCCTACTCTGGAGTTGCCCTGGGCGAGAGGCGATGAGCAGGGGTGGGTATTCTTGTATCCCCCCACCTTGCTGCCTCTATATTGGAGTTTTCCCCGGTGGACGAAAGGGTTGTTTCCCTACACCTTCGGGTTGGGAAATGGGTCCTGACCATCATTTGTGCCTATGCACCAAATGATGATTCAGAGTACCCACCCTTTTTGGAGTCTGTGACTGGGGTGCTGGAGAGTGCTCCTCTTGGAGTCTCTATTGTTCTACTGGGGGACTTCAATGCGCATGTGGGCAATGACAGTGAAACCTGGAAGAGGGTGATTGGGAGGAACTGCCTGCCCGATCCGAACCCGAGTGGTGTTCAGTTATTGGACTTCTGTGCTAAACACAGCTTGTCCATGACGAACACCATGTTCAAGCATAAGGGTGTCCATATGTGCACCTGGCACCAGGACACGCTAGGTCACAGGTCGATGATCGATTCTGTTCTTATGTCATCAGACCTGCGACTGTATGTCTTGGACACTCAGGAAAAGAGAGGTGCAGAGCTGTCAACTGATCACCACCTGGTGGTGAGTTGGATCCGATGGGAGGGGAGGATGCCATTCAGACCTGGTGGACCCAAACGTATAGTAAGGGTGTGCTGGGAACATCTGGCTGAGGCCCCTGTCCGGGAGATCTTCAACTCCCGCCTCCGGAAGAACTTCAACAACATTCTGAGGGAGTCTGGAGATATGGAGTCTGAATGGGCCATGTTCTCCACCTCCATTGTTGAAGCAGTGGCCCAGAGCTGCGGCTGCAAGGTTGTCGGGGCATCTCATGGTGGCAACCCCCAAACCAAGTGGTGGACACCAGTAGTGAGGGATGGCCATCAAGCTGAAGAAGGAGTCCTATCAAGCTTGGTTGGCCTGTGGGACTCACGAAGCAGCTGAGGTGTACTGGCAGGCCAACCGGAGTGCAGCTCGGGTGGCTGCTGAACTAAAAACTCGGATATGGGAGGAGTTTGGTGAGTTCATGGAACAAGACTTTCAGTCGGCCTCGAGGAGATTCTTGCAAACTGTCCGGCGGCTCAGGAGGGGGAAGCAGCTCCCTGTCCACACTGTGTATGGTGCGGATGGGGCGCTGTTGACTTCGACTGGGGATATCGTCGGGCGTTGGAAGGAATACTTCAAGGATCTCCTCAATCCCACTGATACGCCTTCCACAGAGGAAGCAGGGTTTGTGGACAAGGGAGATGACTCACCTATCATGGGGCTGAGGTCGCCAAGGTGGTTAAAAATCTCCTTGGTGGCCGGGCCCCGGGGGTGGACGAGACTCACCCTGAGTACCTCAAGGCCCTGGATGATGTAGGGCTGTCATGGTTGACACACCTCTGCAACATTGTGTGAAGGTCGGGGGCAGTGCCTTTGGCATAGCAAACTGGGGTGGTGGTTCCTCTCTTCAAAAAAGGGGACCAAAGGGTGTGCTTCAACTTAAGAGGGATCACACTCCTCAGCCTCCCTGGGAAGGTCCATGCCAAGGTACTGGAGAGGAGAGTCCGGCCGTTGGTCAAACCTCAGATTCAGGCGAAGCAATGTGGTTTTCGTCCTGGCCGTGGCGCATCGGACCAGCTCTTTATCCTCTCGAGAATCCTCAAGTGTTCATGGGAGTTTGCCCAACCAGTTTCCATGTGTTTTGTGGACTTGGAGAAGGCATTTGACTGCGTCCCTTGTTGTTTTTGGTGGGGGGTGCTTCTGGAGTACGGGATATCAGGCTTGTTGTTACGAGCTCTTTGGTCTCTGTATGACTGTTGTGAGTGTTTGGTTCGTATTGCCAACACTCGGATCGGACTCATTCCCAGTGAGAGTTGGACTCCACCAGGGCTGCCCTTTGTCACTGAGCCTGTTCATCATTTTTATGGACAGGATTTCTAGGCGCAGCCAGGGAACAGAGGGTGTCATGCTTGGTGACCACAGGATCTCATCTCTGTTGTTTGCAGATGATGTTGTCCTGCTGGTTTCATCCAACAATGACCTACAGTTTTTACTGGGACAGTTTGCCACTGAATGTGAAGCGGCTGGGATGAGAATCAGTACCTCCAAGTCCGAGTCCATGGTCCTCAGCTGGAAAAAAGTGGATTGTCCTCTCCGGGTTGGGAATAGGCTCCTGCCCCAAGTAGAGGAGTTTAAATATCTTGGGGTCTTATTCATGAGTGAGGGGAGAATGGAGAGAGAGACAGATTGGAGCAGCATCTGCAGTGATGTGGACGTTGTATCGGTCTGTTGTGATGAAGAGGAAGCTGAGCTGTAAGGCAAAGCTGTCGATTTACCAGTCAGTTTACGTTCCTACCTTCACCTATGGTCACGAGCTTTGGGTAATGACCGAAAGAACGAGAATGCAGATACAAGTGGCTGAAATGAGCTTTCTTCATAGGATCGCTGGACTCACCCTCAGAGACAGGGTGAGGAGCTCAGTCATCTGATAGAGGCTCAGAGTAGAACTGCTGCTCCTCCACATTGAAAGGAGCCAGTTGAGGTGGTATGGTCATCTGATCAGGATGCCTCCTGGACACCTCCCACTTGAGGTGTTTCGGACACATTCCTCTGGGAAGAGACACTGGGGCAGACCCAGCCCTTGCTGGAGAGACTCTGTCTCCCAGCTGGTCTGGGAACGCCTTGGTATCCTCTCTGAAGAGCTGGAACAGGCGGCTGGAGAGAGGGAAGTCTGGGCTTCTCTGCTTGAACTGCTGCCTCCATGACCCGGACCTCTGGAAAAGTGGTAGAAGATGGATGGATGGATGGAAGGAACCTCTTCCTTTGGGTACTTTCCTGTACCTCCTCATTCCACCACCAAGTCTCCTTTTCTTCCTTCCTCTGTCCACTGGATACACCACATACCTTTTTACCCGTTTCCCTCAATACTTTTGCTGTACTTTCTCAGTCATCTGACAATTCTTCCCTTCCACCCAGAGCCTGTATCAACTTCTTCCTGAACTCTGTACGACCTTCTTTCTTCTTTAACTTCCCCCCTTATACCATGTTCCAAATTATTATGCAAATGGGATTTTAGTGTCATAAACATTCAGTTTTTTGTTTTTCAATTAAACTCATGGATGGTATTGTGTCTCACGGCTCTTTGGATCACTCATGTCGATCTCAGACACCTGTCATAATTAGTTTGCCAGATGAGCCCAATTCAAGGAAAGCTACTTAAGAAGGATGTTCCACATTATTAAGCATGCCACAGGTTTCAAGCAATATGGGAAAGAAAAAGGATCTCTCTGTTGCCGAAAAGCGTCAAATAGTGGGCTGTCTTGGACAAGGTATGAAACCACTAGATATTTCATGAAAACTTAAGCGTGATCATCTTACTGTGAAGAAATGAGTAGCTGATTCAGAGCACAGATGGGTTTGTGCAGATAAAGGCATAATGAGGAAGGTTTCTGCCAGACAAATTCATTGGATTAAGAGAGCAGCTGCTAAAATGCCATTACAAAGCAGCAAAAAGATATGTAAATCTGCTATTGCCTCTGGAGTCCCACAAACCTCAAGGTGTAGGATCCTCCAGACGCTTGCAGTTGTGCATAAACCTACTATTCGGCCACCCCTAACCAATGCTCACAAGCAGAAATGGTTGCAGTGGGCCCAGAAATACATGGAGACTAATTTTCAAAAAGTCTTGTTTACTGATGAGTGCCGTTCAACCCTGGATGGTCCAGATGGATGGAGTAGTGGATGGTTGGTGGATGGCCACCATGTCTCAACAAGGCTGTGACATCAGCAAGGAGGTGACAGAGTTGTGTTTTGGGCCAGAATCATGGGGAGAGAGCTGGTAGTCCTCTTCAGGATCCCTGAAAGTGTGAAAATGACCTCAGCAAAGTATATAGAGTTTCTGACTAACTACTTTCTTCCATGGAACAAAAAGAAGAACTGTGCCTTCTGTAGCAAAATTATCTTCATGCTTGACAATGTACCATCTCATGCTGCAAAGAATACCTCTGTGTCATTGGCTTCTGTAGGCATAAAAGGAGAGAAACTCATGGTGTGGCCCCCATCCTCCCCTGACCTCAGCCCTATTGAGAACCTTTGGAGCATCCTCAAGCAAAAGATCTATGAGGGTGGAGGCAGTTCACATCAAAACAGCAGTTGTGGGAAGCTATTCTGACATCTTGCAAAGAAATTCAAGCAGAAACTCTCCAAAAACTGACAAGTTCAGTGGATGCAAGAATTGTGAAAGTTATATCAAAGAAGGGGTCTTATGTTAACATGTACAGCGGGAAAAGTAAGTATTGAACATGTCAACATTTTTCTCATTAAACATAATTCTTTTGGACCTATTGACCTGAGATTTTCACCAGATATCAGTAACAACCCAAGTAATCCATACATACAAAGAAATCAAGCCAGCTGTGTTCACAAAACAAGTTATATTTAGTAAAGTGGACTGACACAGGGAATAAGTATTGAACATTTTAAGAAAAAGAGGTGCTAAAAGGCATAGAAATCCAAGAAACCAGCAGAAATCCATCTGAATTTAGAAAGCCATCACATCCCCCATCAGTGCAAATTAATTTCATCTGGTTAAGTCCTGACTGATAGTCTTTAAAAAGCTCTGTGAATATCAGATTGTCAGACCACAAAGAACTCATGACGGGTAGAAGCAAAGAGCTCTCTCTAGACCTTCACAACCTTATTGTTGCAAAACATAATGATGGCACTGGTCACAGGCACATTTATAAACTGCTGAATATTCCAGTGAACACTGTTGGAGCCATCATTTAGAACTGGAAAGAATATCATTTTACCATAAACTGGCCACGACCAGGAGCTCCTCGGAAGATTTCTGACAGAGGAGTCAAAATAATTATCAGAAAAGTTATACAAGAGACAAACATCACTGGTGGAGAGTTCCAGAAAGACCTGGAGTTAGCAGGTACTGCTGTTTCAAAGAAAACGATAAGTAATGCACTCAACTGACATGGTCTCTATGCCCGCTCACCTCGCAAGACTCCATTGCTGAAGAAAAAGCATGCAGAAGCTTTTTTAATGTTTGCTGCACAGCATTTGGGCAAGCCAGTAAAATACTGGGAGAATATAGTCTGGTCAGATGGGACCAAAATTTAACTTTTTGGATGCCACAACACAGCATGTTTGGAGCAGAAATGGCACTGCACATCCCATCATGGTGTGGGGGTGTTTTTCAGCCCATGGTACAGGCAGACTTCATATAATTGAAGGAAAGAAGAATGAACAAATATACAGAGACATCCTTGATAAGAACCTGTTGCCATCTGCCAGGATGCTGAAGATGAAATGAGGGTGGACATTTCAGCAAGACAATGATCTCAAACACACAGCCAAGGAAACTCCCAACTGGCTCCAGAGAAGGAAAATAAAGCTGCTAGAATGGCCCAGTCAGTCACCTGACCTGAATCCAACTGAAAATCTATGGAACAAACTGAAGATCAGAGTTCATAGAAGGCACCCACGGAACCTTCAAGATTTGAAGACAGTTTGTGTGGAAGAATGGACTAAAATCACTTCTGAGCAATGCCTGTGCCTCGTTTCACCAGACAGGAGGCATCTGGAAGCTGTTATTACCAACAAAGGCTTTTCTACTAAATATGAAATTAATTTCACCAAGCATGTTCAATACTTATTCCGTGTGTCATTCCACTTTATTAAATATAATGTGATTTGTGAACACAGTTGCCTTGATTTCTTTGTATGTATGGATTACTTGGGTTGTTACTGATATCCGGTGAAAATCTCAGGTCAACGACTCCATCAGAAATATGTTGAATGAGAAAAATGTTGACGTGTTCAATAATGTTTTTGATTAAAATAGCTTTTGATTTCAATAAATATGGCCTCCTAATGCTGCAAATTCAACAACTGACCATTTTCAGATCTTTACCACCAGTGTTGGGAGTAACGCGCTACAAACTGTAACACCACTACTTTTGCAGTAATGTGCTGTGTAAAGAAATTAGTTTAAAAATTCAGTAATGCGTTACAGTTACTGAAATTTGATCAGATGCATTACTCGTTTTAATTAATTATTATTAATACGGATAGATATTTTTAGTGCAACTAGATGATCATACAACTTGCAGTTGCTAGACAGCCTCCTCATCAGCTGCCAACTGGGGATGAATACACAGTTTCTGTGGCTATTTGTGGAACTGCCATCCCTGGTGCCACAAGCCACTGGAGGTTGTGATGCCAAAGGCAAAGGCAAGCAAATAAATAAGCAAAAAATATAATCTGACCCTACCGTAACTGACGCAGCCCTCACACAGTCTCCTCCGCGGGTCCGTTTCCTGTCCTGCTCCAGTTCACATCACAACCTGGTGAAGAAGTGCCGTGGTGGTGGCAACTTCTCATATCGAGCCCTGGTCACCTGTTGTCTGAGTGGTGAGTAGCCCCCATCAGCTCCTATCTCTGTGGTTAAACATGAGTATTGTTTGAGCAAGAAGCTCACGTTTAATGTCCGCATTAAAGTTTTCTTACGCACAGAGAAAAAGTGACTGTGATTTAAGTAAAGAACAGCTTCTTGTAAGCGGTGAGCTTTCATTGATCTGTGCTTTCTATTTTATTTTTTCCTCATTCATTTACATGCTGCTGTGATCTGCAACTATTTCATGGAAGTAAATTCTCTTAATATGAATTTTTAATGGGCTGGTCCAGTTGTGTCAAACATATGGCTCGTGGGCCAAAAATGGCCCACTGGGGGTCCAAAATTTTCTTTGAATTCACAGCTTTATTTCGAGTAAATTTCTGACTTTCTACTGATTACAATAGTTTGTGTAAATCTGAGGCATTTTTTTCTCTGTAAAATGAGACTTTTTTTTCTCATCAGTTTTCTTTTTCTTCTTTTTTCTCATGAGAACAAGGGGCCCTTGATCTTGCCCTGTGTGGAAGATGATTTAAGTATACATTTAAAAGTAACATGAAAGTTACTTTTCCAAGTAATTAGTTACTTTAATCATGCAGTAACTGAAAAGTAGCTCAGTTACTTTTGAAAAGAAGTAACTAGTAACTGTAACTAGTTACTATTTTTTTAGTAACTTGCCCAACACTGTTTACCACCAATAAAATGTTTAGAAACTCTGTTGTGCATAATAATTTGGAACAGTGCATTTTTTATTTTTTTATTTTTTTATTTTTTTTTTGCAAAAAAAAATGGTTATCATTGGAAGATTTGTTCAATCAAATTTGAATTATGCTTCAACGGTTGATGATGTGAAAATTATACTGACTGTTAGTTGCATCAATTAGGAAACTCAGGGATATATAGAGTGAAGTATGAGACACACAGGAGACTGGCCTGGGTGGCCGACATCTTGATGTGTAGAGTGATGCTGTAGAGTAAAGTACGAGGAGATGAAGAAGAATGATGTCTGAAGATAGAGTTGAGGTTCGATTGGACACAGCAGTGATGATAGAAGGACTGCAGCTCCTGACCAGATGGAGTGATGATCTGGAGCAAAGTGTGTGGTGGTGATGCATCTGTAAGGTGGTTGCCAACCGCCAATCAAATCTGAAAGAAGAAGAAACTCAGAGACAAATAATAATAATAACAAGTACATACTGTACCCGTGCATACCCGTCCATGCCCGTAGAAACCAAGTATAAGCAAGTATTTCTGCATGCCCGTTGCTGAAGGGTCTCCTGCTGTCTGACACGGCTGTGTTGTTCAGTCATGCCTGCAGTGTACTGTTGGAACCTGAGGTGTTTCATGTTCACGGCATCTTTTCTGACAGGCAGCAGTTCTTCTCACTCTATTGCTCTCCATCTGGTGGGTCTTCTTGTTCTTCTTCTTCTTCATTCAGACCACTGGTTGAGGGATAGGTGCGTTGTAATTCCAGTTCATGGACAGGATCATGAAAATAGATCTGAGCCCAAAGTGGCGTTCGACCCTGTTCAGGAAGATCCGTGCATGCCCGTAGAAACCAAGAGACCAGAGCACCCAGAGAAAATCAACGCTTTGCTTGGCATTTTACACATTTGTAGTGTAGACTGGCATTCTTCATGGGTCCTGCTTGGAATGGGTGTGGTTTAAAGTAGTGTGTCCTATTCTTAATCGGGTGACAGACTGACACACTGACAGAGATTTCTTAAATTTATAGAGTGCCTTCTGCCTTACTGAGTGAGATTTCCAGAGTTACTACTTGGAATGGGTGTGATTTAAAGTAGTGTGTTCTATTGTTAAGCAGATGATGAGTATCTCTTCTTTCGTGAGTGATGGTCTATATGACATCATAAAGAGATCAAGGCAGGCATCACAGGACATCATGCAGACATCATAGGAACATCATAGGCTGTCCTATGATGTCCTATAATCATGACACACTGACAGACACACACAGACAGAGATTTCTTGAATTTATAGAGTGATAGAGTCCGTCGGCCTCCGTCGGTCTATGATGACCATGGAAGAGAATCCTAAACATCTACTCTGCTGGAACAGCACTGCCTGTGGCTGAACAGGCCGATGCACACCGGTGTTCTACCTTCCAGCGTTGGGCGTTGGTAGGATTCAAGCCTGGGCAGGAAGATATGGAGGACAAGATGTTACCCATGCAGCATGTCCCCCCTCTCCACGTCACTGATGGATCCAAAGGAACAGCAGGGCTGCTATAGTTTGGCACCAGCGCAGTCGCAGGAGCTGCCAGAACGATGTTGAGCACAACATAGAACTGCCTTAGGGACTCCGACTCCGGATTTTTCCTCAGGGTTGACTCCCGAAGCCTTTCCCGTGACCAGGTGTGCCGCAAGGCAGCGGAGGTTTGAAATCAGGGTTTACCTTCCCCTAGATGGGCTACCTTCCCAGGTTGACGAGCCACCATCTACCCGAAGCATCTGGTTTTAAGGCGCCAGAGATCCGCCTTCGCCCCTTCTCCTATTAGTAAAAGCAGTTCCACCGGGCTTAGAGACTAAACCACACGGGCAGGCTAGGAGTTGGACTTAGTTGTCAGAGGCTTTTCAAGATGCACGCCGTAAGGAGCATTTTATGAGCACTGGGAGCTTAACCCCAGTGCCACTCCTGGCTATGACAACCTTGGAACCAAGGTTGTTGATAGTGAGTGATAGAGTGATGATGATAATAATAATAATTATAATAATAATTTTGAATGCAGTGTAATCTTTGGCTCTGCCTTCACTCTCTTCCCCTTCCTGCTCTCCAAAGTCATCCTACAGGCTACCATCCGATGCTGTCTAGCTACATTCTCCCCTGCCACCACCTTGCAGTCTCCTATCTCTTTCAGATTTCTCCTTCTGCATAAGATGTAGTCCACCTGTGTGCACCTTCCTCCACTCTTGTAAGTCACCCTATGTTCCTCTCTCTTCTTGAAGTGTGTGTTCACCACAGCCATTTCCATCCTTTTAGCAAAATCCACAACCATCTGTCCTTCCACATTTCTCTCCTTAAGACCATACCTACCCAGGACCTCCTCATCACCTCTGTTCCCTTCACCTACATGTCCATTAAAGTCCACTCCAGTCGCCACTCCCCCTCCCCCCCGCCCCGGGAACACTCTCTACCACTGACAACATTCAACATCACACCTTTAACTTCTAGCTTCAAACTCATGATTCTGTCTGACTCCCTCTTTACCTCCTGAACATTCTTCACATACTCTTCCTTCAAGATTACTCCTTCTCCATTTCTCTTCCTATCTACACCAAGGTAGAACAGTTTAAATCCACCTCTGATGCTCCTAGCCTTGCTTCCCTTCCATCTGGTTTCTTGAACACACAGTATACCTACTGTACCTTCTTCTCTCCATCATATCAGCCAACTCTCTGCCTTTACCAGTCATAGTCCCTACATTTAACGTCCCTACTCAGACCTCCATGCTTCTACCTTTCCTTTTCTCTCTCTCCCTCCTAACACGCTTTCCCCCTCTCCTCCTCCATCTTTGACCAGCAGTAGCCCAATTTCCACCAGCACCCTGTCAGTTAACAGCACTGGTGACAGTCGTTGTTAACCCGGGCCTCGACCAGTCCGGTATGAAAGTCTCATTTGTCATGATCCACGTTTGATTTGGCAGAGGTTTTACGTCAGATGCCCTTCCTGACACAACCCTCCCCATTTACCCGGGCTTGGGTCCGGCACTAGCAGTACACTGGCTTGTGCACCTCCTGTGGCTGGGTTGTTTAAACGAGGCATTAAACCAGTTTAAATCCAGGATAACCACAACATAAACCAGATTAGATCCAGTTCAAACAAGGAAATAAACCAGGTTAAATCCATTTTAAACCAGGAAATAAACCAGGTTAAATCCATTTTTTAACCAGGATGTAAACCAGGTTAAATCTGTTTTAAACCAGGAAATAAACCAGGTTAAATCTGGTTTGCACCAGGAAATAAACCAGGTTAAATCCGGTTTAAAGTAGGACATAAATCAGGTCAAATCCATCTTAAACCAGGAAATAAACCAGGTTAAATCCATTTTTTACCAGGATGTAAACCAGGTTAAATCTGGTTTGCACCAGGAAATAAACCAGGTTAAATCCGGTTTAAAGCAGGACATAAACCAGGTCAAATCCATCTTAAACCACGAAATAAACCAGGGCATAAACCAGGTTCAATCCAGTTTAAAGCAGGAAAGAAACCATTTAAATGAGGACATAAACCAGGTTGAATCCAGTTTACACCAGGACATAAAGATAAGATAAGATAAGATAAGATCAGCCTTTATTAGTCCCACAACGGGGAAATTCCAGGATTGCAACAGCACAGGGATAGCAACACTCAGAGCAACAATCAGAAGGCAAGAAAAAACAAGAGCAGCAAGTATACATATGTACATATAAATAAATATATATATACAGTATGTATATATATATATATATATATATATATATATAGACACACAGTGCGGAGCATTGTAGCTAGATGGAATAAATATGTAGATATATAAACACACAGTACGGAGCATTGTAGCTAGATGGAATAAATATGTAGATATATAAACACACAGTACGGAGCATTGTAGCTAGATAGAATAAATATGTAGATATATAAACACACAGTACGGAGCATTGTAGCTAGATGGAATAAATATGTAGATATATAAACACACAGTACGGAGCATTGTAGCTAGATGGAATAAATATGTAGATATATAAACGCACAGTGCGGAGCATTGTAGCTAGATGGAATAAATATGTAGATATATAAACACACAGTACGGAGCATTGTAGCTAGATGGAATAAATATGTAGATATATAAATACACACAGTGCGGAGCATTGTAGCTAGATGGAATAAATATGTAGATATATAAACACACAGTACGGAGCATTGTAGCTAGATGGAATAAATATGTAGATATATAAATACACAGTGCGGAGCATTGTTGCTAGATGGAATAAATATGTAGATATATAAACGCACACAGTGCGGAGCATTGTAGCTAGATGGAATAAATATGTAGCTATATAAACACACACAGTGCGGAGCATTGTTGCTAGATAGAATAAATATGTAGATATATAAACAGACAATGCGGAGCATTGTAGCTAGATGGAATAATATGTAGATATATAAATACACACAGTGCGGAGCATTGTAGCCAGATGGAATAAATATGTAGAAATATAAACAGACAATGCGGAGCATTGTAGCCAGATGGAATAAATATGTAGATATATAAACACACAATGCGGAGCATTGTAGCTAGATGGAATAATATGTAGATATATAAATACACACAGTGCGGAGCATTGTAGCCAGATGGAATAAATATGTAGATATATAAACAGACAATGCGGAGCATTGTAGCCAGATGGAATAAATATGTAGATATATAAACACACAATGCGGAGCATTGTAGCTAGATGGAATAATATGTAGATATATAAATACACACAGTGCGGAGCATTGTAGCCAGATGGAATAAATATGTAGATATATAAACACACAGTACGGAGCATTGTTGCTAGATGGAATAAATATGTAGATATATAAACACACAATGCGGAGCATTGTAGCTAGATAGAATAAATATGTAGATATATAAACACACAATGCGGAGCATTGTAGCTAGATGGAATAATATGTAGATATATAAATACACACAGTGCGGAGCATTGTAGCTAGATGGAATAAATATGTAGATATATAAACACACAGTACGGAGCATTGTTGCTAGATGGAATAAATATGTAGATATATAAACGCACACAGTGCGGAGCATTGTAGCTAGATGGAATAAATATGTAGCTATATAAACACACACAGTGTGGAGCATTGTTGCTAGATAGAATAAATATGTAGATATATAAACACACAGTACGGAGCATTGTAGCCAGATGGAATAAATATGTAGATATACACACTGTGCGGAGCATTGTTGCTAGATAGAATAAATATGTAGATATATAAACAGACAATGCGGAGCATTGTAGCTAGATGGAATAATATGTAGATATATAAATACACACAGTGCGGAGCATTGTAGCCAGATGGAATAAATATGTAGAAATATAAACAGACAATGCGGAGCATTGTAGCCAGATGGAATAAATATGTAGATATATAAACACACAATGCGGAGCATTGTAGCTAGATGGAATAATATGTAGATATATAAATACACACAGTGCGGAGCATTGTAGCCAGATGGAATAAATATGTAGATATATAAATACACAATGCGGAGCATTGTAGCCAGATGGAATAAATATGTAGATATATAAACACACAATGCGGAGCATTGTAGCCAGATGGAATAAATATGTAGATATATAAACACACAATGCGGAGCATTGTAGCTAGATGGAATAATATGTAGATATATAAATACACACAGTGCGGAGCATTGTAGCCAGATGGAATAAATATGTAGATATATAAACACACAATGCGGAGCATTGTAGCTAGATAGAATAAATATGTAGATATATAAACACACAATGCGGAGCATTGTAGCTAGATGGAATAATATGTAGATATATAAACACACAATGCGGAGCATTGTAGCTAGATAGAATAAATATATAAATATATATATATATATATATAAACGCACAGTGCGGAGCATTGTAGCTAGATAGAATAAATATGTAGATATATAAACACACAATGCAGAGCATTGTGTGAAGACCATTGAAGACCTCTCGGCGCCACACGAGTAGGCTGCCTTTTTGCAACAGCGGCTCGATTCCGAGTTTTTTTCCCTTCCTCTCTTTTTTGATCAGTCTTTTTTTTTCACCCCACTTATATCACGGACACACAGATCATCCCAAATGTCTCCTGAGCCGGTGGACGGAGCCACTGTTTATAGCAGGATACGATACAACAGGGAAGAGCTGCTAGCATTTAACCGCCACCCGGTCCCATTGGAAAAACTCGACATACCGAGAGAATTGAGGCGAAAGCGTCGCGGCTGCCGGGCTGGAGTAAGGCGGAGGACAAAAAATATAAGGTACAGACCCTCCCTTCCATCTGTTGTCATGGGAAATGTACGGTCGATACTGGGAAAGTTAGATGAGCTAGCGGCTATCTCCCGTTATGATAGCACTTACCGGGAGTGCTCTCTCCTTTTGTTTACTGAGACGTGGCTAACTGAACTAGCAGCAGATGCTAACATTGAGCTGGAGGGTTTTCACATGATACGAGCTGACCGAACACCAGACAGTGGCAAAGCTAGGGGCGGTGGAGTGATAATGTATGTTAACAACAACTGGTGCAGACCGGGACATATCACTGTTAAACAACGACACTGCAGCAAAGACATTGAGTTGCTAGCTGTTAGCATGAGGCCTACATATCTCCCGAGAGAACACTCACACGTGATCTGCATTGTTGTTTATGCAAATCCGACGGCGAACGCTGGGACAGCGCGTGACGTCATCCATTCAGTAACCAGCAGGCTGCAGACAGAACACCCAGATGCTCTTCTCCTCATCTCAGGCGATTTCAACTATGTTTCACTGTCTCCCATTCTACCCACGTTCACCCAGTATGTCACATGCCACACTAGAGACAATAAAACACTGGATTTATTCTACGCAAACACTAAGGAGGCGTACACCTCATCACAACTCCCCCCACTCGGGAGATCGGATCACAACTTGGTTCATCTCCGGCCGGTGTACAAACCCCTAGTGCACAGACAACCTCTGGCCATGCACACTGTGGAGTTATGGTCTGAGGAGACAATGGACACTCTAAAGGACTGTTTTGAAGCCACCGCCTGGAAGCAGCTCTGCGATCCACATGGTGAGGACATCGATGGCCTCATTCACACCTTCACGGGCTACCTCAGCTTCTGTGTGGACAAATCCGTTCCCACCAAGACCATACGGTGTTGCTCAAACAACAAACCCTGGATCAACCCTGAGATAAAAACACTTCTGAGAGAGAAGAAGAGGATCTTCAGGTCGGGGAACAGGGAGATGCTGAAGTCCGTACAGAGAGAGCTGAGGAGAAAGATCAGAGAAGGCAAGGACAGCTTCAGGAAGAAGATGGAGGACAAGCTGCAACAGAGCGACATCAGCGGGGTCTGGAGAAACCTCAAAACCATCTCGGGGCTCCAGAATACCTCCCCCCAGGCCACGGGGGGCAGGGAGTGGGCGAACATCCTGAATCTGTTTTTCAATAGATTTGACCAACCGCCCTCCCCCCTGTCTGCACAACAACCACTGCTGCCTCAAAGAAATCAAGTCCTGCTGCCCACTCCCCACTCCACCGACACCCCCCCCCCCACTCCCAACACACAGCCCCCCATCCTGACCCTGACCAAGACCCAGGTGAGGACGGAGCTGAGGAAGATCAAGGCGAGGAAGGCGTCGGGACCGGACAGCATCAGCGCAAAGCTCCTCAAGTCCTGTGCAGACCAGCTGTGTGGGATTGTGACGTATATCTTCAACATGAGCCTGAAACTGGGGAGGGTACCACAGCTGTGGAAAACATCTTGTGTGGTACCTGTACCAAAAACTTCCCACCCCAAAGACCTGAACAGCTACAGGCCGGTGGCCTTGACGTCCCACTTGATGAAGACCCTGGAGAGACTGCTCCTTGCTCATCTCCGCCCCCTGGTGGAACCAGCGATGGATCCACTCCAGTTCGCCTACCAGCATGGCATTGGGGTGGAGGATGCGGTGATCTTCCTCCTTCACCGTTCTCTGTCCCACCTGGAGAAGCCCGGGAATATGGTGAGGATCATGTTCTTTGACTTCTCCAGTGCTTTCAACACCATCCAACCGATGATCCTGAAGGACAAGCTGCTGCGCGCAGGGGTGGACCAGCACCTGTCATCATGGATCCTGGACTACCTCACGAACCGGCCTCAGTTTGTGAGAACCCGGGACTGTGTTTCCGACACGATCATCAGTAGCACGGGGGCCCCCCAGGGAACGGTGCTGGCTCCCTTCCTGTTCACTCTTTATACTGCGGACTTCTCACACAACACAACACACTGCCATCTACAGAAGTTCTCTGATGACTCTGCGATCGTTGGTCTCATCTCCAACGGAGATGAAGCTGAGTACAGAGGGCTTATCCAGGACTTCGTGGACTGGTGCCATCGGAACTGCCTCCAGATCAACGCGAGGAAAACTAAGGAGCTGGTGGTGGACTGCCGCAGGCATGGGCAGCCCCTCACAGCACCAGTAAATATACAGGGAACAGACATCGAGATGGTGACATCCTACAAGTACCTGGGTGTTCATCTGAACAATAAACTAGACTGGTCACACAATACTGACGCACTCTACAAGAAGGGACAGCGCAGGCTGTTTCTGCTGAGGAGACTCAGGTCTTTTGGTGTACAAGGGGCGCTGCTGAAGTCATTCTATGACACGGTGGTGGCATCAGCCATCACTTTTGGAGTGGTCTGCTGGGGCAGTGGCATTACTGCAGCCGATAGGAAGAGACTGAACAAACTGATTAAGAAAGCTAGCTCTGTCCTGGGGCAGCGCCTTGATCCGATGGAGGAGATAGGAGAGAGAAGGACGGTGGCTAAACTGTCATCTCTGCTGGAGTCCGAGTTCCACCCTATGCAGGACATACTGGATGCACTGAGGAGCTCATTTAGCAGCAGACTACAACATCCCAGGTGCACAACCGAGAGGTTTCGTAGGTCCTTCCTACCAACGGCTGTCAGACTGTACAACCTAAGCAGGGCTGCTCGCAGAGATAGCAAAAAGACGTAACAAACTAATAGTTTTTTGAATGCAAAAGATGCAATAGACTTACACAATGGTCCCCTCCGGCATACAACTAGGAACATACCGGTCACTATGGAGGGTGAGAATATGTATGGGCACATAATCATACCATGTAGGATAACTAAATAGACGGTTATGCTGTTTCATCCCACCTAGCAACAATGCTCTGCACTGTGTGTGTTTATATATTTACATATTTATTCCATCTAGCTACAATGCTCCGCACTGGGTGTGTTTATATTTATATATCTATATATTTATTCCATCTAGCTACAATGCTCCGCACTGTGTTTTTTATATATCTACATATTATTCCATCTAGCTACATTGCTCCGTACTGTGGGTGTTTATATATTTACATATTTATTCCATCTTGCTACAATGCTCTGCACTGTGTGTCTGTGTGTGTATATATATATTTTATAGTAATATGTACATATGTATATTAGCTGCTCTTGCTTGCTTGTTTTTTTTTTTTTTTTTTTTTTTTTTTCTTGCCTTCTGATTGTTGCTCTGAGTGTTGCTATCCCTGTGCTGTTGCAATCCTGGAATTTCCCCGTTGTGGGACTAATAAAGGCTTATCTTATCTTATCTTATCTTATCTTATTGTAGCCAGATGGAATAAATATGTAGATATATAAATACACACTGTGCGGAGCATTGTTGCTAGATAGAATAAATATGTAGATATATAAACAGACAATGTGGAGTATTGTAGCCAGATGGAATAAATATGTAGATATATAAACACACAATGTGGAGCATTGTAGCCAGATGGAATAAATATGTAGATATATAAATACACATGCTCAGTCATCCGGGAGAGGCTCAGAGTAGAACCGCTGCTCCTCCACATTGAAAGGAGTCAGTTGAGGTGGTATGGGCATCTGATTAGGATGCCTCCTGGACGCCTCCCACTTGAGGTGTTTCAGGCACGTCCCACTGGGAGGAGACCCCGGGGCAGACCCAGGACTCGGTGGAGAGACTATGTCTCCCAGCTAGTCTGGGAACGCCTTGGTATCCCCTCTGAAGAGCTGGAGCAGGTGGCTGGGGAGAGGGAAGTCTGGGCTTCTCTGCTTGAACTGCTGCCTCCGCGACCCAGACCTCCGGAAAAGCGGTAGAAGATGGATGGATGGATGGATAAACACACAATGCGGAGCATTGTAGCTAGATGGAATAAATATGTAGATATATAAACACACAGTGCGGAGCATTGTAGCCAGATGGAATAAATATGTAGATATATAAACACACAATGCGGAGCATTGTAGCCAGATGGAATAAATATGTAGATATATAAATACACAATGCGGAGCATTGTAGCTAGATGGAATAAATATGTAGATATATAAACAGACAATGCGGAGCATTGTAGCCAGATGGAATAAATATGTAGATATATAAACACACAATGCGGAGCATTGTAGCTAGATGGAATAAACATGTAGATATATAAACACACAATGCGGAGCATTGTAGCTAGATGGAATAAATATGTAAATATATAAACAGACAATGCGGAGCATTGTAGCCAGATGGAATAAATATGTAGATATATAAATACACAATGCGGAGCATTGTAGCTAGATGGAATAAATATGTAGATATATAAACAGACAATGCAGAGCATTGTAGCCAGATGGAATAAATATGTAGATATATAAACACACAGTGCGGAGCATTGTAGCCAGATGGAATAAATATGTAGATATATAAATACACAATGCGGAGCATTGTAGCTAGATGGAATAAATATGTAGATATATAAACACAGTGCGGAGCATTGTTGCTAGATGGAATAAATATGTAGATATATAAACACACAGTGCGGAGCATTGTAGCCAGATGGAATAAATATGTAGATATATAAATACACAATGCGGAGCATTGTAGCTAGATAGAATAAATATGTAGATATATAAACACAGTGCGGAGCATTGTTGCTAGATAGAATAAATATGTAGATATATAAACACACACAGTGCGGAGCAGTGTAGCTAGATGGGATGAAACAGCACAACCGTCTACTTAGTTATCCTACATGGTATGATTATGTGCCCATACATATTCTCACCCTCCATAGCGACCGGTATTTTCCTAGTTGTATGCCGGAGGGGACCATTGTATAAGTTTATTGCGTCTTTTGCATTCAAAAAACTATTAGGATGTTACGTCTTTTTGCTATCTCTGCGAGCAGCCCTGCTTAGGTTGTACAGTCTGACAGCCGTTGGTAGGAAGGACCTGCGAAACCTCTCGGTTGTGCACCTAGGATGATGTAGTCTGCTGCTAAATGAGCTCCTCAGTGCGTCCAGTATGTCCTGCATAGGGTGGAACTCGGACTCCAGCAGAGATGACAGTTTAGCCACCGTCCTTCTCTCTCCTATCTCCTCCACTGGATCAAGGCGTTGCCCCAGGACAGAGCTAGCTTTCTTGATCAGTTTGTTCAGTCTCTTCCTATCGGCTGCTGTAATGCCACTGCCCCAGCAGACCACTCCAAAAGTGATGGCTGATGCCACCACCGTGTCATAGAATGTCTTCAGCAGTGCCCCTTGTACACCAAAAGACCTGAGTCTCCTCAGTAGGAACAGCCTGCGCTGTCCCTTCTTGTAGAGTGCGTCAGTATTGTGTGACCAGTCTAGTTTATTGTTCAGATGAACACCCAGGTACTTGTAGGATGTCACCATCTCGATGTCTGTTCCCTGTATATTTACTGGTGCTGTGAGGGGTTGTCCTTGCCTGCGGCAGTCCACCACCAGCTCCTTAGTTTTCCTCACGTTGTTCTGGAGGCAGTTCCGATGGCACCAGTCCACGAAGTCCTGGATAAGCCCTCTGTACTCAGCTTCATCTCCGTTGGAGATGAGGCTAACGATCGCAGAGTCATCAGAGAACTTCTGTAGATGGCAGTGTGTTGTGTTGTGTGAGAAGTCCGCAGTATAAAGGGTGAACAGGAAGGGAGCCAAAACCGTTCCCTGGGGGGCCCCCGTGCTACCGATGATCGTGTCGGACACAGTCCCAGGTTCTCACAAACTGAGGCTGGTTAGTGAGGTAGTCCAGGATCCTTGATGACAGGTGCTGGTCCACCCCTGCGCACAGCAGCTTGCACAGGACTTGAGGAGCTTTGCGCTGATGCCGTCCGGTCCCAACGCCTTCCTCGCCTTGATCTTCCTCAGCTCCGTCCTCACCTGGGTCTTAGTGAGGGTCAGGTTGGGGGGCTGTGTGTTGGGAGTGGGGGGGTGTTAGTGGGGTGGGGAGTGGGCAGCAGGACTTGATGTTTTTAGAGGCAGCAGTGGTTGTTGTGCAGTCGGGGGGGGAGGGCGGTTGGTCAAACCTATTGAAAAACAGATTCAGATTGTTTGCCCACTCCCTGCCCCCCGTGGCCTGGGGGGAGGTATTCTGGAGCCCAGAGATGGTTTTAAGGTTTCTCCAGACCCCGCTGATGTCGCTCCGTTGCAGCTTGTCCTCCATCTTCTTCCTGAAGCTGTCCTTGCCTCCTCTGATCTTTCTCCTCAGCTCCCTCTGTACGGACTTCAGCATCTCCCTGTTCCCCGACCTGAAGATCCTCTTCTTCTCTCTCAGAAGTGTTTTTGTCTCAGGGTTGATCCAGGGTTTGTTGTTTGAGCAACACCGTATGGTCTTGGTGGGAACGGATTTGTCCACACAGAAGCTGATGTAGTCTGTGATGGTGTGAGTGAGGCCATCTATGTCCTCACCATGTGGATCGCAGAGCTGCTCCCAGGCGGTGGTTTCAAAACAGTCCTTTAGAGTGTCCATTGCCTCCTCAGACCATAACTTCACTGTGCGCATGACCGGAGGTTGTCTGTGCACTAGGGGTTTGTACACCGGCCGGAGATGAACCAAGTTGTGATCCGATCTCCCGAGTGGGGGGAGTTGTGATGAGGTTTACACCTCCTTAGTGTTTGCGTAGAATAAGTCCAGTGTTTTATTGTCTCTAGTGTGGCATGTGACATACTGGGTGAACGTGGGTAGAATGGGAGACAGTGAAACATGGTTGAAATCACCTGAGATGAGGAGAAGAGCATCTGGGTGTTCTGTCTACAGCCTGCTGGTTAATGAATGGATGACGTCACGCGCTGTCCCAGCGTTCGCTGTCGGATTTGCATAAATAACAATGCAGATCACGTCTGAGTATTCCTCGGGAGATATGTAGGCCGCATGCTAACAGCTAGCAGCTCAATATCTTTGCTGCAGTGTTGCTGTTTAACAGTGATATGTCCCGGTCTGCACCAGTTGTTGTTAACATACATTGTCACTCCACCGCCCCTCGCTTTGCCACTGTCTGATGTTCGGTCTGCCCGTATCGCGTGGAAACCCTCCAGTTCAATGTTAGCATCTGCTGCTAATTCGGTTAGCCAAGTCTCTGTGTATAGATACAGACTACACTCCCGGGTTAAATCCAGTTTAAACCTGGACATTAACCAGGTTGAATCCAGGCGATCTGTCCAGGGTGTACCCTGCCTCTCACCCAAAGATGCTGGGATAGGCTCCAGCTCCCCGCGACCCGAAAAGGATTAACAGGAAGAAGATGGATGCATGGACATAAACCAGGTTGCATCCAGTTTACACCAGAAATAAACCAGGTTAAATCAATCTTTTACCAGGAAATAAACCAGGTTGAATCCAGTTTAAACCAGGACATAAACAAGGTTGAATCTAGTTTAAACCAGGTTGTATCCAGGCAATCTGTCCAGGGTGTACCCTGCCTCTCGGCCAAAGATTCTGGGATTGTCATGGATGGCCCTTGCGGGCCATCAGTAAGATGCCAAAGGCCAGCCGATGAGTTTGCAAGTTTATTAACAAAAGATATAAATGACAAAATAACAGCCACGTGGGGCAAAAACACGAACATACACTTAAACACTGGAAAACGGACTCTGAGGAAACACATTTACTGGGAAGAACGTTGTGAGGAACAAACATCAGACAAATCCAAAGTTAGGTGAGAGTTTGACGAGGCTGCAGCGAGGAGTAAGCCTCAGCTGCTTCCTTAAGTACCAATAACACACCAATCAACAAAGGGGAAATGTAATTTGGAGAAAATGCCGAACAGCTGTCACAACGTGACGTAGTTTTGACAGCCGGAAGTCCCGTTGTGACGCTGTCAAAATAAAAGCCCTGAACGGCCATATGACAAATCTGAGATGAGAACGAGGAAAATACCGGACAGCCCGAGTGCAGACAGAGTCAGCACTCAGACCATGACAGGGATAGGCTCCAGCCACCCTCCCCCCCCCCATGACCCAAAAAGGATTAAGCGGAAGAAGATGGATGGATGGACATAAACCAGGTTAAATCCAGTTTACACCAGGGAATAAACTGGGTTAAATCCAGGTTAAACAACAGTATAAACCAGGTTACATCCAGTTTACACCAGGAAATAAACCCAGTTAAATCCACTTTAACCCAGGACATAAACCAGGTCAAATCCATCTTAAACCAGGAAATAAACCAGAACATAAACCAGGTTAAATCCAGTTTAAACCAGAAAATAAACCAGGTTAAATTCAAGTTAAACCACAGCATAAACCAGGATAAATCCAGGTTAAACAACAGTATAAACCAGGTTAAATCCAGTTTACACCAGGAGATAAACCCAGTTAAATCCACTTTAAGCCAGGACATAAACCAGGTCAAATCCATCTTAAACCAGAAAATAAACCAGGTTAAATTCAAGTTAAACCACGGCATAAACCAGGATAAATCCAGGTTAAACAACAGTATAAACCAGGTTAAATCCAGTTTACACCAGGAAATAAACCCAGTTAAATCCACTTTAAGCCAGGACATAAACCAGGTCAAATCCATCTTAAACCAGGAAATAAACCAGGTTAAATCCAGTTTAAACCAGAAAATAAACCAGGTTAAATTCAAGTTAAACCACAGCATAAACCAGGTTAAATCCAGGTTAAACAACAGTATAAACCAGGTAAAATCCAGTTTACACCAGGACATAAACCAGGTTTAATCCAGTTTCAACTAGGACATAAACCAGGTCAAATCCATCTTAAACCAGGAAATAAACCAGGACACAAACCAAGAAAAAACCCTGTTTACACCAGGACATAAACCAGGTTAAATCCAGTTTACACCAGGAAACAAACCAGGTTAATCCAGGATAAACGACAGTATAAACCAGGTTAAATCCAGTTTAAGCCAGGATATAAACCAGGTCAAATCCATCTTAAACTAGGAAATAAACCAGGACATAAACCAGGTTAAATCCAGTTTAAACCGGAAAATAAACCATGTTAAATTCAAGTTAAACCACGGCATAAACCAGGTTAAATCCAGGTTAAACAACAGTATAAACCAGGTAAAATCCAATTTACACCAGGACATAAACCAGGTTTAATCCAGTTTACACCAGGACATAAACCAGGTTTAATCCAGTTTCAACTAGGACATAAACCAGGTCAAATCCATCTTAAACCAGGAAATAAACCAGGACATAAACCAGGTTAAATCCAGATTAAACCAGAAAATAAACCAGGTTAAATTCAAGTTAAACCACGGCATAAACCAGGATAAATCCAGGTTAAACAACAGTATAAACCAGGTTAAATCCAGTTTACACCAGGAAATAAACCCAGTTAAATCCACTTTAAGCCAGGACATAAACCAGGTCAAATCCATCTTAAACCAGGAAATAAACCAGGTTAAATCCAGTTTAAACCAGAAAATAAACCAGGTTAAATTCAAGTTAAACCACAGCATAAACCAGGTTAAATCCAGGTTAAACAACAGTATAAACCAGGTAAAATCCAGTTTACACCAGGACATAAACCAGGTTTAATCCAGTTTCAACTAGGACATAAACCAGGTCAAATCCATCTTAAACCAGGAAATAAACCAGGACACAAACCAAGAAAAAACCCTGTTTACACCAGGACATAAACCAGGTTAAATCCAGTTTACACCAGGAAACAAACCAGGTTAATCCAGGATAAACGACAGTATAAACCAGGTTAAATCCAGTTTAAGCCAGGATATAAACCAGGTCAAATCCATCTTAAACCAGGAAATAAACCAGGACATAAACCAGGTTAAATCCAGTTTAAACCGGAAAATAAACCATGTTAAATTCAAGTTAAACCACGGCATAAACCAGGTTAAATCCAGGTTAAACAACAGTATAAACCAGGTAAAATCCAATTTACACCAGGACATAAACCAGGTTTAATCCAGTTTACACCAGGACATAAACCAGGTTTAATCCAGTTTCAACTAGGACATAAACCAGGTCAAATCCATCTTAAACCAGGAAATAAACCAGGACATAAACCAGGTTAAATCCAGATTAAACCAGAAAATAAACCAGGTTAAATTCAAGTTAAACCACGGCATAAACCAGGATAAATCCAGGTTAAACAACAGTATAAACCAGGTTAAATCCAGTTTACACCAGGAAATAAACCCAGTTAAATCCACTTTAAGCCAGGACATAAACCAGGTCAAATCCATCTTAAACCAGGAAATAAACCAGGTTAAATCCAGTTTAAACCAGAAAATAAACCAGGTTAAATTCAAGTTAAACCACAGCATAAACCAGGTTAAATCCAGGTTAAACAACAGTATAAACCAGGTAAAATCCAGTTTACACCAGGACATAAACCAGGTTTAATCCAGTTTCAACTAGGACATAAACCAGGTCAAATCCATCTTAAACCAGGAAATAAACCAGGACACAAACCAAGAAAAAACCCTGTTTACACCAGGACATAAACCAGGTTAAATCCAGTTTACACCAGGAAACAAACCAGGTTAATCCAGGATAAACGACAGTATAAACCAGGTTAAATCCAGTTTAAGCCAGGATATAAACCAGGTCAAATCCATCTTAAACTAGGAAATAAACCAGGACATAAACCAGGTTAAATCCAGTTTAAACCAGAAAATAAACCAGGTTAAATTCAAGTTAAACCACAGCATAAACCAGGTTAAATCCAGGTTAAACAACAGTATAAACCAGGTAAAATCCAGTTTACACCAGGACATAAACCAGGTTTAATCCAGTTTCAACTAGGACATAAACCAGGTCAAATCCATCTTAAACCAGGAAATAAACCAGGACACAAACCAAGAAAAAACCCTGTTTACACCAGGACATAAACCAGGTTAAATCCAGTTTACACCAGGAAACAAACCAGGTTAATCCAGGATAAACGACAGTATAAACCAGGTTAAATCCAGTTTAAGCCAGGATATAAACCAGGTCAAATCCATCTTAAACTAGGAAATAAACCAGGACATAAACCAGGTTAAATCCAGTTTAAACCGGAAAATAAACCATGTTAAATTCAAGTTAAACCACGGCATAAACCAGGTTAAATCCAGGTTAAACAACAGTATAAACCAGGTAAAATCCAATTTACACCAGGACATAAACCAGGTTTAATCCAGTTTACACCAGGACATAAACCAGGTTTAATCCAGTTTCAACTAGGACATAAACCAGGTCAAATCCATCTTAAACCAGGAAATAAACCAGGACACAAACCAAGAAAAAACCCTGTTTACACCAGGACATAAACCAGGTTAAATCCAGTTTACACCAGGAAACAAACCAGGTTAATCCAGGATAAACGACAGTATAAACCAGGTTAAATCCAGTTTAAGCCAGGATATAAACCAGGTCAAATCCATCTTAAACTAGGAAATAAACCAGGACATAAACCAGGTTAAATCCAGTTTAAACCGGAAAATAAACCATGTTAAATTCAAGTTAAACCACGGCATAAACCAGGTTAAATCCAGGTTAAACAACAGTATAAACCAGGTAAAATCCAATTTACACCAGGACATAAACCAGGTTTAATCCAGTTTACACCAGGACATAAACCAGGTTTAATCCAGTTTCAACTAGGACATAAACCAGGTCAAATCCATCTTAAACCAGGAAATAAACCAGGACATAAACCAGGTTAAATCCAGATTAAACCAGAAAATAAACCAGGTTAAATTCAAGTTAAACCACGGCATAAACCAGGATAAATCCAGGTTAAACAACAGTATAAACCAGGTTAAATCCAGTTTACACCAGGAAATAAACCCAGTTAAATCCACTTTAAGCCAGGACATAAACCAGGTCAAATCCATCTTAAACCAGGAAATAAACCAGGTTAAATCCAGTTTAAACCAGAAAATAAACCAGGTTAAATTCAAGTTAAACCACAGCATAAACCAGGTTAAATCCAGGTTAAACAACAGTATAAACCAGGTAAAATCCAGTTTACACCAGGACATAAACCAGGTTTAATCCAGTTTCAACTAGGACATAAACCAGGTCAAATCCATCTTAAACCAGGAAATAAACCAGGACACAAACCAAGAAAAAACCCTGTTTACACCAGGACATAAACCAGGTTAAATCCAGTTTACACCAGGAAACAAACCAGGTTAATCCAGGATAAACGACAGTATAAACCAGGTTAAATCCAGTTTAAGCCAGGATATAAACCAGGTCAAATCCATCTTAAACCAGGAAATAAACCAGGACATAAACCAGGTTAAATCCAGTTTAAACCGGAAAATAAACCATGTTAAATTCAAGTTAAACCACGGCATAAACCAGGTTAAATCCAGGTTAAACAACAGTATAAACCAGGTAAAATCCAATTTACACCAGGACATAAACCAGGTTTAATCCAGTTTACACCAGGACATAAACCAGGTTTAATCCAGTTTCAACTAGGACATAAACCAGGTCAAATCCATCTTAAACCAGGAAATAAACCAGGACATAAACCAGGTTAAATCCAGATTAAACCAGAAAATAAACCAGGTTAAATTCAAGTTAAACCACGGCATAAACCAGGATAAATCCAGGTTAAACAACAGTATAAACCAGGTTAAATCCAGTTTACACCAGGAAATAAACCCAGTTAAATCCACTTTAAGCCAGGACATAAACCAGGTCAAATCCATCTTAAACCAGGAAATAAACCAGGTTAAATCCAGTTTAAACCAGAAAATAAACCAGGTTAAATTCAAGTTAAACCACAGCATAAACCAGGTTAAATCCAGGTTAAACAACAGTATAAACCAGGTAAAATCCAGTTTACACCAGGACATAAACCAGGTTTAATCCAGTTTCAACTAGGACATAAACCAGGTCAAATCCATCTTAAACCAGGAAATAAACCAGGACACAAACCAAGAAAAAACCCTGTTTACAACAGGACATAAACCAGGTTAAATCCAGTTTACACCAGGAAACAAACCAGGTTAATCCAGGATAAACGACAGTATAAACCAGGTTAAATCCAGTTTAAGCCAGGATATAAACCAGGTCAAATCCATCTTAAACTAGGAAATAAACCAGGACATAAACCAGGTTAAATCCAGTTTAAACCGGAAAATAAACCATGTTAAATTCAAGTTAAACCACGGCATAAACCAGGTTAAATCCAGGTTAAACAACAGTATAAACCAGGTAAAATCCAATTTACACCAGGACATAAACCAGGTTTAATCCAGTTTACACCAGGACATAAACCAGGTTTAATCCAGTTTCAACTAGGACATAAACCAGGTCAAATCCATCTTAAACCAGGAAATAAACCAGGACATAAACCAGGTTAAATCCAGATTAAACCAGAAAATAAACCAGGTTAAATTCAAGTTAAACCACGGCATAAACCAGGATAAATCCAGGTTAAACAACAGTATAAACCAGGTTAAATCCAGTTTACACCAGGAAATAAACCCAGTTAAATCCACTTTAAGCCAGGACATAAACCAGGTCAAATCCATCTTAAACCAGGAAATAAACCAGGTTAAATCCAGTTTAAACCAGAAAATAAACCAGGTTAAATTCAAGTTAAACCACAGCATAAACCAGGTTAAATCCAGGTTAAACAACAGTATAAACCAGGTAAAATCCAGTTTACACCAGGACATAAACCAGGTTTAATCCAGTTTCAACTAGGACATAAACCAGGTCAAATCCATCTTAAACCAGGAAATAAACCAGGACACAAACCAAGAAAAAACCCTGTTTACACCAGGACATAAACCAGGTTAAATCCAGTTTACACCAGGAAACAAACCAGGTTAATCCAGGATAAACGACAGTATAAACCAGGTTAAATCCAGTTTAAGCCAGGATATAAACCAGGTCAAATCCATCTTAAACCAGGAAATAAACCAGGACATAAACCAGGTTAAATCCAGTTTCAACTAGGACATAAACCAGGTCAAATCCATCTTAAACCAGGAAATAAACCAGGACATAAACCAGGTTAAATCCAGATTAAACCAGAAAATAAACCAGGTTAAATTCAAGTTAAACCACGGCATAAACCAGGATAAATCCAGGTTAAACAACAGTATAAACCAGGTTAAATCCAGTTTACACCAGGAAATAAACCCAGTTAAATCCACTTTAAGCCAGGACATAAACCAGGTCAAATCCATCTTAAACCAGGAAATAAACCAGGTTAAATCCAGTTTAAACCAGAAAATAAACCAGGTTAAATTCAAGTTAAACCACAGCATAAACCAGGTTAAATCCAGGTTAAACAACAGTATAAACCAGGTAAAATCCAGTTTACACCAGGACATAAACCAGGTTTAATCCAGTTTCAACTAGGACATAAACCAGGTCAAATCCATCTTAAACCAGGAAATAAACCAGGACACAAACCAAGAAAAAACCCTGTTTACACCAGGACATAAACCAGGTTAAATCCAGTTTACACCAGGAAACAAACCAGGTTAATCCAGGATAAATGACACTATAAACCAGGTTAAATCCAGTTTAAGCCAGGATATAAACCAGGTCAAATCCATCTTAAACCAGGAAATAAACCAGGACATAAACCAGGTTAAATCCAGTTTAAACCGGAAAATAAACCATGTTAAATTCAAGTTAAACCACGGCATAAACCAGGTTAAATCCAGGTTAAACAACAGTATAAACCAGGTAAAATCCAGTTTACACCAGGACATAAACCAGGTTTAATCCAGTTTCAACTAGGACATAAACCAGGTCAAATCCATCTTAAACCAGGAAATAAACCAGGACATAAACCAGGTTAAATCCAGTTTAAACCAGAAAATAAACCAGGTTAAATTCAAGTTAAACCACGGCATAAACCAGGTTAAATCCAGGTTAAACAACAGTATAAACCAGGTAAAATCCAGTTTACACCAGGACATAAACCAGGTTTAATCCAGTTTCAACTAGGACATAAACCGGGTTTAATCCAGTTTCAACTAGGACATAAACCAGGTCAAATCCATCTTAAACCAGGACACAAACCAGGTAAAAACCCCATTTACACCAGGACATAAACCAGGTTAAATCTAGTTTACACCAGGAAACAAACCAGGTTAAATGCAGGTTAAACAACAGTATAAACCAGGTTAAATCCAGTTTACACCAGGAAATAAACCCGGTTAAATCCAGTTTAAGCCAGGACATAAACCAGGTCAAATCCATCTTAAACCAGGAAATAAACCAGGTTAAATCCAGTTTAAACCAGAAAATAAACCAGGTTAAACCACTGCATAAACCAGGTTAAATCCAGGTTAAACAACAGTATAAACCAGGTAAAATCCAGTTTACACCAGGAAATAAATCAGGTTTAATCCAGTTTCAACTAGGACATAAACCAGGTCAAATCCATCTTAAACCAGGAAATAAACCAGGACACAAACCAGGTAAAAATCCTGTTTACACCAGGACATAAACCAGGTTAAATCCAGTTTACACCAGAAAACAAACCAGGTTAAATCCAGTTTAAGCCAGGACATAAACCAGGCCAAAGCCATCTTAAACCAGGAAATAAACCAGGTTAAATCCAGTTTAAACCAGGAAAAAAACCCAAGTTAAATCCAGTTTACACCAGGAAATAAACCAGGTTAAATCAAGTTTAAACCAGGTCAAATCCATTTTAAACCAGAAAATAAACCAGGACATAAACCAGTTTAAATCCAGTTCAAACCAGGAAATAAACCAGATTAAAGCCATCTTAAACCAGGACATAAACCATTTTAAATCCAGTTTAAACCAGGAAATTAACCAGGTTAAATCCTGGTTAAACAATGGCATAAACCATTTTAAATCCAGGTTTAAAAAAACAGTATATATCATGTTAAATCCAGTTTACACCAACATAAACCAGGTTAAATCCGGTTTGCACCAGGAAATAAACCAGGTTAAATCCAGTTTACACCAGGACATAAACCAGGTTGAATCCAGTTTACACCAGGACATAAACCAGTTTAAATCCAGTTTAAACCAGGAAACAAACCAGGTTAAATCCAGGTTTAAAAAAATAGTATATATCATGTTAAATCCAGTTTACACCAACTTAAACCAGGTTACATCCAGTTTACACAAGGACATAAACCTGTCATGATGAAGATATACCGCTCACATGCACGATGCCAAAGCACAGGAAGGAACCACACAGAGGGGCACATTTGAAAGTTTTATTAAATAGCATAAACCAAAGCGCACAGCTACAGAAACAGTCACTCGCCAGAGGAATAGCCCTGTGGAGAGAAGACAAGCAGAGGAATGGAGTAAGGGGAAATGGGCGAGCCAAATTGCCACTTACTTGGGAAATCCAGGGAGAACTGGCAGGGACCCAGTGAGGAAAAGACGAACCAGTAAGGTGGGGGGAGATGAGCTGATGGTGCCTGATGGGGTGGAGTAGGAATCTGAAGTACGGTGAGATGTGGCAGGAGAACACACGCAGTCCTAGAGACACACCTACATGGTGGCAGCAACCTGAGAAAAGAGGAGAAATAAGGTTAACGACGTGTCAACACTTATAACTTTATTTTAGCTTGCCTAATCACGGGCAGTATACCCAGATGAGCCAGCGTTGACTGCGTGGAGACAGCCTCCTTAAGTACACTGGCTGATGAGTGGGTGCAGGTGTGTCTTCTGCCTCAGGTGCAGTGATGAGTTGGTGAATGTGAGGCAGAATGGGAGGGGCGCACTCTCGCTGCCCATGACAAGGCCCCCCCTTCTAGGAGTGCCTCCTGGCAGTCCGGAGGGCTTCTCCGGGTGAGCACGGTGATAGGCCCAGAGCATCCCCTTGTCCAGCACTCACGACAAGGGGATCCAGGACCGTTCCTCTTTGCCGTAGCCCTCCCAGTCCACCAAATACTGTAGGCCCCGGCCCCGACGGCGAACATCCAAAACACGTTGTACAGTATAGGCGGGGTGGCCGTCGATGATCCGAGGAGGAGGAGGCGGCTTTGGGGGGGGGGCGCAGAGAGGATTGGCTGAGAGGGGCTTGATGTGGGCGACGTGGAATGTAGGGTTCACCCGTAGGGCCGGGGGCAGCTTCAGCTGGACCAACACGTCATTTATCACCCGGGAGATGGTGTATGGCCCAAGGAAGCAGGGGACAGCTTCTTCGATTTCTCTTTCAGAGGGATCTGACTCGTCGCCAGCCAGACCTGCTGTCCAACGACGTACTTGGGAGCCAGAACCCATCTCCTATCAGCAGGATTCCGGGTGCGTTCTGTGCTGCGGGCCAGGGCGGCCCGAGTAGACTTCCAGACGCGCCAGCAGTGATGAGCATGGGCCCCTATGGATGGAACAGAGACCTCCCTCTTGGCCATGGGTAGAAGAGGCAGCGTGTACCCCAACAACGCCTCGAACCGGGTGAGTCCTGTTGCTGAGGATACCGCAGAGTTCATGGAGTACTCCACCCAGATCAGATGTGTGCTCCAAGATGATGGGTTGTCGGCTGCTACGCAACGCAAGGCGGCCTCCAAGAATTGATTGGTGCTCTCCACCTGCCCATTGCTCTGTGGATGATTTCCTGAGGAGAGACTCACAGTAGTTCCCAGGGTCCGGCAAAAGGCCCGCCAGATCTGGGACGTGAATTGTGGACTCCAGTCAGACACAATGTCCATAGGGATGCCATGGACCCGGATCATGTGATCGGTGAGGAGGACCTCCATCTCCAAGGCTGAGGGGAGCTTTGGGAGGGCCACCAGATGCACCACCTTGGAGAAGTGATCCACGATGGTGAGAATCACCATCTTGCCACGGGAGGGGGGGAGTCCGGTGACAAAGTCCACGGCAATGTGAGACCACGGACGACCAGGGATGGGGAGAAGGAGTCTGATTTCCCCCGGACGCAGGTCTGACAGGCCTTTACATGTTCTTGTACGTCCCGCCACAGCATGGGCCACCAGAACGCTCGCCGGACAAAGTCCACAGTTCGAGCGATGCCCGGATGGCACGTGAAGCGACTAGTGTGACCCCACTGGATGACAGCGCTGCGGAGGGTGGCCAGGACGTACAGACAGTTCCGGGGGCACCCTACTGGCACAGGTTCCTGGGACTGGGCCTGATGGACCCTCCGCTCAATATCCTAAGTAAGGGCCCCAAGGACGCACGAAGGTGGTATGATGATTTGGGGGGGGGGGGCTACCTCCCTGGAATCAAACTGGTGCGATGGCACGTCCAGTTTGGTGTTCCGGGCACCAGGCCAATAAGTGATGGTAAAATTAAATCGCTGGCAAAATAGCGCACAGCGAGCCTTCCTGGCATTCAGTTGGTGGGCTGACCGCAAGTACTCGAGGTTCTTGTGGTCAGGCCACACAACGATGGGGTGAATGGCCCCCTCTAACCAGTGCCTCCACTCCTCCAATGCCAACTTAATGGCAAACAGCTCTCTGTCCCCTATGTCATAATTCCTCTCGGCCAGCATAAGTTTCTGACCGGGGGCGTGCGCTGCGACAGCGCAGCGCCAACCACCAAATCAGATGCATCCAACTCAACGACAAACTGGAGCTGCATGTCAACCTGGGCCAAGATAGGTGTTTCCATGAACAGGCACTTTAATCTGACAAACGCCTGTTCAGCTGCCTCAGTCCACCGAAAGGGGACCTTAACGGAAGTCAGCTGCGTCAAGGGCAGTGCCACCCCATTATAGTTCCTGATGAACCTGCGGTAAAAATTTGTGAACCCGAGGAAGTGTTGAAGCTCCTTATGGGAGTGGGGAGTTGGCCAATCTAACACTGCTCTCACCTTGACCGGGTCGACAGTCAGTCTCCCTTCAGCCACTATGAAGCCCAAGAAGGTGGTAGATGTTGTGGAGAACTAACACTTCTTGGCCTTGACGTAGTGCTGGTTCTCCAAGAGCCGTTGTAAAACGGCCCTGACATGGGCTATATGTTCCTCTGGCGAGCGGGAGAAAATAAGAATATCATCAAGGTAGACAAACATGAATTGGTAAAGCATATCACGGAGGACGTCGTTTATTAACTGCTGGAAGACGGCGGGGGCGTTAGTGAGCCCGAATGGCATCATTAAATATTTGAATTGTCCTTGGTGTGTTTTAAAAACTGTCTTCCACTCATTGCCCTCGCGAATGCGGACCACATGGTACGTGTTCCTAATGTCTAGCTTGGTGAAAACCTGTGAGCGCTGAAGGAGCTTGAACGCTAAATTAATCAAAGGCAAAGGGTACTTATCTTTGATGGTAATTGTGTTGAGCTCCCAGTAGTCGATGCATGGGGGCAACAAGCCATCCTTCTTCCCGATGAAGAAGAATCCGGCTCTGAGCGGAGCCGAAGATGGCCGAATAAGGCCGGTGTTCAGCGATTCCTTAATATATTGCTCCATCGCCTCCCTCTCCGGGCCAGAAATGCTATACAACCGACTGAATGGCAGCCTCGCCCCTGGGATGAGATCTATAGCACAATCATAAGAGTGGTGAGGCGGTAGCGACAACGCTCTTGATTTGCTAAAGACCTCTCCCAAATCGTGATAAGCCTGGGGAACGAGGCTGGGGTCCGGAAGCTCGACCAGGGAGAGGAAAACTGACAGAGGGCTGCACGGTGGCGCAGTGGTTTAGCACTGTGGCAGCACAGTTTTACCCTCGGCCGGGGGATCGCAGGGATTATGAGATCGTGGGTTCGATCCCAGCCCCCGACCAACAGTGAGCTGTGTGGAGTTTGCATGTTCTCCCCGTGTTGCGCGGGTTTACTCCGGGATTTCTCCGGTTTCCTCCCGCACACCAAAAACATGTAGGTTTAGGGCGCTCGCGCACGCAGCGTCCAGCAGCCGGTGGCTTGTCACCAGACTGCAAACCAAGTCTACCTACGGGTACAAATAAGTAACAAAAAAAAAAAAAAAAAAAAAAAAAAAAAAGATGGGGAACACTCCGCTGAACGTGTACAATGGGCCAAACAAAACAGGCTCCAGGAGGAGATGTTGTTTTTGTTCCAATTAATCATTGGGTTATGCCTCCAGAGCCACGGGTAACCAAGAACCACTGGGGAATATGACACAGGGAGAGCCAGGAATGAGAATTCCTTCCCGTGGTTCCCAGAAAGGAGGATGGAAATCGGCACCATGCTATGAGCGACCACCGCAACCTCTTGGCCAGATATGGTTGTGATCCTCTGCCCACAGGGCAATTTATATGTGGGAATCCCCACCTGCTTAACAAACTCAGCAGGCACGAAATTTCCCTCTGACCCTGAATCAACCAGCCGCCATAGTCCTCCTCTCGACCTCCAGCAATTGCATTAGTGCCGAAATTGAAAAATGACCGGGAGGAGTAGATTTAGTCCCGCCCGCCAGACCCCCCATGGTTACTGATGGTCTGCGTCTTTTAGCTGCTGGTGGCATTCGTCCAGACTGTGGTTCATTAAACCACAGTACGCGCACGCGCCAACTCTTCACCTTCGCCAGCCCTCATTGTTGGTCAAGTGCCGAGAGAGCTTCATCAGTATGGCCAAAGAGCTGGCACCGCCAGTGCCAGTAACCACGGCGGATACACGCTCGGCGTGTGGGCGAGAGCAGGACTTGTGCTCCTTCGCGCGCTCATGGTACTGGTTGTCCAAACCAACTGCCTGATCTATGAGACCGTCAAGAGTCTCCGGGACAGGGTGAACCGCCAGATCATCACAGAGTTGATCATTCAATCCGTGGAGGAACACACTGCGTAATGCAATATCGTTCCACCCCGAGTCAGACACTACAACCCAAAACTCAACTGAGTACTCAGCCACTGACCAAGTGCCCTGGCGGAGCGTCATCACACCCTGACACACTCACAACCCTGAATGGAAAAGGGGGATCAGGAAGTGACACAACAAAAATACCCCAGCACACAAAAAAAAAAAAAAATAGGAACA
Organism: Pholidichthys leucotaenia; assembly: GCA_020510985.1. Lineage (NCBI taxonomy): Eukaryota > Metazoa > Chordata > Actinopteri > Cichliformes > Pholidichthyidae > Pholidichthys > Pholidichthys leucotaenia. Next base: position 478,571,632 of record CM035839.1, read on the forward strand.
ACTAATCCAAAACACAACAAAACGCCACAAAACAATTATGCAGCTCTTTTTTCCCTCTTTCTTTTTACATTTGTTTTTCACAAATGGTACACAGTCCAAGGCTAGATAATGGGGAACAGAGTTGGTCAGGTGGCTGACCCCAGTCCCTGGACCACTCGATGAAGGGGAACAGTCTGTCAGGTGGTCTACCATGGCTGGTCACCGTGGCTAAATGGTTATGGGCAGAAGATAAACTGGATTAGTTGTAGTCTGTTTGGAGGAATGGGTTTGACTCCCACAGCTGCCAACAAATACTTGGGCAGCTCGGTGGCACAGTGGTTAGCACTGTGGCAGCACAGTAAGAAGGTCATGGGATCATTTCCACCCCTGGCCATTGTGGGTTCGATCCCACCCCCTGACCATCAGTGACACTTGTGTGTACAGTTTGCATGTCCTCCTCATGTCTGCGTGGGTTTACCCCGAGTACTCCGGTTTCCTCTCACAGGCCAAAAACATGCAAGTTAGGTTAATTGGAGACTCTAAAAGTAGCCCTAGGTGTGAATGTGTGTGTGATTGGTGAAGGGATTGGCGCTGTACTGTGGTTGCCTCATCCATCCAGGTGGATGTCCTGAATTTCCCTCTGGGGATCAATAAAGTACACAAAAATACAGAAAATACCAAAGTCCATGGGCCACCTGCTAAAGGGAGACAGTCTGTCGGGTGGTTTTCCAGAGTCCATAGTCCACCCGGCGAAGGAGGACAGTTTGTTTGGTGACCATTCAAGATCCGTGGACGACCAGATTATAGAATGCCGGTCAGGAGGTCGACCAAGGTCCTGAGCCGACACAGCCGCTACAGTGGCCACCCCAGGAGGCTGATCTGATAGCAACTCAGTGGTGGGAGTGCCAATGCTATCCTCCTGGAGTACAGATGGTAAGGTGTGTACCTCCTACGGTGATGTGGATGGTGAAAGTTGGGCCCCTTGGAACACAGGGGGTGATGGTTGGACCCACTGGGGCACAGGAGGCGAAGGTGGGATGCAGTTCTTCAGCAGCTTCAACCTCAATGTAGCCACCTTGGACGAAGGAGGAGAACAATTCAATTCAATTCAACTTTATTTATATAGCGCCATTTCACAACAACAGTCATCTCATAGCACTATCAACTGTAGGGAGGACCCCCACAGTTGCAGAAAGACCCCAGCAATCAGGCGATCCCCTGTGAGCAAGCACTTGGCGACGGTGGAGAGGAAAAACTCCCTTTTAACAGGAAGAAACCTCCAGCAGAACCAGGCTCAGGGAGGGGCAGTCATCTGCTGCGACTGGCTGGGGGGTGAGGGGACAGAGAAGAAGAAAAGAACAGACATGTAGAGAGCAAACAGCACAATGGGGACTCAATCTATGGGAGAGAACAAACAAATGTTAATGACCAGCAAAAAAAAAAAATTCATAGAGAGTGAGGAAAGGAGTGAGGCCCAGTGCATTACTGGAGGTCCCCCGGCTGACTAAACCTATTAGCAGCATAACTAAGGGAGGGTTCAGAAACACATGATCCCTCCCTAATTGTAGGCTATATCAAAAAGGAAGGTTTTAACCCTATTCTTAAAAACAGAGATCGAGTCTGACTCCCGAATCCAGATTGGCAGCTGATTCCACAGGAGAGGAGCTTGATAACTGAAGGCTCTGCCTCCCATTGTACTTTTGGAGATTCTAGGTATTACAAGTAAACCTGCATTTTGGGAGCGTAGTGCTCTGTTAGGATAATATGGTAGTATCAGATCTTTTAAATAAAAAGGAGCCTGATTGTTTAGAGCTTTGTAAGTAAGAAGAAGGATTTTAAACTTAATTCTAAACTCTATGGGAAGCCAATGAAGGGAGGCCAGAACCGGAGAGATATGATCTCTCTTTCTAGTACCTGTTAAAACTCTTGCTGCAGCATTTTGGATCAGCTGAAGACTTTTTAAAGATGTTTTAGGACAGCCTGATAATAAAGAATTACAGTAATCTAATCTCGAGCTAACAAAAGCGTGACCAACAAGAGGCTGTGATATCTTCTCACCAACAAGAGGTTGGTGAGAAGATATCACAGTCATTAGCAGCAGAGACTGGTGGGGAGGGCCCCAAAAGTGGGTGGGATCTGTGCTTGAGTCCTCCCACCAGAAGCAAGGCAAGTCCTTTCTAAAATTGATGTTAAAGATAAGGGAAAGAGTACTTGCCTTGACTGCTGGCCTCCTGCTGCGAGGGTGACAACCTCAGGAAGCGCCGCTGGTGTGATGACTTCTGGATGAAACAGCTGGGGCATGCTGACCTCAGAATGAGATGGCTGTGGGGCCCTGACCTCAGGATGAGATGGCTGGGGTGCGCTGATCTCAGGATGAGATGGCTGGGGTGCACTGATTTCAGGATGAGATAATGACTGGGTCTAAAGAGCATCTGGCCCAGATGTCCAGGAATCCCTCTCCAACACAGCCACCTCGGATGGGAGAGAGGGAAGGGGTTAGTTGAACATCACCCAAATGCACAGTAACTGAGACAGGTGGCGAGGGGTCAGTAGCCCGTGGGTGCCCGGGCTGACACCCCCCACCAGAAGCAAGGCAAGACATGCAAATTGATGGAGTAATGAAATGTATCAATACTTGCCTTGCTCCCTCCGGCTCAGCTGCCACTGAAACCCCAGGTTGTGCAGTGGTGGACGAGGCAACCTCGGGTGATGCTGTCTGGGAGACGACCTCGGGGGAAGCAGCAGGTGAAGCAGTCTCTGCAGGGGAGTGCACGAGGAGGGGAGCAGTCTCTGCAGGAGTGTGCATGTGGGGGAGACCATCTCTGCAGGGGTGTGCACGTGGGGGGAACCATCTCTGCAGGGTCATGCACATGGAGGGGAACAGTCTCTGCAGGGGAATGCATGTGGAGGGGAACAGTCTCTGTAGGTGTGTTCACATGGAGGGGAACAGTCTCTGCAGGGGAATGCATGTGGAGGGGAACAGTCTCTGTAGGTGTGTTCACATGGAGGGGAACAGTCTCTGCAGGGGCGTGCACGTGGAGGGGAGCAGACTCTGCTGGTGCGTGCACATGAAGAGGAGCAGTCACTCCTGGAGTTATCACCCTTTCAGATGTGGAGCCTGTGGAGATGGAGATGACCTCAGGACGAAGAGGGAGAGGAGGGGTCAGAGGTGGCAAAAAAAAGGAAGTGGCAGCATTAACAGGTGGCGATGGGCCAGAAACAGTAGGCGGCTGTGACTGGGAACCCTCGCTTGGAGCAAAGCAGTACATTTCATTAATAGGTGTTAAAACAAATGAAGGTACTTGCCTTGCTCCACCCTCTGTCACTGCTGGAGTTGCTGCTGATATAGAGATGACTTCCTCAGAGCTAGCTGCTGGGCTATCAACCTCAGGATGAGCTGCAGAGACGATGGCCTCAGGCTGAGCTGTGTGAATGGCGGCCATGGGACGGGCTGCAGGAGTGACAGCCTCCAGATGAGCCGCAGGAGGGGCAGCAGGCGAGGCAGTCAGGGGAGGAGCAGCAGGTGAGGTGGAGCAGCAGATGAAGTGGCCAGGAAAAGGGCAGCAGGTGAGGTGGCCTGAAGTGAAGTAGCAGATGGGGCTCTCTGGAGAGGAGGGAATGCAGCTGCTAGAACTCTCCAAGGATGAGGGGGTGCAGCCGCTGGAGCTCTCTGGGGAGTGGTGGGACCCGGCAGGAGGGGAGCCGGGGTAGGGTTGGAACAGGGCGCTGAGTGGAGTGGCATCTCCCAGACTCTTCCTTCCACCCGGGTCCCCACATGCCAACTGACTGCCATAAAAAAAAAAATCCCTCCACTCTGCAGGAGTTAATACAAGTGTGTAGTCGGCTGGCTCCGGCGAGGAAAAGGCTGATGGAATAAAGGTGGCGGGCAGCATAGGAACGATGGGGAGGGCAGGAGGTGGCTTACCGAGAGCTGGTGAAGGGGTCAATGATCCGGGACCAGGCTGGGGGGAGTAGTGCAGAATACCCAAGCGCCCAAACGAGTCCCAAAGTTGAGCTATGCCACCATACAGTTTAGCTAACTTGGGAACTAGCAACAGGTCCGTGTTATGTCCACAAACCTGGCAATGACGACCGATTAGAATGCTGCCGTTGAACTGAACTTTATTACAATAAATGAATAAGTACAAGCACGTGTGTATTGGAGTTGGCTGCCAACCACCTCTTATGACTTCCATACCACTCACAACTAACCTGAGATGACGGACCGCCCAATATATATTGGCGTGGTGACGTCATCCGCAGGACACGCACCACTCCCAGATATGCCCAATATCATACATCACATTTCTCCCCCCCTTGCAAAAATTGGAAAATATATTATTAGCTTTAGCTGATTGCTGTCCCCAATTTAATAGACCAAATTCCCACTTATCAATTACTTATTATTACTCAAACACACACATTACTTAAGCACACCGCGATCCTACCTGAACATTCTTTTTTTTTTTTTTTTACAGTCTTCTAAGGGGAAAGCAGTTCTGCTTCAGGGGCTTTGTCATGGCGTCCACATCCCTGGAGCTGTCGGACCCCCAGGGCCAGGACCAATCTTCATGACGCCAGGGCCCAGGTCCCACACTGCGGTAGCTGACTCTTGCAAGGTCTTGCCGTCTGGAACAGCCACCTGGGCATGCAGTCATTGGTTTGCATGCCGAACCAAACAGTCTGTCAGCCAAAAGCACGCTGTTCCCAGCTTCACCACGATCCTCAGCATCGCCTCTTGTTTCGCTGGCTGTGGCCTGGTCAGTCGCCGTCCCTGTCTCTCGCCGGTGCAAACCTGAACCCAATCCATGACTTAGAGTGACACCTTACTTGGTTTTATGCGTTATTGTGGGTCTCAGTTGCTCTGCGCACTCGTTCAGCTCGGGACCTCCGTTGTGCTGCGTCGATTCCATTGTCACTGTGTTCGTCACGGACCCTTCACCCGTTGTCAGTTGAGGCTCGTCGTGGGTACGGAAGGTGTCCGGTGCCTCTCCGGTGTCGCTCATTGAAGAGGACTCTTCACTTGTCAGCTCGGTCGCTGAAGGAGTCCGGTTCCTCCTCTCTCTTGTCTGAACTGTTCTGCTGTGCTGCGTCGAGAGCTGTGTTTGTGCCCGGTTGCTATTGCTGTGCTTCGGGGTTCTCTACATGCTCAGGCTCCCTTCCCTCTGGCTCTGGTTCTGGCTGAGCAAGGGACATAGGTGAGTCCGGCTGCCCCCCTCCCAGGCGGCTCTCTTCCTGAAAGCTCGGAGTGGACGCTTTGGTGTTGGTGCCGTTCTTAATTACCTTGCCCCACATCATGTTGTTGTCATCGAGGTCTGCCGTGCTCCAACTGCCACACCCGGATCATTTGAACCCAGCGCTGTCTCTGATAGTGAAGCCCAGTCTGTAGAACAGGTCACATCCGTCACCGTGTTGTCACTGTGCGCTGTCACCTGGAACGTGAAGTCGTAAACAATTTTGGACTTGTAGTAAACCATTAGTTCCACTGTTCTGACATTGCACAGTCTGTGACCACCGTATCCGTACAGCGGAGTTGGGTTCTTCTTGATTTTGTGGTTGGGGAAAAATTTCTTCACCGTGGCCCAGTTTAACATCAACCGCACAGCTGCCGTGTTGAGCAGAAGTGGTACGGCTACCCTGCCTAACTCAATCATACTGTATGAATAACCGTTGTTGTTGGGGCTTACCGCATGAATGGTTGTCGTTAGCAGGAGAGCTGGCTTACTTGGTGGGCTCCACGGTGGCTGCAGCCAACACACTCTAGCAAAATGGTTTGAGCGCCCACACTTGTTACACTGTTGTCCTCTTGCCGGGCAAAAAAGTGCTCTGTCCTGGTGCATCGGGGACCCACAGCTACCACAGGTGGGGCCTCCCGGAGTGGACCTTCGGCTAACTGAGTTCGTCTCATACTCCTCTGCTGTGTCCCCTTCTTCCTCCGTGTCCATTGTGTTAGCTAGTGTCGTCTGTCTGGGTAGCTTCTGTGTTTGACGCCCACTTAGCTCCATGGCTAACTTCTTCGCTGCCTCTAGCTGGAACACTAGCTCTATGGTGTTAGCTAGCATCATGTCATTTAGCACCTTTAGCATCATAGCTCGTAGCCTCATGTTGCACATGTGTTCGACTAACTGGTCCCACACCATTTCATCTTCTAACAGTCCAAAATGGCACATACTAGCCAAATGTCTCAGGTCAGCGAGAAATTGTTGAACTGACTCACTGACTCTCTGTCGTCTCTGGCAAACACAAATTTGTCATGCTATCACATTGTCAGGAGTAGCAGAGTAGCTAGCAAGGAGCTCGACGGAATCCACATATGACTCTGTTGGTCCTAACGTGTGGAGAATTCTCTGGCCTTCTATGCCAAGGTTGTGGACAAGGAGTGCTCGTTTCCTTACTTTATCGAGTTTACCCAGGTCCAATGCTGCAACATGGGTCTCAAATGCATCCAGCCATTGCAGCCACGGAACTGTTGGTTCACCTGGGGACTCCAGAAAGGGCCGTAGTGGTCTTTAGCACGCCTCCATGCTTTAATCTCTCATTGCCAAATGTCATGTCCACAAACCTGGTAATGACGACCGATGAGGATGCTGCTGTTGAGCTGAACTTGATTACAATAAATAAATAAGTACAAGCATGTGTGTAATGGAGCCCGCTGCCAACCACCTCTCATGACTCCCATTCCACTCACAACCTGAGATGGCAGACCACCCAGTATATAAATGGTGTGGTGACATCATCCGCAGGACACACACCACTCCCAGATATGCCCAATATCATACATCACAGTCTGGACAGCTGAGAAGGAGTTCTTCCGCTTGCACCAGATTCCCCAATCTCCCCAGCAGATTGGGATAATAAAAAAAAACTGTCCATGAGATAGGAGATGCAGTTTAGAATCTCACCCATTGCCTCCTGGCTCATTTCCCCCCTCCACCTGCTGTTTTTGCCCGCTGAGGCCTTCACTGACAGCGTTCTTCTGTCATGTGCGGCCCTCCGGGACGGATAGATGGACTCACGTCATGGCCGCCTTTTACCATAATTTAGTAAAGAGAAACAACATAAACAACCGTGAAACAGTGGCGTATAAATAAACACAACAGGAAGAGCAGGACAGGATAATGGCAATATCATAATGCAAAGGATAACGTAACGAAGAGTGAATATAAGTGAGGTGAGAATGAGTAAACCAATGGTGATAATAATAATAATGAGTTCAACCAAGACCATAAAACATGGACAGGGATAACGATAACAGTAATGATAATAATAAGTTCAAAAAGAAAACATAAAGTGTGGACAAGGTCTAACCCCGTCCAGACCATGACACATTTGGTCCACCTCTGGTGAATATTTCATCAAAATCGGTCCAGTAGTTTTTTTGTAATCCTGCTAATAGACAGACAGACAGACTCAGGTGAAAACCTGACTTCCTTGGTGGACTTTACAAAAACAAGTTTACAAGCACAAAAGCTGCAGATGTGGAGTGTTTTTGAACTTCAGAGGACATGCTTTGAGTCCCCAAACACACACACACGTTCCTTTTTTTCCTCCCCTGAGAGGACTGTTGTAAAGCTCTAAAACTCCTGCTCCCATCAGACCAGTTTTTGTTGTCCAGCTGACTCCCGAGTTGTCTCCTGTGATGGACGTCATCTGCTTCTGTGTCCCCATTCCCCCACCCCGTGGCTGCCTCTGTTCTTCGTCCTCATGACCAAAAGTCTGTTTGTCAAACTGAATCAACAACCTCCTCATTTTCCAAGACGTTTAAATCAACATCAGAGTTTCTGTTGGACACCGTCGTTGTTTTCACTGCAGCTTTTCTTCTGATTGGTCGAGAAAGCAAAAAGAAATGATACTCAGGCTTTGTTGTGGAGTGGAGAGGCAATTTTATCTGGACAAAAAAATGACTCTAAAAATGTGTTTCTGAACATGAGAACAAACTTCTGAACCGACAGAAACACAAACAACGTCAAAATACTTAAAAATCCTGTCTTCAACTCCGCCTGAGACCAGTGTAAATCCACGTCTGAGATCAGCTTAAATCCACGTCTGAAACTGTGCTGGTCTGGGCACCACGGTGGTACAGTGGTTAGCACTGTTGTTCAACAGGTTCCAGGTTCCAATCCCCAGGCTGGCAGGGGTAGGAACCTTTATGTGTGGAGTTTGCATGTTCTCCCTGTACTGTGTGGGTTTACTCCGGGGGCTCTGGTTTTCTCCCACAATCCAAAGACATGCATGTTAGGTTAATTGTTTGTTCTAAATTGTCCCTGGGTATCTGTCTCCTGTAGGCCCTTAGAATGGAGGGTTAGCACTAGTGAAGGTCTTTGAGATGAGAAAAAGCACTATATAAATACAGGTCCTTATCCCTTACCAGTTTAAGCCAGAAACCAGTTTGCTCAACCTGCGCTGTCCCTCTGATAAACTCATCCCGTCCCTCCTAGTCACTCCATGTCCGAAAACAGTTTAAAACAAGGTCAGAAATTACTTTAAAAACCAATTTAAATCTAAGGTAAAAACCAGTTTAAAAAATGTTTAAATCCAAGTGTAACCAGCCATAATGTTCTGCACTGTGTGTCTATATATATATACATTTATAGTAATATGGACATATGTTTACTAGATGTTGTTTTTTTCTTGCCTTCTGATTGTTGCTCTGAGTGTTGCTATCCCTGTGCTGTTGCAATCCTGGAATTTCCCCATTGTGGGACTAATAAAGGCTGATCTTATCTTATCTTATCTAAAATGAGATCAGAAACCAGGTTTTTGATCTAGTTTTAAACTGGATTTAAACCAGTTTCAGACATGGATTTAAACTGGTTTATGACCTAGATTTAAACTGGTTTCAGACCAGGTTGTAAACTGGTTTCAAATCTGGTTTCTGACCTGGTTTTAAACTTGATTCAGACCAGGATTTAAACTGGTTTCAGACCAGGATTCAGGGTGTTTCTACACCTAAATTTGTTGACTTTGGTCCAAATCAGTTGCTAAGTTTGTTACTTTGTATCATTTTCTCCTTGGTTCGGTTCCCTTTCACACAGGCAAACATTAAACGGACCAAACTGTGTCACATTAAATTTCACAAGACTTAGGTCAGAATGTTCTCTGTTCTTATTGGTCAGATTTCTTTGCCGCAAGAACAGGAAAGGTAAATACAGGAAGTAGGATGACTACTGTGCATTTCTGCATTTCTGGGGAGGAGATAATACAAATCGTAGTGTAATCTACAAGGTTTTCATCACCCTGGTTATCGTTTATTACATTACGTGCATATACCACTTTCGGCAAATCATACAGTTTGAAAATGAAGCGTGGCTACGGATGGAAAATAACGTGTAAACGTTCATTAATCCTCCAGAACCATGACATGCTCAGCCACAGATATTGTTGAATATCCATCAGGTATGTACAGTGGCATAAAATGTTTTACTGTTTGCCGCTGGTCCTGTTTTAGTATGGCCCCTTTCTCACCTGCAGGACCACACCAGAGTTCGGCATTTGATTCGAACTGGGTAAGGTTGGTTTGTTGCACACCTCAGTGTGATTACCGTGTGCTCACCAGACAAAATGAACCGCACTAATGGAGAAAATAAATTCAAGCTCGAGTGAAAGGAATTAAAGCCTGTAGGTGTCAGGGTCTGAGCAGGGTCTGAGGACCATGGTCATGCTTTAAGTTTATTCTTCTTATTTTCTATGTTTATTATTATTATTAAGCTGCTGCTCTCTACCTCACCTCCACGCCTTCGCCGTGTGTTCCAGAGGCTGGTGCGCTTTCGCTGTTTGTTCCAGAGGCCAGCGCACCTCCGCCATTTGTTCTAGAGTTTGGGGGACCTCCACCCATTGTTCCAGAGGTCGGAGGGCCTCCACCTGTCATTCCAGAGACCGAGCAGTCCACTCCATCTGGGCTGTCCAAGCAGTCCACTTCACCTGCCGTCCAAGAGGCCGGCGTGCCTCCTACCATCATCCAAAAGGCCGACATGCCTCTACCTGTGGTTCCAGAGGCTGGCATGCCTCCACCTGTATTTCCAGAGGTTGGTGGGCCTCCACTCATGGTCCCAGAGGTCGGTGGGCCTCCACCCATTGTTCCAGAGGTCAATGAGCTTCCACCCATCATTCCAGAGGCCGCCATGCCTCCACCTATTGTTCCAGAGGTTGGCACAGCTCCACCCATCATTCCACAGGTCGGCATGCCTCCACCCATCATTCCAGAGGCCAACGTCCCTCCACCCATCATTCCAGAGACCGGCGTGCCTCCACTGTTTGTTCGGAGGCCAGCGTACCTCAGCATGCCCTACACCCTGGTTTGGGGTCTTGTCGACTCGGGTAGACCACTTGAACCATGTTGGCCCATCATCTGGTGGCCCTGGGAGGCCGCCAGATCCACCTTATCTGCTGGTTTGTGGGTCCTTGGACAGGGGTAAGCCCCCAGAACCACCTAGTTGTTCGGTCTGGTGGTCCATGGACTTGAGTTGACCATCCGACCCGTTTTGTGTTTAAGTTTGGAGTCATTGACTTTGTTAACCACTGCAATATTATTTTGTTTTGGACTCTGCGAGGATGGGGGGGGGGATAACCTTTTGGAATTACGGCCAAAATTATGGCCAGAAAGTTCAACCTTGGTTTCATCGGACCATAACACATTTTCCCACGTTTTTGGGAGATTTCAAATGTGTTTTTACAAAATGTAGCTGGGCTTGGATGTTTTTCTTTGTAAGATAAGGTTTCCATGTTGCCACCCTAGATGGGAGATTGTTGTCACATGTACTGAACAGCCAGTACTTGCCAGAAATTCCTGCAGCTCCTTCAATGTTGCTGTTGACCTCTTGGCAGCCTCCTTGACCAGTTTTCTTCTCGTCTTTTCATCAATTTTGGAGGGACGTCCAATTCTTGGTGATGTCACTGTTGTGCCATATTTTCTCCACTTGATGATGACTGTCTTCACTGTGTTCCATGGTATGAGATTGAGATGAGATTCAACTTTATTGTCATTACACATGTATGAATACAAGGTAACGAAACGTGACTTGGCATTTGGGCACGCTCTGCAGAGCGCATCCAAGGCTGGGGCAGCCGCTAGGCGCCAGTCATAAAGAAGAAAGGAAAAAAAAGAAAAAGAAAATGGATATGACACAGTAGGCGAGAGAAAAAAAACATGTTTTATCAGAATGACGCTCGAGTGAGCGAAATTTTGATTGCAGGCAAAAAAAACCCTCAATGCACATTTAGCAGACATTTAGCAGGAGATCACACACAAAAGTTGAGAGGCAGTGTGTTGTATGCATGTAATGTTGTATGCATTGTGTAGTGTAAATGTAACAGTTGTTAGTGAGCAGCAGAGGGCGCCTCCTGGCAGTGGATAGATGTTATAATCATGTGACTTATAAACAAGTCCAGAGTCCAGAGTCTATCTCTCTTGCTCTCTCTCTTGCTTGTAGAAGGCACATGGGCATTGTCCTTGAGGGTCCAATCCGCTGACGACAACAACTGATTGTTGATTGTTTGGGTAGACATAAGAGCCGGTCCTTCCGCTTATCTCAGGAGGAACGTAAACACGGGGCAAACAAGGTCAAATCAAATCAGCACAGTGCACTCAGAGAATAGAATTTGTCCTCACCCGTGTAATTCTGTGCTTTCATTATATGTGTAGGCTTAAACTGTTTTTCCATGGAGAGCACAGGGCTTCAGATGTATTCCTTCACTGAATCACTGTCATTCAGTTCACCGTTTGCCGCTACTCGTGCCCTCCCCAACTGGTCGAATTTGATGAAGGAGCTTGCCGGGTCCGCTTTGATCAGCTCTCTCACCTTCCTTCAATTTCTGATGAAATTGAAGGAAGTTAGTTTATATATGCTTAGTTTATATATGCTTCCGTTAGGCAACATTATTAGAAAGCACTGTATACATTTTCACTGTTATGCAGATGACACACAATTATACCTGTCAATGAAGCCAGATGATACTAATCAGTTAGTCAAGTTAGAAGCCTGTCTTAAGGAAATCAAAGTTTGGATGACTTGTAATTTCCTGCTATTAAATTCAGATAAGACTGAAGTCATTCTTGTTGGTCCAAAAAACCTTAGAAATTCCTTTCCAAATCAAACTTTCAGTTTGGATGCAGTTACTCTTTCTCTTAATAGCTCTGTGAGGAACCTTGGAGTTATTTTTGATCAGGATTTGTCCTTCAATTCACATATTAAATTTGTTTCTAAGACTGCCTTCTATCATTTGCGTAATATTGCCAAGATTAGGAGCATCTTGTCTCAGAGTGATGCTGAGAAGCTGATCCACGCTTTTGTTAGCTCGAGATTAGATTATTGTAATTCTTTATTATCAGGTTGTCCTAAAACATCTTTAAAAAGTCTTCAGCTGATCCAAAATGCTGCAGCAAGAGTTTTAACAGGTACTAGAAAGAGAGATCATATCTCTCCGGTTCTGGCCTCCCTTCATTGGCTTCCCATAGAGTTTAGAATTAAGTTTAAAATCCTTCTTCTTACTTACAAAGCTCTAAACAATCAGGCTCCTTTTTATTTAAAAGATCTGATACTACCGTATCATCCTAACAGAGCACTACGCTCCCAAAATGCAGGTTTACTTGTAATACCTAGAATCTCCAAAAGTACAATGGGAGGCAGAGCCTTCAGTTATCAAGCTCCTCTCCTGTGGAATCAGCTGCCAATCTGGATTCGGGAGTCAGACTCGATCTCTGTTTTTAAGAATAGGGCTAAAACCTACCTTTTTGATATAGCCTACAATTAGGGAGGGATCATGTGTTTTCTGAACCCTCCCTTAGTTATGCTGCTAATAGGTTTAGTCAGCCGGGGGACCTCCAGTAATGCACTGGGCCTCACTCCTTTCCTCACTCTCTATGAAATATTTTTTTTTTGCTGGTCATTAACATTTGTTTGTTCTCTCCCATAGATTGAGTCCCCATCGTGCTGTTTGCTCTCTACATGTCTGTTCTTTTCTTCTTCTCTATCCCCTCACCCCCCAGCCAGTCGCAGCAGATGACTGCCCCTCCCTGAGCCTGGTTCTGCTGGAGGTTTCTTCCTGTTAAAAGGGAGTTTTTCCTCTCCACCGTCGCCAAGTGCTTGCTCACAGGGGATCGCCTGATTGCTGGGGTCTTTCTGCAACTGTGGGGGTCCTCCCTACAGTTGATAGTGCTATGAGATGACTGTTGTTGTGAAATGGCGCTATATAAATAAAGTTGAATTGAATTGAATTGAATTGAAGGAGCTTGCCGGGTCCGCTTTGATCAGCTCTCTCACCTTCCTTCAATTTCTGATGCATCAGGGAACTCCACAGCCAAAAATAGAAGTCCTGAGATCATAACCAATAATGTTTCCACAGACGCATGAATTCCAATGTCCATGAGTCTCCTCGTAGGTTCCAATTCTTGGGCTCCCCCTTGGCCCAATTCTTGTTGAAAAATAGTGACAATAGCACATTTAAGCCGCTTCCAAATCCATAATTTCCGTTTAGATTAAGATTCAGCAGAAGAAGAGCGACTAAACACAGACAAAAACGCAACATTGCAAAAGCTGGGAATAGATTAGGAAGGCAGGAGAGGAGGGAAGAAAAATGCGACTGCTCTCTCTCAAGGCAAGAAGGAAAAAAAATATTTTATTATATTTATTATATTTTAAGTATATTTAATGCCTTGGAAATTCTTTTGTATCCTTCACCTCTCTGATATCTTTGAACAATGAGATCCCTCTGGTGCTTTGGAAGCTCTCTGTGGACCATGGCTTGTGCTGTAAGATGTGACTACAAAAATGTCAGGAAAAGCCTACTGGAACAGCTGAACTTTATTTGGGGTTAATCAGAGGCAGTTGCTGACTCCCATTTAACATGAGTTTGAATGTAATTGGTTAATTCTGAACACAGCCGCATCCCCAGTTATAAGAGGGTGTCTCTTAAAAGATTTCAGTTTGTTTTTCAATTGGGTTGTACAGGTTATAGGTCATACTAATGGTGGAAAAAGTTTTGCAATGATTTATCTTGGTCTCATTTTTTCACATCACAAAAACTTGGCATTTGAACAGGGGTGCGCAGATTTTTATATCCACTATGTGTGCATCTCAGTCTGTGTCCTGTGCGGCAACCTTGTCTCTTGTTGGCATCTCACCCACCCTTCTGTTTAGCCTGTCTTGCCTGAGTAATCATGCCGGTGACCTTGTGTCCAAAGCCTGTTCTGTTTTGCTTTTGTTTCAGCCCATGAGCTGCATTATTTTCCATTTGTTATTAAATAATGGTTTACCAAATGCACCTGGCATTGGGGTCCTCCTCTCCTTCATTGCTCCAGAGGTGCAATCATGACAGTAGGTGTGAAAGCACCCTTAAGCTGGTTTCAGACCTAGTTTTAAACTGGTTTCAGACCGGGTTTCAAGACCAGTATTTTAACTTCTTCTTTTTTTTTTTTAACCTGGTTTTGGACCTGGTTTTCATCTTTTTTTCAAGACCAGTATTTAAACTGACTTCAGACCTGGTTTTGAACTGGTTTTACACCAGGATTTAAAATAATTTCCGACCTGGTTTTAAACTGGATTCAGACCAATTTAAACCAATTTAAATTGGTTTGTGATGAGCTTTTAAACTCATTTTAGACCATGATTTAAACTGGTTTCAAATCTGGTTTCTGACCTGGTTTTAAATTGGTTTCTGACCATGATGTAAATTGGTTTTGGACCTGGTTTTAAACTGGTATTACACCAGGATTTAAACTGGTTTCTGACTAGATTTAAACTGGCTCCAGACTGGGTTTAAAAACCAGTATTAAACAAACAAACAAACAAAAAAAACCCCTGGTTTCTGACCTGGTTTTCATCTGGTTTCAAGACTAGTATTTAAACTGTTCCAGACCTGGTTTAAAACTGGGTTCATACCTAGCTTTATCAATCAATCAATCAAGCCGGTGGCTTGTCACCAGACTGCAAACCAAGTCTACCTACGGGTACAAATAAGTAACAAAAAAAATAAATAAATAAATTTAAAAAAAAATCAATCAATCAATCAATCAACTAGAAAAGCACTCGGAGAGCGCAGACCTCCGCCAAGAGCAACAGTCCCCCCCAGTATTGTGATTTATACCATAAATATTCTACACTAATTTTGTTATTGTTCTTTCCCTGTATCATGTGTTTCTGTATGTCATATGATTGGTGAAGAAAACAAAAAAAGTGTTATTTGAACTACACAAATACAATTTATTTAATTTAACAAGCGATACAACATGTACAAGTCTTTAGTTGGAGAACGCATTCATGAAATTGATTCCTAATAAAAGTTCTGGATATTGAAAAGCTACCATTAACATAATTTTTCTAACTTCGTTTCTTTCCAGGAAATTAAAAATATGTACATATATGTAGTGTAGAATAGAACAATATTAACTGCAATCTTCTTTTAAAAAAAAAATATATAACCTCCTGGCAGAGGTAATAAGAAAAAATCAATAAAATTAAGCTCGACGAGCTTCAGTAGCATGTGGGGATAGCCCCTCATCCTGTCTATGCTGCCGTGGACTGTCTCTGTCTTTAGCACGGCGAGAAGCAGCAGCCTGTGGGCTCTCATTCAGTCTATGCTGCATTGTAGCGGCTCTGTCACAAGCTCCACGAGCTTCAATGTGTAGTTCAGTGCTTCCTGCTGGCGGAAGCACTGAACTACACATTACCTCTGGGCCCTATCTTACAATGTTAAAGAATCCTTTAAAAAATTCCTGGATCCAGACAGTGATCCGGATCATCCCCAAAATTTAATCAGTTCTTCCTTGTACCATTTCCAACAATGGCTGAAAGTTTCATCGAAATCCGTTCCCAACTTTTTGAGTTATCTTGCTAACCAACAGACAGACAGACAGACAAACAAACAGACAAACACCAGCAAAAACATTACCTCCTGGCCTGCGGCCTGGCGGAGGTAATCAATCAATCAATCAATCTTTCTTTGTATAGCACTTTTATAACATTAGATGCTACACAAAGTGCTTTACGTATATAAAAGCAGTAGACACATTTAGTTACATATTTTACATGATACATCCCCACCCCTTCCAGCCCTCCCATAAACATACCCACAAACACAACACACACAGGCACATACATCACCCACGACTTCTCTTACACACATATAAAATAAGAGACATTGCTCAGCACTGAGGCATCGCGTGAAGGAGCAACCATCCTGTGGAGCCCCCCACACCCGGAAACCAGACAGCCAGTCACCACAGAAGGCTCCACAAGGGCCGCCCCAACCAGGAGAGGCCGGGGCCCACACCACAGCTGTAGGCAGTGGTATAAAGCCCCCACCCACCCAAGCTAGAGCGATCCACAAGACCAACACCCCTGTAGATGGGCCAGGCAGCATCCGGCATGAGGGGCCCCACTGAGGAAACACTGGAGCTAGAACACATAAATATAAAATAAAACTAAGAATACAGAGCAAAGGGAACTAAAGACCCATGCTTAGAAACTGAGCTAAGAACACATCAAAATAAGAAAATCTAAAAGCAAATGGAGCTAAGAAGAATGCAAACAACGGAACATAAATGACTACTTCAGTAATAGTTAAACAGTTTGTTAAAAGCCAAAATTTAAAAAGGTACAAAAAGAACTAAGAACACATAAAAACAGGAACTAAAAACCCATACTTAAAAACTGAACTAAACACATCAAGAAGAAGATGAGAAAATCTAAGAACAAATGGTACCAAAAAGAACATAAAACAATGCACCATAAATGACTACTTCAGTAATAGTTAAACAGGTTTATTAAAAGCCAAATTAACAAGGTGGGTCTTGAGCCTGTTCTTAAAAACATCTATTGACTCTGCGGCCCTGAGGCTCTCTGGCAGGCCGTTCCACAGACAAGGACCATAATAGAGGAAGGACTTTCACCAAAGGTCTTTGTCTTGACTTTGGGAACCATTAAAAGGCCAGTACCAGAAGACCTCAGGGTTCACGAGGGCTCATAAGATAAGAGCAGGTCAGATAGATAAGAAGGCCCAAGACCACTGAGGCATTTAAAAACTGCACCCGCCCCTTGGTCCTCGTTAACACTTGTGCTGTTGAATTTTGGAGCAGTTGGAGGTATATTCTTTTTTGAGAAAGACCAGAGAGCAGGGCATTACAGTAGTCTATACAACTAGTAATAAAAGCATGCATCAAGACCTCCATGGTGGCAAGAGAGAGAAAAGGGCGGACTCTGGCTATATTCCTAAGATGGTAAAATCTGTTTTTTGTTACATTTTTAATGTGTGAAGTAAAATTCAGAGTCTAAAAGAATGCCCAGGTTCTTGACACAATGTGTAGGTTTTAGACCTAGCAATTTTGGTAGAAGTTTCTCTCTCTTGTCTTCAGGACCAATGATTAAAACTACTGTTTTGATGTTCTTGATGTCAAGCTTCTCCCCTCCAGAAGACGCTTCAGAAGCCTTCGGACTAGAACCAGCAGGTTTAGGAACAGTTTCTTTCCAACAGCTGTCACGTTATTGAACTTAGTTCCCCGCTGACTCTCTTACCATCATCTCTTACCATCCTCACCTGTACATAACTGCATAACTACATAACTACATCTAACTTATTGTACATTATTTGCACATAAAAGTACTCAGAATCAGAATCAGATTTTTTGCCATTGTTCATGTAGTACACAAACTAGGAATTTGTCTCGGTGCAATGCTGCAACATTAAACATGATAAAATAAAAGAAATAAACTATACATGCAATAAAGTGTAGAATAAGAGTGAGTAATACTAGTCAGCAGTTTAAATATATTAGCGAGCAGCAGATAATGTGGAGAACCATATAGTGCAGTCGGTAATGCAGGAAGAAAACAGTGATGATTGACATGAGTCTGGTTGAGCTGCTGTACATGGTGCACGAGAGTCAATAAGTCACTTAGTGTTCAGCAGTCTGATGGCAGAGGGGAAGAAGCTGTTCATGTGACGGGAGGTTTTAGTCTGGATGGACCGAAGTCTTCTACCTGAGGGGAGAGGGGCAAACAGTACGTGACCAGGGTGTGAGGGATCGGCTATGATCCGGCCAGCACGCCTCCGGGTCCTGGAGATGTACAGATCCTGGAGAGATGGGAGCTTGCAGCCGATCACCTTCTCAGCAGTGCGCACGACGCGCTGCAGCCTTAGTCTGTCCCTGGCAGTGGCTCCTGCGTACCACACGGTTATGGAGGTGGTGAGGATGGACTCGATGATGGCTGTGTAGAACTGCACTAACATCTTGGTGGGTAGCTTGAGCTTCCTCAGCTGCCGCAGGAAGAACATCCTCTGCTGGGCCTTTTTGATGAGGGAGCTGATGGTCGGCTCCCACTTGAGGTCCCTGGTGATGGTAGTGCCTAGGAAGCGGAAGGAATCAGCAGTGGTGATGGGAGAGCCTGTGAGGGTGAGGGGGGGCAGAGGGGTTGTGACTTTCCTGAAGTCCACAGTCATCTCCACTGTCTTCAGAGTGTTCAGCTGCAGGTTGTTGTTGTTGCACCAGGACGCCAGCTGGGCCACCTCTCTCCTGTAGGCGGACTCGTCGCCGTTGGAGATGAGCCCGATGAGGGTGGTGTCATCCGCAAACTTGATCAACTTGACAGACTGGTGGCTGGAGGTGCAGGAGTTGGTGTAAAGGGAGAAGAGTAGGGGGGAAAGTACACAGCCCTGGGGTGATCCGGTGCTGATGCTAGCAGAGTCTGAGACAGTCTTTCCCAGCCACACATGCTGCCTCCGGTCCGTCAGGAAGTCGGTGATCCACCTGCAGAGGGAGTCAGGCACGTTGAGCAGGGACAGCTTGTCCCGGAGCAGATCGGGGCGGATGGTGTTGAATGCGGAGCTGAAGTCCACAAACAGGATCCTGGCGTAGGTTCCCGGGGAGTCCAGGTGCTGCAGGATGGAGTGGAGGGCCAGGTTGACTGCGTCGTCTACAAACCTGTTGGCTCGGTAGGCAAACTGCAGCGGGTCCAGGAGGGGGGTGGTGATGGACTTGAGGTGGGGCAGGACCAGGCGCTCAAAGGACTTCATGACTACAGAGGTGAGCGCTACAGGTCTGTAGTCGTTAAGACCAGTGATCCATGGCTTCTTGGGGACAGGGATGATGGTGGAGGATTTGAGGCAGGTCGGCACGTGGCATAGCTTAAGGGAGGTGTTAAAAATGTCTGTGAAGACAGGAGCCAGCTCTTTCGCACAGTGTCTCAGGGTGGAGGGGGACACGCCATCCGGACTGGGGGCCTTGCGCGGGTTCAGTCTGGAGAACTGTTTGAGCACGTCCTGCTCACTGATGACAAGGGCAGGGGGGGGGGGGGGGCGCCTTTGATGAAGTAGGGACCATGGAGGCTGTGGAGCTGGAGGGAGGGGGGGAGTTGGACACAGCTGACGTGGTGTCAAAACGGGCATAGTGTTGGGACAGTCTTTGACAAAGGGCTTTGTCATCCTGACCTTTAGGAGCCTGAGGCCGATAATTGGTGATTTGCCTCAGTCCTCTCCACACAGAAGCAGAGTCATTAGCGGTGAACTGCTGCTGGAGTCTCTTAACTTTTACTCTTAATTTTCTGCACTGCTGCATATATTTGCATATATTTGCTTAAATTGCACATACTGTTAATTACCGTATATACTGCACTGCTGTCCTTTGCACTTCTGATTGGATGCTAAACTGTGTTTCGTTACCTTGTATTCATACATGTGTAATGACAATAAAGTTGAATCTAATCTAATCTAATCTATATGTTTAGATGTGTATTTCCTCCACTTTCATTGAACATGCACCTGTATATTTACTGTTAGCAACTTCTAACCTGGATTCAGACCTGGTTTTGAACTGGTTTCAGACCCGGCTTTAAACTGGTTTCAGACTTGGATTTAAAACTGGTTTCAGACCTGGTTTCTGACCTGGTTTTAAATTGGTTTCAGGCCAGGACTTAAGGTGGTTTCAGTCCTAATTTTAGAGCTTTTGAAGTTCATTTTGACAGAAAATGAACCTGTATATTTGCTGTTATCAGAGTTTAAAATCAGATTGAGTATTCTCTCATTAATATTCTCTAAATGCAATGATGAAATGTTCAAGACCAAGGTTGATTATGACATCCAGAACCTGTCTCCATGGTAACAGCGACCTGATAGCAACCTGTCTCCATGGTAATGGTTGTAGAGCAGATTCAGCACAAACCCCCCTCACCTCGATGGTGTGTTCTCTTTGGGTTCTCACAACAGTTCTTTTGGTATTTTGGTCTCAGTTTGGTTTATTTTTGGATGTCAGCATTCAACAGATTTACATCTCAACTCTGACATCAATATAATCATATTTATTCACATTTAATCACATCAGACCACAGGCAGGTCCACGGCCGACCAAAACAAGCCTGACGTTAGAGCGCGTACTGATAACGGCTCCTGTCTGTCTGTGGTTATTAGATTACAGAGCAGCTTCATCACTGACACCCAAACAGCAGTAGAGGACAGAGAGAGAGAGATGTATACGGGACAACAAAACTAAGGGCCGTCCACGCCTAGGAGCATAAAGAGAACTATAAAGTTACAGCTTTAAAAACTCAAGTGGAGTGTGGACTGTGCCGTCCATCTGAGATAGAACTATTTTTAAAACTATAATTTTATAGTAAATTCTGTAAACAACAAAACTGAGGTGACTGTTGCCCTGACGCTCTGGTTTTAGTTCCTCTTAATAAACATTTTTCTCACACGTCGTGTTTTTCTACATTTTCTGGCTTCTCTACGCTCTCTACAACAGATCTTCACTTCAACTCATTTATTTTAATAATATCTTTAGTGTGCAAGCTAGAAAAAAGATGTGACATTATGGAGACCAAAACCTTTAGCGAAGAACAGGAGTGTAGCAGCTAACAGCTAACGGACTATGCAAGTTGCTCTTTTTAAGGACAGGGCAGGTTTATGAACATTGATCTCAATAAGATAAGATAAGATAAGCCTTTATTAGTCCCACAATGGGGAAATTCCAGGATTGCAACAGCACAGGGATAGCAACACTCAGAGCAACAATCAGAAGGCAAGAAAAAAACAAAAAAAAGCAAGAGCAGCTAATATACATATGTACATATTACAATAAATATATACATATATATATACACAGACACACAGTGCAGAGCATTGCAGCTAGGTGGAATAAATATGTAGATATATAAACACACAGTGCAGAGCATTGTTGCTAGATGGGATGAAACAGCACAACCGTCTACTTAGTTATCCTACATGGTATGATTATGTACCCATACATATTCTCACCCTCCATAGCGACCGGTATGTTCCTAGTTGTATACCGGAGGGGACCATTGTGTAAGTCTATTGCATCTTTTGCATTCAAAACTATTAGGTTGTTACGTCTTTTTGCTATCTCTGCGAGCAGCCCTGCTTAGGTTGTACAGTCTGACAGCCGTTGGTAGGAAGGACCTACGAAACCTCTCGGTTGTGCACCTGGGATGATGTAGTCTGCTGCTAAATGAGCTCCTCAGTGCATTCAGTATGTCCTGCATAGGGTGGAACTCAGACTCCAGCAGAGATGACAGTTTAGCCACCATCCTTCTCTCTCCTATCTCCTCCACCGGATCAAGGCGCTGCCCCAGGACAGAGCTAGCTTTCTTGATCAGTTTGTTCAGTCTCTTCCTATCGGCTGCTGTAATGCCACTGCCCCAGCAGACCACTCCAAAAGTGATGGCTGATGCCACCACCGTGTCGTAGAATGTCTTCATCAGCGCCCCTTGTACACCAAAAGACCTGAGTCTCCTCAGCAGGAACAGCCTGCGCTGTCCCTTCTTGTAGAGTGCGTCAGTATTGTGTGACCAGTCTAGTTTATTGTTCAGATGAACACCCAGGTACTTGTAGGATGTCACCATCTCAATGTCTGTTCCCTGTATATTTACTGGTGCTGTGAGGGGTTGTCCTTGCCTGCGGCAGTCCACCACAAGCTCCTTAGTTTTCCTCGCGTTGATCTGGAGGCAGTTCCGATGGCACCAGTCCACAAAGTCCTGGATAAGCCCTCTGTACTCAGCTTCATCTCCATTGCAGATGAGGCCAACGATCGCAGAGTCATCAGAGAACTTCTGTAGATGGCAGTGTGTTGTGTTGTGTGAGAAGTCCGCAGTATAAAGGGTGAACAGGAAGGGAGCCAAAACCGTTCCCTGGGGGGGAACGGTTCAGAACAAATCAGTGTAAACTTGCCAGATTGTAGCCAGTGGCAAATTTCTATCTGCTGTCCATGGGTTACAACTTTTCTTTCCCCCATTCCATTATGCTGAGCACCAAACTAGAAGGTGGGAAGTACCATATTTATATGGTTCTTGGTATGACCCGGCCTTGGCTTGAACCCATGACCTCCTGGCAGAGGGGCAGATGCTCTACCACTAGGCCACCACTCTGGTGGTATGGATTTACCTTCGGACAGAACACCTGAGATCAATGAGGGTAAAGCAGTGTTTGTGTGTTTTTGGAAGACAGGTAATGTTAGCATGTGCATACTATCAGAAATTTACCACAGGTCTGTAATACCATGTTTAGCATTAGCTAAAAACTAACCGATGATAATCACTACCCCAACAGCACACATCAATCATTGACAGGATAGCCCCTCCAGAGTGAGGAAGAAGATCCACGTGTTAGGCGGATTTGATACACCATGGTTTATTAATTAAACAAAGCAGAAAACAAAGCAGCACATGGGCTGAACAGAAACAAACTCAGCAGAATTAATGACCGGCAGGATAACTCATGACAGGGCAGGAATAGGCTTAACTGAAGCATAGGGAATACGCCAACAGGAAACAAGGATGCCACCACTGACATTGACTGAACATTGGTATGTAGAGAGACAGGGGAACAATTAACCCTGAGAGGTTTTCTGTGACAGAGCCGCACCATCTGCATGCACCCTCTGGTGGCGAAATTTTTTTTCAAGAAAATATTCAGTTTAGATATCATAAATTCCAAAGGCTGTAACTTGAAAGTGGTAAGAGATAATGGCTCGCTGTCAATGAGAAAGATGTAGAATATGATCCAAAGTTTATGATGGGAGTAATTTCCACATCTAATTTGTATAATGTGACAGTAGCCATATCGGATTACATAACTTTTGGTCAAAGTGGACTTTGGATATATTTACACAAAGGATGGTTTTGTTTGTTTGTCTTTATTTTTGTTTTTTGTTGTTTTTTGTTATCTTCAAAATATATGAACCAGAAAATCAGGAGAATGTAAACAAGCTGATAAAAACATCAGACCTACCGCTCGTCATGTGTCGCCATGCATCCATGTGCTCATCCCCGGTCCTTATTTTGTCTTCTGTCGGTCATTTTCACTTTCTCTCCCACATCCAGAAACACTCACATTTATCTTCTGATTTATTACACTTCAATTCTGGTTAGATAACACTGCTGAATTGGCAGTATTGTCCTCTCCATCACGTGCAGCTTCGTCAGTGGTGGACGAAAAGTGTACATGCTCCGGTTCATCTTCTGCTGTCACAGAAGGTAAGTATTTCCCTTCAGAAGCTAAATAATCCCTTTTAGAATCATAGTTGACAAAATTTAAAGCAAATGCTTCCTCCTTGTTGAAATATATGCCCGGCATATATGCCCGGCATCTGTAGTGTGGGGTGCGCATGTGCCAGCGTCTGTAAATGTCACATCGCGTCAAAACGTTATCTTGTCTGCTTTTGTTTGTTTTTAACTTTTTAATTTTTTATCTCTTTTACTAATATTGGCTTTTTACTTAGTGTTAGCTTAGTGTTGGCCTAGCAGAAAGCCCGATCAGGCACACAGGTGAATCAGACCCCAGGCAGGGCTGTTCCACCAGGCTAGGCTAACCTGTTTTTAGCTGTTTTTAGCTAGCTAGCTATCCACTTCTCGCCTGGAATGTCATGACTCCATCCCCGACGTGTGTCAGCTATGTGTCCCTGCTTAACAAGGTTTCTGAGTTGGAAGTGAGACTCTCCAACCTCTATAAGATTCAGGAGGCTGAAGACCACCTAGACACTATAATCCTCGGGCGGACATCGGCCACGGCAACCGACTCGCAGCTGGCAGAGACGGCTACTTACCTGGGTGAATTTAACACATCGCCATCCACTTCCACCCCTGCTCCGGTCTCCTCAGCTGTCCAGGACCCCAACAATAAACACTGGCTTCAGCTCAGAGCTAAACCCAAAGCCCCAGGTGGTTTTTCACATCCTCAGTGCATGCCCTGGACCTTGGTTGGGCCAACCAGCAAGCACTGGTGATTGACCAGACATGGCCGCGCCTCCTCTCTTCTCTTGCTACTGGAAAACAAATTTGACATCCTTTCCCTGGAAAATTTTCCCCACCTGGATGTCGATCATCCTCCCATGGCTGCCCCTCCTCCTTCTCCTTCAGCAGCGGCCCAAACCCGCAAGCCCCGGATTAAAACTACTTTAGGTGTGCCAAACTATACACCAGCTCCAAAAAGAAGAGAGCGCATCACCCCGCCATCACGCCAACATCAGCAAAATTATCCACCATTTCAGAAACCACCGGCAAAGCCCCCCCAGACGACGTTGGTAATTGGTGACTTGATTATGAGGAACGTCAGAAGCAGGTACTGTGTCAGTAAATTTTTTTCCTGAGGCTAAAGTGTCAGATATTGAGGCTCTTACCCCTGACCTACTGTATTAAATGAATCCCCCCACGCTAAAACTGTGATTGTACATGTTGGATGCAACAACATCCCAGATGGAGCGTCGGAGATCTTAAAGAGAGACTTCAGGAGCCTTCTGTCCACTCTTATGAACTGTGGCAGACGTGTGTTTATTTCTGGGCCCTTGGCACCTTTCAGACGAGGTTGCAATTATTTTAGCAGAACTCTCAGCCTTAATACCTGGTTGTCCGACTTTTAACAATGGTTTTGTATACAATTTCAACCTGTTTTGGAACCGCCATCATTTATGAGGCCAGATGGCATCCATCCAAATAGACTTGGTGCATGTGTTTTAAGGGACAATTTGTTCTATTCCATTTAGCATTTTTTAGTACAGTGACTGAAATTTGGTGCGTTAACTCACCCCGAAGTTCCTGGGTCTGCCAACCAGCCCTTCTTTGTTTCCACTTCTCATATTAATCCTATTAATCCAAATTATCCTCACTGTTTAGATCAGTCTTCAATTTATAACCCCATAGAGATTGTGTCTGTCTCCCGTTACCCAAAATATTATAACTCAAGACAAATACAACATAACTTGATAAATTCATCCTTTTCTGCAGCTCCTCCTCATCCGCCACCCCTCAACTTGGCCCCTGTCTTCCCCATCAGAGAATCATTGTCTGCTCCCCCCAAAGTTAAAAATATAATGTATAAGCATCCCAAAGTGATTAAACAAAAAGTTGGTAAATCTCAAATTAAACATCAAGTCTCTAAATTTAATGATTTGGCCTCTCTTCCTCCTCATAATTTAAAAAATTAAATGCGGTTTGTTAAATATTAGGTCTCTAACTCCCAAGCCTCTATTAGTTCATGATCTATTAATTGATCATCGGATTGATTTAATATCCCTAACAGAGACTTGGCTAGGGCAAGATGATTATATTGGTTTAAATGAATCATCTCCCTCTGTTATCTAAACTATCATAATCCCAGAAGTTCTGGTTGTGGAGGTGGAGTACTGGCAATTTACATTCTAAATTACTAGTTAATGTAAAGCAAAAAACATGTTTAATTCCTTTAGAGGGCCTGGTCCTCAGTATTGGGCATGTTAGCAATCTTAGCTTAAACTCAGTTTTCTTTGCCATAGTTTACCATCCTCCCTCAGCCTACTCAGAGTTTTTATCCAAATTTGCCGAATTCTTAGCTGATTTAGTGCTGAAATCAGAATAATTATAGTAGGGGATTTTAATATACATGCTGATGTAGATAGTGACTGTCTTAATAAGGTATTCAATTCAATATTAGACTCAATGGGGTTTTCCCAGAAAGTAGAAAATTCTACCCATTTTCTCCACCACACTTTGGACCTTGTTCTGACTTATGGTATAGAAATAGAAAATCTGGTAGTGTCTCCTCATAATCCTGTACTGTCAGACCATTGTCTGTTAACCTTTGATTTCACTATTTCTGATTATTTGACTCCTAAAGAAAAATACTACTACAGCTGATGTCTTTCAGACGATGTTACCAAATTTATGCAGATTGTCTCCTCTATACCATGTGTCAACACAACAGAAATAAAAGATGGAGAGCTTGGTCCTTCTGTAATTGGTAGCATGGTAGATAGTGTTACAGCTTCTCTGCATCAGATTCTAGACTTGGTGGCCCCTTTAAAAAAGAAAAAGTCTAATCAGAGATTTCTAACCCCTTGGTTCAACACAGAAACTCGTAGCTTAAAACAGAAGACTCGTCAATTAGAAAGAAAATGGCACTCCACTAATTTAGATGAAATCTATTTAGCGTGGAGAAATCATCTTTTAATTTATAAAAAATCTCTTAGAAAAGCTAGAACTAGTTATTACTCTGCATTAATAGAAGAGAATAAGAATAATCCCAGGTTTCTTTTCAACACTGTAGCCAGGCTGACAAAGAGTCAGGACTCTGTCAATCCTTGCATCCCCCCTAGAGCTTACTAGTCAGGACTTTTTGAACTTTTTCAATCATAAAATGTTATCTATTAGAGATAAAATCAGTCAGATTCTTCCCACTGTTAAATACAGTAACTACTACAACTCTTTCAATTGATATCTGTTTGGATAAGTTTACTCCAATTGACCTTTTAGAGTTAGATAAAATAATCTCCTCATCCAAGCCTTCAACTTGTCTTTAGACCCTATTCCTAACAGATTATTTAAAAAAGTCTCCCATCTATTGGTAGCCGTATTCTTCAAATAATCAATTCTTCATTAACTTTAGGTCATGTACTGCAGGCTTTTAAAATGGCTGTAATTAAACCCTTACTCAAAAAGCCAACGCTCGATCCAGGAGTTTTAGCTAACTATCGACCAATCTCTAATCTGCCTTTCATTTCAGAAATCTTAGAGTTGTTGCTACCCAATTATTTGACCACTTGCAGGGAAATTGTTTATTTGAAGAGTTTCAATCTGGGTTCAGAATTCATCACAGCACTGAAACAGCCTTAGTGAAGGTCACTAATGACCTCCTTATCACATCTGATAATGGACTCATTTCTGTACTTGTCCTTTTAGATCTTAGTGCAGCCTTTGATACTATCGACCATGATATTCTACTTGATAGATTAGAACACTATGCTGGACTAAATGGAACTTCGCTGCAGTGGTTTAGATCTTATTTGTCCGATAGACTTCAGTTTGTTCATATCAATAATGAGTTTTCTTCCAACTCTAAGTTCAGTCATGGAGTTCCACAGGGATCTGTGTTAGATCCTACTCTTTTTAGTTTACACAGTGGGGAAAAAAGTATTTAGTCAGCCACCAATTGTGCAAGTTCTCCCACTTAAAAGATGAGAGAGGTCTCCAATTTTCATCATAGGTATACCTCAACTATGAGATACAAAATGAGGAAAAAAAAATCCAGAAAATCACATTGAAGGATTTTTAATGAATTAATTGGTAAATTCCTCGGTAAAATAAGTATTTGGTCACCTACAAACAAGGAAGATTTCTGGCTCTCACAGACTTGTAACTTCTTCTTTAAGAGGCTCCTCTGTCCTCCACTCGTTACCTGTATTAATGGCACCTGTTTGAACTCGTTATCAGTATAAAAGACACCTGTCCACAACCTCAAACAGTCAGACTCCAAACTCCACTATGGCCAAGACCAAAGAGCTGTCAAAGGACACCAGAAACAAAATTGTAGACCTGCACCAGGCTGGGAAGACTGAATCTGCAATAGGTAAGCAGCTTGGTGTGAAGAAATCAACTGTGGGAGCAATTATTAGAAAATGGAAGACATACAAGACCACTGATAATCTCCCTCGATCTGGGGTTCCACGCAAGATCTCACCCCGTGGAGTCAAAATGATCACGAGAACGGTGAGCAAAAACCCCAGAACCACACGGGGGACCTAGTGAATGACCTGCAGAGAGCTGGGACCAAGGTAACAAAGGCTACCATCAGTAACACACTACGCCGCCAGGGACTCAAATCCTGCAGTGCCAGACATATCCCCCTGCTTAAGCCAGTACATGTCCAGGCCCGTCTGAAGTTTGCTAGAGAGCATTTGGATGATCCAGAAGAGGACTGGGAGAATGTCATATGGTCAAATGAAACCAAAGACCAAAGTTTGAAAAGAACCTACAGTTCTCACCTCCCACCCACACAAAAGGATTATCTGCAGCCCCAGGAACTCCATCCCTCCTCCACTCTGACCTCCCACCAGCACTAATGATCTGTGAAGAGGAGGTGCGCCGGGTCTTTCGGAGACAAAAGATCAAGAAGGCTGCAGGACCTGATGGTGTGTCTCCGTCCTGCCTGAGAGTCTGCTCCAACGAGTTGGCCCCCATCTTCACCCGGATCTTTAACAGATCACTGGAGCTGCGTGAAGTGCCTTCCTGCTTCAAACGCTCCATCATCATTCCAGTTCCCAAGAAACCCTCTATTACAGGATTAAACGACTACATACCTGTTGCCCTGACCTCTGTGGTCATGAAATCCTTGGAGAGATTGGTGCTGAACCACCTGAAGGTCATCACAGGCCCCCTGATGGACCCACTGCAGTTTGCCTACCGGTCAAACAGGTCAGTGGATGATGCAGTGAATATGGGACTACATTACATTCTGCAACACCTCGACTCCCCAGGGACGTACGCCAGGATCCTGTTTGTCGACTTCAGCTCAGCGTTCAACACCATCATCCCAGGCATTCTTCATCAGAAACTCCTCCAGCTCAAGGTGCCCCCCTCCACCTGCCAGTGGATCTCAGCTTTCTGACTGACAGGTGGCAACAGGTGAAGCTAGGGAGATTTACATCCAGCTCCCGAAAAATTAGTACTGGCGCCCCCCAAGGATGTGTCCTTTTCCCCACTGCTCTTCTCCCTCTACTCCAACGACTGCACCTCAGAGGACCCTTCGGTGAAGCTCCTGAAGTTTGCGGACGACACCACAGTCATCGGTTTGATCCGGGATGATGATGAGTCTGCATACAGGCGGGAGGTGGAGCAGCTGATCCTCTGGTGCAGCCAGAACCATCTTGAACTTAACCCAGCCAAAACGGTGGAGATGACTGTGGATTTCAGGCGACACCCCCTTCATTCCCCCCACTCACCATCCTCAACAGCACAGGTGTCCACTGTGGACCCCTTCAAGTTTCTGGGTACCACAATCTCCCGGAACCTGAAGTGGTCCTCCCATATAGACACTGTCCGGAAAAAAGGCCCAGCAGAGGTTGTTTTTTCTGCGTCAGCTCAAGAAGTTTGATTTGCCTCAGAAGCTGCTGGTTGTCTTCTACACCGCCATCATCCAATCTGTCCTCTGCTTTTCCATCACTGTCTGGTTTGGATCTGCCACTAAACAGGACAAGACCAGACTGCAGCGGATCATTAAGTCTGCAGAGAGGATCATTGGTACCGACCTACCCTCCATTGAGACTTATATCGGTCCATAACCAGGAAACGGGCGGGAAACATCTGTGCTGACCCATCACACCCCGGCCACAAACTGTTTGAACTTCTATCTTCTGGTCGTCGTTACAGATCACTGAAGGTCAAAACCACCCATCATAGGAACAGTTTCTTTCCTCAAGCCATCACTCTGATGAACTCCTAACATTCACCTAGTCCTGCCTGTTTGCTGTACTCATGACTTTTCATCCATTATTACATTGCACATAACTCTCACACTGCTTTTTACTTCATTCACATTATATCACTGAATCTGAGTCCACATTGAAATACTGTGTGATTGTATATTTTTTCATATATTTCTGCAAAGTGTGGTTAGTCTGAGTAAATAACTGCATATATTCCTATATATATTTGCATCCTTTTATAGAAACGTGGACAGACTGTAATTTACTGTACACACTCTGTTGTCATTGAATCCTTATTTAAATCCTCCACCTGAACAACGAGAGCAAGTTTTTAGCCAAAGTCAAATTCCTTGTATGTGTTGTGCATACTTGGCCAATAAAGCTGATTCTGATTCTGATTCTGAAAATGGAACTTTATTGTAAAAACTCAACTTGTCGTGTTTGGAGGAGAAAGAACACCTTACCTACTGTGAAGCATGGGGGTGGAAACATCATGCTTTGTGGCTGTTTTTCTGCAAAGGGACCAGAACGACTGATCTGTGTAAAGGAAAGAATGAATGGGGCCATGTGTCGTGAGATTTTGAGTGAAAACCTCCTTCCATCAGCAAGGGCATTGAAGATGAAATGTGGCTGGGTCTTTCAGCATGACAATGTTCCCAAACACACCGCCTGGGCGACGAAGGAGTGGCTTCGTAAGAAGCATTTCAAGGTCCTGGAGTGGCCTAGCCAGTCTCCAGATCTCAACCCCATAGAAAATCTTTGGAGGGAGTTGAAAGTCCGTGTTGCCCAGCGACAGCCCCAAAACATCACTGCTCTAGAGGAGATCTGCATGGAGGAATGGGCCAAAATACCAGCAACAGTGTGTGAAAATCTTGTAAAGACTAACAGAAAACGTTTGACCTCTGTCATTGCCAACAAAGGGTATATAACAAAGTATTGAGATGAACTTTTGTTACTGACCAAATACTTATTTTACCGAGGAATTTACCAATTGATTCATTAAAAATCCTTCAATGGGATTTTCTGATTTTTTTTTTTCTCATTTTGTCTCTCATAGTTGAGGTATACCTATAATGAAAATTGGAGACGCTCTCTCATCTTTTTAAGTGAGAGAACTTGCACAATTGGTGGCTGACTAAATACTTTTTTGCCCCACTGTATATTCTTCCGTTAGGCAACATCATTAGAAAGCACTGTATACATTTTCATTGTTATCCAGATGACGCACAATTATACCTGTCAATGAAGCCAGACGATAGTAATCAATTAGCCAAGTTAGAAGCCTGTCTTAAGGAAATCAAAGCTTGGATGACTTGTAATTTTCTGCTATTAAACCCAGATAAGACTGAAGTCATTCTTGTTGGTCCAAAAAACCTTAGAAATACCTTTCCAAATCAAACTCTTAATTTTGATGCGGATACACTTTCTCCAAATAGTTCTGTGAGGAACCTTGGAGTTATTTTTGATCAAGATCTGTTTTTTAATTCACATATTAAATTCGTTTCTAAGACCGCCTTCAATCATCTGTGTAATATTGCCAAGATTAGGAGCATCTTGTCTCTGAGTGATGCTGAGAAACTGATCAACACTTTTGTTAGTTCTAGATTATATTATTGTAACTCGTTATTATCAGGTTGTCCTAAAATATCTTTAAAAGTCTTCAGTTGATTCAAAATGCTGCAGCAACAGTTTTAACAGGTACTAGAAAGAGAGATCACATCTCTCCGGTTCTGTCCTCCCTTCATTGGCTTCCCATAGGGTTTAGAATTAAGTTTAAAATCTTTCTTCTCACTTACAAAGCTCTTAATAATCAGGCCCCCTTTTATATAAAAGATCTGATACTACCCTATTATCCTAACAGAGCACTATGCTCTCAAAATGCAGGATTGCTTGTAATACCTAGAATCTCCAAAAGTACAATGGCAGGCAGAGCCTTCAGCTATCAAGCTCCTTTCCTGTGGAACCAGTTACCAATCTGGGTTCGGGAGTCAGACTCAATCTATGTTTTTAAGAATGGGGTAAAAATCTTCCTCTTCAATATAGCCTACGATTAGGGAGGGATCTTGTGTCTCTTAACCCTCCCTTTGTTTTGCTGTTAATAGATTTAGACTGCGGGTGACCTCCAATAATGTACTTGGCTTCTGTCCTTTAATGTTTGCTCTCTTTATGTCTGTTCTTTTTATCTTCTGTAATCCCCTCACCTCCCCCCCCCCAGCCAGTTGCAGCAGATGACTGCCCCTCCCTGAGTCTGTTCTGCTAGAGGTTTCTTCCTGTTAAAAGGGAGTTTTCCTCCCCCACCGTCGCCAAGTGCTTGCTCACAGGGGATCGCCATGATTATTGGGGGTCTTTCTGCAATGTGGGGTTTCCCCTACATTTGAAAGTGCTATGAGATGACTATTGTTGTGATATGGTGCTATATAAATAAAGTTGAATTGAGTTGAATTGAAAATTGAATATATGTTCCACAGTTGTTTATACATCAGATTCGACGAAGTTCTGGTGGGCTGAACTGAGTCCTCCAGTGAAGCGCAGTAAGCTATACTGTATATGTCTGCCATCTAGTGATGTGAAATGCTTGGTATATCTGGGTTTATTTTATTTTTTTTCATACTTTTTGACCTATCAACGTGACAGGCGCGGATCTGCGACACCAGCCACTGGAGAGGTAGATCATGTAATCAAATTTAATCCTAAAGGGGTTAAGACAACACGAGACAGATGGGAGGACTTAATCATTGACAGCTGAGGCAGCTGGCAGTGACGGGGACGGGGCTTGAAATGCGCGCACACACCAAGGAAGACACAGACATGAAACAGAATCACAGGGGAGACGTGACCATAACAAATAATGACAGAACTACCACAGGTACCACAGCTGTGGAAAACATCTTGTGTGGTACCTGTACCAAAAACTTCCCACCCCAAAGACCTGAACAGCTACAGACCGGTGGCCTTGACGTCCACTTGATGAAGACCCTGGAGAGACTGCTCCTTGCTCACTCTCCGCCCCCTGGTGGAACCAGCGATGGATCCACTCCAGTTCGCCTACCAGCATGGCATTGGGGTGGGAAGTTTGCGGTGATCTTCCTCCTTCACCGTTTCTCTGTCCCACCGGGAGAAGCCCGGGAATATGGTGAGGATCATGTTCTTTGACTTCTCCAGTGCTTTCAACACCATCCAACCGATGATCCTGAAGGACAAGCTGCTGCACGCAGGGGTGGATCAGCACCTGTCATCATGGATCCTGGACTACCTCACGAACCGGCCTCAGTTTGTGAGAACCCTGGACTGTGTGTCCGACACGATCATCAGTAGCACGGGGGCCCCCAGGGAACGGTGCTGGCTCCCTTCCTGTTCACTCTTTATACTGCGGACTTCTCACACAACACAACACATTGCCATCTACAGAAGTTCTCTGATGACTCTGCGATCGTTGGCCTCATCTCCAATGGAGATGAAGCTGAGTACAGAGGGCTTATCCAGGACTTTGTGGACTGGTGCCATCGGAACTGCCTCCAGATCAACGCGAGGAAAACTAAGGAGCTGGTGGTGGACTGCCGCAGGCATGGGCAGCCCCCTCACAGCACCAGTAAATATACAGGGAACAGACATCGAGATGGTGACATCCTACAGGTACCTGGGTGTTCATCTGAACAATAAACTAGACTGGTCACACAATACTGACGCACTCTACAAGAAGGGACAGCGCAGGCTGTTCCTGCTGAGGAGACTCAGGTCTTTTGTGTACAAAGGGGCGCTGCTGAAGTCATTCTATGACACGGTGGTGGCATCAGCCATCACTTTTGGAGTGGTCTGCTGGGGCAGTGGCATTACTGCAGCCGATAGGAAGAGACTGAACAAACTGATTAAGAAAGCTAGCTCTGTCCTGGGGCAGCGCCTTGATCCGATGGAGGAGATAGGAGAGAGAAGGACGGTGGCTAAACTGTCATCTCTGCTGGAGTCTGAGTTCCACCCTATGCAGGACATACTGGATGCACTGAGGAGCTCATTTAGCAGCAGACTACATCATCCCAGGTGCACAACCGAGAGGTTTCGTAGGTCCTTCCTACCAACGGCTGTCAGACTGTACAACCTAAGCAGGGCTGCTCGCAGAGATAGCAAAAAGACGTAACGACCTAATAGTTTTTTGAATGCAAAAGATGCAATAGACTTACACAATGGTCCCCTCCGGCATACAACTAGGAACATACCGGTCGCTATGGAGGGTGAGAATATGTATGGGCACATAATCATACCATGTAGGATAACTAAGTAGACGGTTATGCTGTTTCATCCCATCTAGCAACAATGCTCTGCACTGTGTGTGTTTATATATTTACATATTTATTCCATCTAGCTACAATGCTCTGCACGGGCTGCACGGTGGCGCAGTGGTTAGCACTGCGGCAGCACAGTTTACCCTTGGCCGGGGGATTGTGGGGATCGTGGGATCATGGGTTCGATCCCAGCCCCCGACCAACAGTGATCTGTGTGGAATTTGCATGTTCTCCCCGTGTTGCGTGGGTTTACTCCGGGATTTCTCCGGTTTCCTCCCACATGCCAAAGACATGCATGTTAGGTTAATTGGTTGTTCTAAATTGTCCCTAGATATCTGTTTCCTATAGGCCCTTAGAATAGAGGGTTAGTATTAATGAAAGCGCTTTGAGTGGTCTTTGTGACTAGAAAAGTGCTATATAAGTGCAGGTTAGTTAGTTAGTTAGTTAGTTAGTTAGCACTGGGAGTGTTTATATTTATATATCTATATATTTATTCCATCTAGCTACATTGCTCCGCACTGTGTGTGTTTATATACTTGCATATTTATTCCACCTAGCTGCAATGCTCCATACTGTGGGTGTTTATATATTTACATATTTATTCCATCCAGCTACAATGCTCTGCACTGTGTGTCTGTGTGTGTATATATATATATTTTATAGTAATATGTACATATGTATATTAGCTGCTCTTGCTTGCTTGTTTTTTTTTTTTTTCTTGCCTTCTGATTGTTGCTCTGAGTGTTGCTATCCCTGTGCTGTTGCAATCCTGGAATTTCCCCGTTGTGGGACTAATAAAGGCTTATCTTATCTTAACTAAACAGAATCACAGATCTTATAACAAATAATGAAATGTAAAAAAACACAAAATAACTCCAGGCAAGGCTGTGGGTCCACCCATGTCCTGACAATCATGCCAACATCGGCCCAACGTACCAAGTTAACATTGGGAATACATCTTATAGAGGTCATTTGCACATTGGCAGACAATGCCTAGAATTTTTAGCGTCCCCAGGGACGTGAAAATTCGTAATATAGAGGTTGTTTGCACACTGGCAAGACTAGCCTAGCCTTGTGAAGATGTATTCCCAATGTAAACTTGCCAGCATTGGCCCTATGTATGTGTGCTGTTGGGGATTTGCAGGATTTTTCACAGTATTAGCTATCATAAGCCAACAATAATCATAAGCTAAACAACTCGCCATAAAGCTGTGTGGTTTCTCCACTGGTTCCCCTCACACCACAGGTTAATTTTTGGCTGGTGGGCATTATTTCTCCTGATCCTCCTCTGCTCCTGGTCTGATGTCTAACAGGTTCTTCATTACCAGGGTGTGGTCCCTCATGTGAATACAGACGTCAGAGGACTAACTTCTGCAGATCTTCATGACTGGATTCAATGTTGGGACAAGAGTTAACCCCTAAGCATTCCAGCCAATTTCTCTAAATTTAGCAGAGCAAAGAACATCAGATTCTTTCTTCATTGAGTGGCAGTAGAAAATTTGAACACCAGAATTTTAAGAAGTTAAAACTAGCTGACTGATCAGCTGACCGTGCCTCTCCAGGAGTGATGGGTCCCGTGGAGATGGACGAGTTCGGGGACAGGGAGATAGACTTCGCCATGTGGGATATGATTGACGTGGACTCTGGAGAGTTTCAGGTAAAACGGCTGATGTAGAGATGAGGCGCTCTCCGCTGGTGGACGGTGGTAATGACAGTAACGACTGTGTGTGTGTGGGTAGGTGGTGTGTGTTTATAACAGCAGCGTGAAGCAGCTGGTTCTACAGTCAGGACTGACCTTCTATTGGTCGGGAGGTTCTCCACCGCCAGACGTTCCCGAGTGTGGATTCAAGAACGACAACCCGGCCTGCCTCACACGTACGTACACATGCACACACAGAAACACAGACTTTAATGGGAGCAGGTGGGCGGAGTCTCTGATCTCTGTGTGCCCCACCCCTCCTTAGGTATGGTTACCATGCAGCAGATGGTTGCCATAGTGATCTGCTTTGTCTTCATCATTATTGTGACCATCACCGTCTTCATCTACAGGTGAGAGTGGACACGTTTTAACGAACTTCTTTGTTAGACTTCAGGGGCGTTAAAAAGTTAAAGTTTCTCTCAGGATTTTATTAAAAATGTTAAGTTTGACCAAAGGATTGTTTCTGTTTTACTGGTTCATCACCTTAATGTCTCCCTATGGTCCATAATAAATAATGATGTTTCCTTCTCTTCTTCTGCAAAACCTTCACACTTCCTGTCAAACAGGAAATTGAAGCTGGAGAGCGAGCTAGCTGCTCAGCTGTGGAGAGTTTCATGGGACGACGTTCAGATGAGTAACCTGGATAAAGTCCTGAGGAGAACCTGCAGCCGCCTCACCATGTCTTTGGTAACAACCCGCTAAAAATGCTAACACTGGTAACAACCCAATAACACTGCTAACACCATGTCACTGGTAACAACTTGCTAACACTTCTTCTTCTTCTTCTTTTAGATTTGATTGGCAGTTGGCAACCAGCTTACAGGTGCATTACCGCCACTGACTTGATTATCATCACTCTATATCTTTGTATAAGGAGTTCTAATAAGGTGTTCTGAAGAACTCCTCGTGCGAAAAAAAATCATCCATCCCTGGACTGTGTCCTCTTGGTGGCATACTCAATATACTACGCGCTAACACTGTAACAACCCAATAACACTGCTAACACCACGCCACTGGTAACAACTTGTTAACAATGCAAACACTGGGAACAATCCAATAATTTTATAGAGTGATGATTCATTGTCATATCTCGACAAAGCTATATAGAGTGAAGATGCTCCTGAAGAAGAAGGTTGTTCAGAACTCCTTGTAAGAACTCCTTATACAAAGATATAGAATGAAGAAGACGAAGAAGAGGGTGCCAACCGAGAAGAATTCTGACTTGATACATAGAGTGATGTTTACTGAGTGAAGTACATGGTGGTAAGGACTACAGCTCCTGACCAGATAGAGTGATGATATAGAGTGAAATATGTGGTGGTAATGCACCGGTAAGCTGGTTGCCGACCACCAATCAAATCTAAAAGAAGAAGAAGAACAACCCAATAACACTGCTAACACCATGTCACTGGTAACACCCCGCTAACAATAGAATAGAATAGAATAGGCTTTATTGTCATGTACAGTAGTACAGTACAACAAAATTATGGGTGCTCCACCAGGCCATTGTGCAGTAAAGTAGGAGAGAAGGATTAGATAAAACACAGTTACAGAACACACGATTAAACACACGACTGAAATAAAAACAAAATAAAAATAAAGGATTATGGGATATACAGTACACAGGTATGGTAGTGGCTACGCGGGTGGAACTATGTACATAAGAGTGTAGACACACAATTGAACACACCGTTGAGTAAAATGGCCCAAGGATTATGGAAGATATACACAGTAGTGATTTCACTGATGGGTCAGTGAACATGAAAGTGAGGAGTGCAAAGACAGGTGTGTTATTGTAATAATTAAAAGGTCCTCAGTTCTAAGCATGTGAGCATTCGGAGGGAGGGGGGTGGGGCCTCTGACTGTTTGCAGGTCGGATGACCCAGGGGAAGAAACTGTTTGTCAGTCTGGAGGTGTGGGACCTGATCGATCTGAACTGTCGTCCAGAGGGAAGCAGGTCAAACAGGTGGTGGGAGGATGTGAGGGGGTCTCCTGTGATGGCCTTGATCCTTCTGAGACAGGAGGATCTGGAGATGACTTCCAGGGAGGGCAGAGGGCCACCAATGATTTTTTTGTGTGGTGTTGATGACCCTCTGGGCTTTCTTCACCAGGGCCTTGGTGTTGACAGTCTAGGAGAGGTCAGAGGAGATGTGGGTGCCCAGAAACCTGAAGGCGGGGATGTTTTCCACGTGGTCGCCATTTATGAGGAGGAAGGGTTGGTCGTGTCTGTTCTTCCTGAAGTCCAGTATGAGTTCTTTGGGTTTTTTTGGATGTTCAGTTTCAGGTTGTTTGCTTGGCACCACAGCAGCAGATTTTCTTCCTCCACCCTGTATGCCGTCTCATCATCATCGGTGATGAGCCCAACCAAGGTGGTGTTGTCCGCACATTTCACAATGACGATGGTTGTGTTGGTTGGAGTACAGTCAAAGGTGTGCAGGGAGTACAGTAGAGGGCTTAGCATGCAGCCTGGGGGGGGCAGTGCTAAGAGATAGTGTGAAGGAGTGGTGGGGGGCCAAGTTTGACTGTTTGTGGGCAGTTGGTGAGAAAGCTTTTTATCCAGGAGCAGATGAGGGGGCGGTGTCTGGAGGAGGAGCAATTTGTTGTTCAGGATGTCCAGGATGATGGTGTTGAAAGCTGAGCTGTTGTCCACAAAGACCATCCTCACATAGCTCCTTGGGTTCTCCAGGTGGCTCATCGCTCTGTGGAGAGTGGTGGAGATTGCGTCATCTGTAGACCGGTTCTCCCTGTAGGCAAACTGGTGGGGGGGGGGTCAAAGGAGGGGGAAAGACGGTCCCTAATGTGCTGGGACACCAGTCGCTCAAAACACTTCATGACCACAGATGTGAGTGCTATGGGTCTGTTGTCCTTCAGGCTGTCAATTGCGGACTTTTTGGGGATGGAGATGATGGTGGAGGCCTTGAGGCAGGAGGGGACAGTGGCGTGTGTCAGGGAGAGGTTGAAAAGCTTAGTGAGGATCTCTGCCAGCTGGTCTGCACATGCTTTGACCACTGCTCCTGGGATGCCATCTGGACCAGCAGCTCTGCGGGGGTTCACTGCTCTCAGTTGCCTCCTCACCTCATGCACCTGTAGAAAGGGGGGGGCAGGTTTGGAGGGGAGGTGTGCTCAAACCAGGCAAAGAAGCTGGTAAGCTCTTCTGCCAGAGTGAGGCTGCTGTCTGATGTTGGGGGGGCCCTGGCCCCTGTAGTTGGTGAGGGCCTGGATGCCTCTCCACATCTGTCGGGGGTTGTTGTCTGTGTGGAAGCCCTCCACCTTCCTCCTATAGGCGTTCTTAGCGAGTTTTATGCCTCTCCTCAAGTTGGCTCTGGCAATGCTGTACAGAGAGCTGTCCTTCTGTCTGAAGGCTGAGCTGCGGGCTTTGATCACAGCCTGGACGTCACTGGTCATCCAGGTTTTGCAGTTTGGAAATACCCGGATGTGTTTGGTGACTGTCACATTTTCTACACAGCATTTAATGTAGAAAAAGGACAGACTAGGTGTAGGAGTCCAGGTCTTGCTGTTCAAAGATGCTCCAATCAGTGCAGGCAAAGCAGTCTTGTAGCTGGAGGAGAGTGTTTTCAGGCCAGGTTTTAATTGTTTGATTGGGGGTGAACTCTTCCTCGGGGTGGGGGTGGGGGGGGGTGGGGGGGTGTAGGCAGATATTAGAAGCAGGGAGAGATAGTGTGATTGTCGCAGGTGGGGGAGGGTGTTGGCTCTGTAGGCTTGCTTCATGTTGCTGTAAACATGATCCAGTGTTCTTTCCCCTCTTGTGGGACACTTAACATATTGATGGAATTTGGGGAGTACAGTCTTTAAGCATGCTTTGTTAAAATCCCCTGCAATAATGTGGACTGCGTCAGAGTGGTCTCTTTGCTGACAATGTGCTGGAGGTGATTGAGTGCTAAGCTAATATTAGCGCCTGGAGCTGTTACAGTTACTGCCATTAGCTCCCAGAGAAGATAAAAAGGCCTGCACAGGAAGGACATGGCCTCTAAGTCTGGTGAACAGTGGCTATCAATTATTCTGCTGTTATTACACCAAGTCTGAAGCACATAAACACAGAGCCCTCCACCCCTTCCCTTACCACAATCAGTGTTGCGGTCAAAACAGTGTGTAGTTCAGCTGGGTAATTCCACAGTGGTGTCAGGAATCTGTGGAAGCAGCCATGATTTAGTCACAATCAGAATACAACAGTCCCGGACGTAGGGATTGTAGGTGATCTCCGATTGCAGCTCATCCATTTTGTTGGCGAGGTATCTGGCTTTGGTGAGAATAATTGAAGGTAATGGTGGTTTGGTGCATAGTTTGCACAGCTGGGCATGGATGCCAGCCCTGCTGCCTCATTTCTGCTTTCTCTCCCATTGTCTATGCCATTTGCGGGGCGTGATTGTGATTATAGTCATCACTGTGATTGTGAGTGATGACTGCCTTTGATCTTTGATGATGGCATAGCGAGTCCTATTTTGTGAGTGATGCCTGTATACGGTGGGGAAAAAAAGTATTTAGTCAGCCACCAATTGTGCAAGTTCTCCCACTCAAAAGATGAGAGAGGTCTCCAATTTTCATCATAGGTATACCTCAACTATGAGAGACAAAATGAGAAAAAAAAATCCAGAAAATCACATTGAAGGATTTTTAATGAATTAATTGGTAAATTCCTCGGTAAAATAAGTATTTGGTCAATAACAAAAGTTCATCTCAATACTTTGTTATATGCCCTTTGTTGGCAATGACAGAGGTCAAACGTTTTCTGTAAGTCTTCACAAGGTTTTCACACACTGTTGCTGGTATTTTGGCCCATTCCTCCATGCAGATCTCCTCTAGAGCAGTGATGTTTTGGGGCTGTCACTGGGCAACACGGACTTTCAACTCCCTCCAAAGATTTTCTATGGGGTTGAGATGTGGAGACTGGCTAGGCTACTCCAGGACCTTGAAATGCTTCTTACGAAGCCACTCCTTCGTTGCCTGGGCAGTGTGTTTGGGATCATTGTCATGCTGAAAGACCCAGCCACGTTTCATCTTCAATGCCCTTGCTGATGGAAGGAGGTTTTCACTCAAAATCTCACGATACATGGCCCCATTCATTCTTTCCTTTACACGGATCAGTCGTCCTGGTCCCTTTGCAGAAAAACAGCCCCAAAGTATAATGTTATCACCCCCATGCTTCACAGTAGGTATGGTGTTCTTTCTCCTTCAAACACGACAAGTTGAGTTTTTACCAAAAAGTTCTATTTTGGTTTCATCTGACCATATGACATTCTCCCAATCCTCTTCTGGATCATCCAAATGCTCTCTAGCAAACTTCAGACGGGCCTGGACATGTACTGGCTTAAGCAGGGGGACACGTCTGGCACTGCAGGATTTGAGTCCCTGGCGGCGTAGTGTGTTACTGATGGTAGCCTTTGTTACTTTGGTCCCAGCTCTCTGCAGGTCATTCACTAGGTCCCCCCATGTGGTTCTGGGATTTTTGCTCACCGTTCTCGTGATCATTTTGACCTCACAGGGTGAGATCTTGCGTGGAGCCCCAGATCGAGGGAGATTATCAGTGGTCTTGTATGTCTTCCATTTTCTAATAATTACTCCCACAGTTGATTTCTTCACACCAAGCTGCTTACCTATTGCAGATTCAGTCTTCCCAGCCTGGTGCAGGTCTACAATTTTGTTTCTGGTGTCCTTTGACAGCTCTTTGGTCTTGGCCATAGTGGAGTTTGGAGTCTGACTGTTTGAGGTTGTGGACAGGTGTCTTTTATACTGATGACGAGTTCAAACAGGTGCCATTAATACAGGTAACGAGTGGAGGACAGAGGAGCCTCTTAAAGAAGAAGTTACAGGTCTGTGAGAGCCAGAAATCTTGCTTGTTTGTAGGTGACCAAACACTTATTTTACCGAGGAATTTACCAATTAATTCATTAAAAATCCCTCAGTGTGATTTTCTGGATTTTTTTTTCTCATTTTGTCTGTCATAGTTAAGGTATACCTATGATGAAAATTGGAGACCTCTCTCATCTTTTAAGTGGGAGAACTTGCACAATTGGTGGCTGACTAAATACTTTTTTGCCCCACTGTAGACATCATGTAGAAATCATAGGAACATCATAGGCAATCCTATGATCTTTTAGCGAGTCCTATGATTGTGACAGACACATGTCGTGTTATTAAAACACTGCGTGAGCCCAACTGTAGTTTTTAACGTCACTTTTTATTGCACCAAATGTCAACCTCGCTGCTAGTCTGTCACTCTCCCGCCAGTCGCCTCCCTGACGTCATTCTTGCGCGACTTTGTAGTTCTTTTCCAAATAACTCAATTACACCACATCTCCCCTTTCTAGTATCAATGGGTAGACTGCCATTGATTCCACAGACCTTAGAGGATTATTCTGCCTCTGTGGCTGGAACATCTGGTCCTACCTAATTCCATTCACACACACAACAGTCACACTGCAGTTCACCCTTAGCACTGAACAATATGTGCAAAATCAAATACAATACATCCATCCTAAACCCTGTACTATTCTGTCCTCACTCTAAACTCTGAACTTGAACATTTACATATAAACGAGTGCAAAATCAGAAAAATAGTGCAATACATTTGCAACTTTTTTTTTCCACTATTATTTTCAAAAGTTCAATCTTCATAATTGTTTATAAGTCCAACCGGGTTGGTTTTACAACCGCTCTCCCAGACCTGGTTCTAGGAGTAGGAGTAGATGGTGGTTCAGGAACATTCTGCTGTGATGATGTTGCTGCAGGTTGTTCTGCTGAAGGTTGTTCTGGAACATCTTCCGGGAACTGCTCAGCTGCAGCACTGTTGCTCTGCTCCGATGAGGAGTTCCAGGGGATGAGATGATGACGGTTTCGCCTGATGGTCCCATGGGGTCCCTCCACCAGATAAGAGCGCGGTGTGATTTCCGACGACAGCACCTGCTGCTCCTTGATCAGTCACCCACACGTCCTGTCCTGGAGTGAGTCTGTTGAGATGCTTTGCACGGTGTCTCAGGTTGTAGTGTTGCACATCCTTTGTTTTCCTCTTCCCTTCGTTCAGCATAACAGCATTTCTATCCGGAAGAGCAGGACTCAACAATGCAGGAAGAATAGACACAGGTGTACGAAGCTGCCTTCCCATGAGCAGTTGAGCTGGGCTATACCCATTTTGGAGAGGGGTAGCCCTGTAGGCCAGTAAAGCAAGATAGGGGTCATCTGACTTCTTCAAAAGCCCCTTCACTGTCTGCACTGCACGTTCCGCTTCAGCATTGCCCTGGGGATATTTTGGGCTGCTGGTTGCATGCTGGAACCCGTGCAACTTTGCAAATGCTGTAAAAGCTGCTCCAGAGAATTGTGGCCCGTTGTCTGTCACCAGGGTCTCACAGATTCCATGACGTGCAAAGATTGACTTAAGGTGGTGGATCACATCATTAGATCTTGTGGGAGTTAGCAGGGCAATCTCCACATATCGTGACATGTAGTCCACTACTAGCAAGTAGGTCTTGCTCCCTAACATGAACAAGTCTGCTCCCAACTTCTGCCATGGTCTATCTGGGTATGGTGTTGGCATCAGTGGCTCCCTGTGGTTCTGTCTCTCCTGACAGCATGCTCTGCAGTTGAGAACCAACTCATTCAGCTGCTGACTCAACCCTGGCCACCATACTGACTGTCGTGCCCGTTCTCTACACTTAACCACACCCTGGTGTCCTTCGTGCAGCTTAGCGAGAACATCATTTCTCATGGTTGAGGGTATGACGAGCCTTTCTCCCTTTAGCAGTAGACCATCCTGGACAGTAAGGACAGCCCTGTCGGTCCAGTATAGCTTGAGTGCAGGTTCATTTATGCCATGAGCTGGCCAGCCTTCTGCACACAGCTGCATCACTCAAGCACACACACTGTCCTTCTGCAGCTGCTCTCTCAGCTCCTCCAGATAGGCAGTGCTTGCAGGTAGGTTCTCCATCACCATATCCACGTAGATATTTGTGTCCTCGAACAGCTCTTTGTCAGCTGGTGTCCCTTTTCTTGTGACAGGCGCTCGCGACAATGTATCAGCTGTCCACAGGCACTTCCCTGGCACATGAGATATGGAGTAGGAATAGCGCATAAGACGCATTTGAAAGCGTTGTATCCGAGGGGGTAGAGCGTCCAGTGCTTGAGACCCCAGGAGACTCAGGAGAGGCTTGTGATCTGTCTCCAACTGGAAGTGTTTTCCAATGAGGAAGTTGCTGAGCCTCTTGCAAGCCCAGCTCAGGCTCAAAGCCTCCTTTTCCACTTGTGCATATCTCTGCTCGGTGGGTGTGAGAGACCACGACATGAAGGCTACTGGTCTCCACTCCTCACCCCAGTTTAGTAGCAGGACTCTTTCAAGTCCATAAGACGACGCGTCTGCCGTAACTTTGCATTCTCTGTTAGGATCATATACGGCTAGCACCGGTGGTGACGTCAGGGCATCCTTTAAGTCCTGGAAGGATTTAGCCTGGTCAGCGCCCCACACCCAGCAGTTCTTCTTTGAAAGGAGATCTCTGAGGGCTTTATCCCTCTCAGCTAGCTGCAGGATAAACTTGCCTAGCTGGTTTACCATTCCAAGGAAAGATCTTAGTTCGCTCACTGTTTTTGGCTCAGGCATTTCCCTCACAGCCTCCGTCTTGCTCGGGTCTGGACTGATGCCGCTGGCGGAGATCACGTGGCCTAGGAAGGTCACCTCAGACTTTGACAGATCACACTTGCCAATGTTAAGTGTGATACCTGCCTTCTGAATCTTTCTTAGCACGGTATGCAGGCGAGCATCATGCTCCTCTTGCGTACGACCCCATACCAGCACGTCGTCAATGTGACAAACCACGCCTTTGAGCCCTTCTGTGACCTCCATCACCATTCTGTTCTGAAAATGTTCAGGGGCGGACGCAATGCCAAAAGGTAGCCGTTTGAA
This sequence comes from Pholidichthys leucotaenia, assembly GCA_020510985.1. Taxonomy (NCBI): domain Eukaryota; kingdom Metazoa; phylum Chordata; class Actinopteri; order Cichliformes; family Pholidichthyidae; genus Pholidichthys; species Pholidichthys leucotaenia. The sequence goes on from CM035839.1 coordinate 478,616,169, forward strand.
ATAATAGCGTCCAAAGGGCGTGATGAATGTTGTCAGTTTCGCTGAATCTTCTGTCAATGGGCTGCACGGTGGCGCAGTGGTTTAGCACTGTGGCAGCACAGTTTTGCCGGGGGATCGCGGGGATCATGAGATCGTGGGTTCGATCCCAGCCCCCGACCAACAGTGAGCTGTGTGGAGTTTGCATGTTCTCCCCGTGTTGCGCGGGTTTACTCCAGGATTTCTCCGGTTTCCTCCCGCACAACAAAAACATGTAGGTTTAGGGCGCTCGCGCACGCAGCGACCAGCAGCCGGTGGCTTGTCACCAGACTGCAAACCAAGTCTACCTACGGGTACAAATAAGTAACAAAAAAAAAAAAAAAATGGGATTTGCCAAAACCCCATATTTGCATCCAGCTTACTAAATATTTTGGCTCCAGCCAGCCTCCCAAGTGTTTCCTCTACTGATGGTAGAATGAACTTTTCTCTACACACGGACTCATTGAGGTTAGTGAGGTCGACACATATTCGCACAGGATCCATCTTGTTCTTTCTGGGCACTACCACGATGCCAGCACACCAGTCTGTAGGCTCCTCAATTCTGCATATCACCCCGAGGCTTTCCATGCGGGACAGCTCTTGCTTGACTTTGTCCATTAGTGGCAATGGGAACCTCCTTGGTGTCTTGAGTGAAAATGGTTTGGCACCTGGTTTGAGCTTGATGGCATATGCCTGGCGCACCTCACCTAGTCCGCTGAATAGTTTTGGATAGTTCTCCTTTAATGTCTCTATAGTGACACTGTCAAGGCGTGCAACCAGCCCTAGTCTGCAGCGCACGGACCTCCCCAGCAGGGCAGTGTGCACATAATGGACAACATGCACCTCCTCCATCTCCTCTTTCTCACCAATTCTCAACAACAGCTTGGCAACGCCCACAACATCAAGTGGCCTCCTCCCCGGTCCCAGGAGCGGCTTAGGTGCTTTGTGGACTGCAGGTGGGTTTTCTCTGAGTATTTTCTGGAACACAGCATGTGGCAAAACTGTGACATCAGCACCCGTGTCAATTTTGAACGTCACGCTGCTGTCATGAATGTCAGTGTTGACCATCCAAGGATCACCGTCTGTTGTAACACTGCCGAGGAAGATGGCATCCTCATCCTCTTCCACCTCAAGTACAGATTTTACGGTCTTGCACACACGTTTATAGTGACCCTTTCTCCCACAAGCATGACAGTTCACTTCATTTGCAGGACACTCCCGTTTTGAATGTGATGGAGAGCTGCCACATTTATGACATTTTAACTGTGTCCCTTTTCCTTGCTGTTCTGAGTGCTGTGCGGTTTGAGAGCACGCTGAGGTTTGTTTTTAGCAGGCTTCCTACTTCCCTTGAACCCTCTATCAACAGACATTGCCTCACTTGCCTGAGTCCCGGTGTCTCCTCTCAGAGAAGCTTGCTGCTCTTTCACCTCCTCACTCTGCCGTGCCATCCTGACTGCTTTCTCCACAGTCAGCTCAGCATCTGGCTGCATGCGTTCAGACAGCCTCTTGTCTAACAGACCGATGATGAGTCTGTCCTGAAGTAGCTCATCACGCAGCACACCGTAATTACAGTGTTCAGCCAGCGCATATAGTGCAGTGACAAAAGAATCTACTGTCTCACTTTCTCTCTGTTTTCGCAGGTTGAATTTGGCACGTTCATAAATTACATTTTTTTTAACCACAAAGAAGCTTTGAAAGCCGTCACGCACCGCTTCATACGAGCTGCGTTGAGCATCAGTCAGAGCCAGCCCACGTAAAACATCGTCCGCCTCGTCCCCCATGCAATATACCAGAGTATTAACTTGATTCTCTTCAGAGCTTGCATTCAGATTACTTGCCAGGCGAAATCTGTCGAATCTCCGGATCCATTTGGCCCACTCCTGTGGCTTAGAAAAGTCGAAGGGCTCCGGCGGCTGGATGTTAAACGTAGCGCACGGACGCGCTGCCACAGCGGCTCCCGGAGCGGTTGCTATCCCTCCATTTGCATCTTCGTCTCCACTCATCGTGTCCGCAAACTCCCCTCTCTTCCTCCACGGTGTACAAACGATCCTTTTCTTTCCGGGCTTACCTCTCTACGTTAACTACAGGACTTCTGACACCATGTCGTGTTATTAAAACACTGCGTGAGTCCAACTGTAGTTTTTAACGTCACTTTTATTGCACCAAATGTCAACCTTGCTGCTAGTCTGTCACTGTCCCGCCAGTCGCCTCCTTGACGTCATCCCTGCGCGACTTTGTAGTTCTTTTCCAAATAACTCAATTACACCACAACACACACACACACACACACACACACACACAGAGACACACACAAATTTCTTGAATTATAGAGTGATTAGTACTTAGTATTAAGGTGTGTTTAAGGTGTCCTAATTACCTAATTGATATTATTAGTGTGTGTTATTCTTCTTTTAGATTTGATTGGCAGTTGGCAACCAGCCTACAGGTGCATTACCGCCACGTAGTATTCATTAGTATTAGGTGTGTTATTACCTTATTAGTATTGCTGTGTATCTGTTACCTTTGCCCTCGTTCGGAGAGCAGAGTAAGAATTTCACAGCTCAGGAAATGTTGCATTTCTTAACTGTGCACATGACTATAAAGCCTTTGAATCCTTGAATGAGTAGTCCATAGTGTCTAGTTGCTGCATGTGAATGTGCCGCCGCCATCTTGTAATGCTAACACTGCTAACACCATGTCACTGGTGACAACCCGCTAGCAATGCTAACACCGGTAACCACCCAATAACACTACTAACACCATGTCACTGATAACAACCTGCTAACAATGCTAACACTGCTAACACCATGTTACTGGTAACAAGCTGCTAACAATGCTAATAACATGTCACTGGTAATAACCCACTAACAATGCTAACACTGCTAACACCATGTCACTGGTACCAACCCACTAACAATGCTAACACTGCTAACACCATGTCACTGGTACCAACCCACTGACAATGCTAACACTGCTAACACCACGTCACTGGTAACAGCCCGCTAATAACACTGCTAACACCACGTCACTGGTAACAACTGCTAACAATGCTAACACTGCTAACACCATCTCACCGGTAACAATCCACTAACAATGCTAACACTGCTAACACCATGTTACTGGTAACAAGCTGCTAACAATGCTAATAACATGTCACTGGTAATAACCCACTAACAATGCTAACACTGCTAACACCATGTCACTGGTACCAACCCACTGACAATGCTAACACTGCTAACACCACGTCACTGGTAACAGCCCGCTAATAACACTGCTAACACCACGTCACTGGTAACAACTGCTAACAATGCTAACACTGCTAACACCATGCCACCGGTAACAATCCACTAACAATGCTAACACTGCTAACACCACGTCACTGGCAACATCTCGCGAACAATGCTAACACCATGTCACTGGTTACAACCTGCAAACAGTGGTAACAATGCTAACACCATGTCACTAGTAATAATCTGGTAACAATACTAACACCATGTTAAAGGTAACAAATTCAAATTCAAACGTTTATTTCAAACTCAGGGTTCATATTACAAATAGATAAATAAATAAAGTATATACAGATCAGCAGACACTCGGCGCTCTTGTAACAACAAAAAACATAATGGGCTCAGTGTAAAATGGAACGCCACCACTTCCAAATGCTGGAATGAAGTGTGAGTGACGAGTTGACAATTGCTGATATAAGATGATTGTTACATTCCAGCAGTCTTCTCAAAAAACTGTAAACATTCTTACGTATCAATTCTCCAAAAGACGGAATGTTCACAGACACAAACAGCTTGCTTGCACTCGACCTTCGTGGTACATTTAACAACCTTCTTAGGGAGTTATTATATGCAGTGCGGATTTTGTTCCTAACAGCAACATTGCTATTAAACCATAACAGCGAGCAGTACATTGAGGTACAGAAGGTCTTGAACAACATACATTTGACTTCAGGAGAACATCTATGGAAATTACGCAGCAGTAAATTGGTTTGAGCGTACAGTTTCCTGAGATGCCTGTTACAATCAGCATTGGTCTTATCGGATTCAATCCACACACCTAGGTATTTGACTTTTTCGACAAAGTTCAAGCTATTACCACAAAGTGACATAACAGGATTCGACGTATTGACGCCCTTTGGTTTGAAAGCCATACACATAGATTTAGTACAGTTGAACAGGATGTCATTTTTTTTACCAAATTTTTCACATACAGAAAGGAGATGTTGCATCGCTGCGGTAGATAAACTTAACAAACAGAGGTCATCAGCGTAGAAAATGTGATTTAACAGTGCACCGTTAAAGGAGCCGCCCACGTTCGTATTGTTCAACAGTACACTGAGATCATCAACATAGACATTAAACAACAAGGGTGACAGTATACCACCTTGTTTAACACCGTTGGTCACATGAAATTTGGATGAGGTGACATTGCCCCATCTAACAACCATAGACTGCCTTCTGTACCAGTATAGCAGGATGCTAACAATGTAAATAGGGATACCTCGATCGATCAATTTTCTGAACAAACACCAGTGGTTAATCCTGTCAAAAGCTTTGCTAGCATCTAGGAACGTAGCATAAACACTAGTGGAGTGGCTTCTGAAGTAGTCAACAAATTCATGGAGTAGGTAAACAGCCTTGTCAGTTGAAAGAGCTGATTTGAAACCAAACTGATTGTCGTTTGTCCACAGATAATCCTCAATTCTGTTCAGGAATAAACCCTCTAACAGTTTAGATATAACATTAGCAATAGCTATAGGTCTGTAGTTGTTCATGTCAGAAAGACTGGCACACTTGTTTTTCACCAAAGGAATAATAACAGAGTCCATCAACATATCTGGCATGTAACCATGAACAAACATACAGTTAAAACACAATGACAACAAAATACACAAGTTGAAATCGGCGTTGATGAGGCATTCACTGGTGAGACAGTCAGGGCCAGCTGATTTGCCTTTCTTAAGAACTTTGATCAGTGAATCAACTTCAACAGGAGTAACAGCAGAGATATCAGAGGCATCAAACATATCGTTGTACAGACGAATATCATGCATAAAAGAATCCTTCATTGAAACATTCTTGACTGAGTTGAAAATAGCTTCATAATGACATTTCCACTTTTCAGCAATATTAACGTCACCAGTCACACCATCAATAGTGTTTGATCTGACAGACCGGTGGGAGCTCATAGCCTTCATTTGTTTCCAGAATTCTACCATGTTCAGTTCACTCATGTGATTAGCTAGCTGGTCACATTTGATACTTTCTTCATTGCGCCTGCATGCTCGTAGAGCATATTTGAACCTAGCCCTGCAATTTTTCATGTTTTCAAATATTGGACCAGAACGTGGTTTGCTATTACTCCTCCACCACAAAAAAGCATCCCGAGCAGCTGTGTGAGCCTCGCTAACTACATCATTCCAGCCTGGGACGTTATATTGGGTGGCCACACTGTGACTAGGAAGGCATTCACTCACACAGTAATTTAGGGCATCAACAATATCACTGTAGAACCTGTCAATATCGTCCCTGTGTGCCGCACAGTTACGGTCGTGGCACCTGATGGCGTCCATAGGAGCACGGATGTTACAGAGTTTCCTACGAGTAAGTTTCTTATATCTGGACAGGTCTGACGCTGTGGCATCACGCCATTTGTATGTTCTACTGCTCGTTGTGGCTGAGGGAGCTTCCCGAGGGCTATTTACAGCACTAGATACCTCAATATCTATGGATAAGGTTACATGATCAGAACTCACATAGTCAAGCAGAACTTTGATATTGGATACGTTATCATGGCCTGAGGATGTAGTCACACAGTGATCAAGCCATGATGTAGAGCCGTGGGCCAAGCTAACATGAGTAAAGGTATCACTTGGTTGGATAATCCTGTCTGAGATGTGTAGGGAGTAACTCTCACAAAAAGACACCAGTTCGTTTCCAAAACAACTAGAACATGCTGTATTAGCGTTGAAGTCACCAATTGTGAACACATATGGAGTTGGAAAGTCCTCGGTGATACGTTTAACAAGACTCAGGCAGTGCAAGTATTCATCCAAGTTTTCAACATTGTCATAGGGGAAATATACACATAATATAAGACAGTGAAAGTCACCCAGGTTGACTTCAATACCTATAACTCTTAAGCAATCGTAAGTTTTCACAACACAACTGTTCGCAAGTGACTTCCGCCATAGGATACCGACGCCGCCATAGGGGCGACCTAAAATAACACGTTCTTCCGTATCCATAAAGGAGACACCTTGTCCTATAAAGTCACCATGTAATCTACTTAGAATAGACAATTCGTTTTTGAATAACCAGTGTTCCTGCAGCAACACAATGTCATGGTTATCACATAAACTGGAGATCTCATTAAATGAAGTTTTTACATTCTTGCAGTTAAATGAACATATTCTAAGGTTGGTCCTACTATTGAATGCGTATAATGACAAACACAATGACGACAGTCACATGTTGATCATTTCCTCTCAAAAAACTGTCGGAGGTATAAACCAGATGGCCACACATTTTTGTCAAGCAACTTCTTGCTGCAACTGGCAGGACATGTAATCTTAAAAGAGGCATAACCATCATACTTGGTTTCTAGTTGCTCAATCTTGATATTGTCATTTAATTTAACATGGGTTTTGATGTAGGACCGTACATGATGGGGTCTGGTGGTGGGGTCAAGTTAACTGATGAAGACTTGGTGCATCTTATGACCTTGACCTTGACGACCGCCAGACCTCCTACCAGACTTTGGTACAACGCGTAACTGTGGGTGGGGGCGTGTCTTGTTGACAGCTTGTAGCTGGTTCATGGTCTGCTTGTCAGACGGTTGGTTGTCAGATGATTGAAGAGCATCAGCATAGGACCTCCTCTTCTTCTCCTTGGAACGACGACTTTCAACTTCCTTGAACTCACTCTCGCGTTCTTCAGCAGTTACAGCAACTTTGGCAGCTTTGGCAACGTCAACAAAACTGGTCTTTGTAGAGTTGGCGGCCTCGTCCGCATTCTCCCCTTCGGACGTGGCAGTAGGTGGAGGATCACAGGCTACAGTGGTGACCGGGGCGTGGTCGACAGTTATTACCACAGTCTCCTTATTGCTGGGGATGTTGACAGCACTCTGAGTACTGCAAGCCCCATTGTCATCTTCATCATCATCTTCCACGACCCGGGCGTCAGCTGGAGAGGGTGTGTCGCCGAGTTTGGACTTTATTGCCGCCATGTCGTCCTGGATAGCTGATATCATTTTGAACGCGGTAGCAAAGCTCTCTCCAAGAGACATCACACGGCACACATCCTTAGACAGCCTGGCAAGGTCAAATGACTCCAACGAAGCTGGTGGCAAATCCTTGAGGTTCAGGGCAACATATTGTGGTGCCAGCTGACCAGCCTCATTCAGCTTGTGGTAGATATCGATGATGTTGTCTTTCTTCTTCTTCCTCTTCTTAAACCGCGATGTTCCCTCTGGACACTGCTCGAACAGCAACTTCTTTGCTCCTTTAACCTGGTTCTCATCATAGAAGTCGCTAACCAGTTTCACAAGATAGTCCATCGGGGCAGCATCCATCTTGTTCTGCATAAAGCACAGCAGCTCGCAGACGGACATCTGACGTGGGAATGCTGTAAGTGGCCCATGCAGGGGGAGGTTGTCATCAGCCATATCTGGCGTTAGTTCATTTAGTCCAGAGGTCAGTTCAGGTGGTTATCTTCTCACTGCTGTAGTTACTCTGGGTTAGCATCTGGGTTAGCATCAGAGGCGAAGCTTTAGAGGTCAGAAACGGGGCGAAACGGAGCCAGAGCTGCCAGAACCTTCACCAGGTCAACACTGGGTCGTAAGGGTATTCCCCACGTTTGTTGGTAGCCAACAGAAGTCCTTATTTTGATGGTTTTGCTTAAGATTCTCGGCTCATATCAGGCATTGCAAATGCATGATTTTCAATTCATCTCGCGAACAATGCTAACACCATGTCACTGGTTACAACCTGCTAACAGTGGTAACAATGCTAACACCATGTCACTAGTAATAATCTGGTAACAATACTAACACCATGTTAAAGGTAACAAACCGCTAACACTGCTAACACCATGTCACTGGTAACAACTCGTTAACACTCCTAACACTGCTAACGCCATGTCACTGGAAACAATCCGCTAACAATGCTAACACTGCTAACTCCATGCCACTGATAACGACCCGCTAACAAGGCTAACAATGCTAGCACCATGTCACTGGTAACAACCCAATAACAATGCTAATACTGCTAGCTTCATGTCACTCGTAACAATCCGCTAACGCTGCTAATATCATGTCTTTGGTAACAATCCACAAACACTGCTAACACCATGTTACTGGTAACAACCCGTTAAGAGTGCTAACATTACGTCTCGAGTAACAACACACTAACCATGCTAACACTGCTAACACCATGCCACTGGTAACAACCCAGTAACAGTGCTAATACTGCTAACATCATGTTTCTAGTAACACCCCATTAACACTGCTAACACCGTCTTTCATAACAACCTGCTTTCCCCGTCCACCCCAGCCGCCATCTTACTAATACCTTCTATTTACATACATAACACCCCTCCCCCTTCAAAAAACCTCATGCGTACAGATAACCCACCCGAATTTGGCTCCCGACACACTCTAATTATAAAAATATGTACAAAAAGAAACAAACTGCCAATCCATTCACACAACTAAGGCTGGGGTGCCGGGTAGATTGCCAGCGCCCCCTACACGGCTAGGCAGGTCCTTCTGCCACCATACTTAAAACAGTCCAACTTAAAAGGCCGTGTTTCTAAACAAAATAATCCCGTTAAACAGCTCCATATGAACATAAGGAACAACAATCACAACACTCATTGATAACACCACTGGCGGCCCCCACCCCAACACCCACCCCACACCTTGGCACACAGTATAAAACTACGTGTTGGGTACATTAAATAGCACAGATGATCAATTATCCAGACTAAATAACCCAATCATAATTTACCGTTTGTACTTCCCTAACTCTTTTCCTTTCAAATCCAAATTCAGGCACATATCAGATCAATCAGTGAACCATCTCACCCTCACCATATTCACAGAATGAATCCAATAATTACAGATATCCTTAGCCATTAAAACTTTGCTCTTATACAAACACATAAGTCATAAAATTTAACCCATAAAATTTCATCTCCCTTCTTTTTTTTTTTTCAAACCAATAATATCCAGGGCACCAATACAGTAGTGTTCAACCATGTACAGCAGGACCTGGGTTAAAATCAAAACACACACAGTAAAACACCCTCAGTCCTTGGATGAGTCTCTTTCTAGGCGCGTTATTCTCTTGACCTCCGGGCTCTCGCTGCGTCATCTCTTCTTCTCCACCACTAGACGCAGCTCGTTCGGATGCCTCCAGGTCTTGTCAGACAAGCGTAGATGCCCATCGCTCCGGGCAGCCTCCACCTGAAACCGCCTCCGATCATCACGCCGCTCGTGTGACCCATGATCACCTCTCATCCGGGCCTCGACCCTGGGTCGAACCTCATCTCCAACCCGCAGGGAAGCCCTTTTCTTCTTATCGGGATCACTCTGGTTTTGACTGGACTCCATCATAGATCCGGTCGACTTGCAGGTCTGGTTCGCTGTTCTCTTGGCAGGCCGTTGTTGCGAGCGCTTCAAAACCGCACTCTCAGGTCTCACCCCCTCAGTCTCCAGCGCGGGCACCTCATCCTTATGGGCCACCCCAGGGGTCCCGGCGTGCCATCCAGCTCCCTCATCCAGGGCAATGTGGTTACCGGCATCGGGTCCATCCCAGGGCGGCGTCACGTGGCACCGAACGTGCTCTCCACTCATAGTATCCAGCCAGTCCCACACCTCCTCGCCATCCACCACTAGAGCTGGTCGGCTCCAAAGTCCGCACCCTGACCACTCCTCACCTGACACATTCGCTATAGAGAACCCCAGGCTATAAAAAAGGTTGCACCCCATGATGTTGACACCCGCAGCGGTGACATAAACACGGGCCTTGGGTACCACATCAGACTTGCACCGTGTCTTCATTTCCATAAATCCCAAAACAGCCAGCCTGTTCCATCCATAGCCAAAATAATGTCTCTCCTGCTTCCTGATCTGTCAGTGTGGAAACAGAGTCTTCATGGTGCCCGGTTCAAAATGGACATTTAATTTCATTTATTATGTACTACATCCATTGTGTATGTGTGGATTGTGTGGTTGTAGCACGGATGACAAGCCCAAGACAAATTTCCCCTTGAGGGACAATAAAGTTTATCTCATCTTATCTTATCTTATAACAGTTCCACCAACAGGGGAACCTCGACGCCATCCAGCATTACGTCACACCCGATTCGTCCCGTGGTCTTCGTGGAAACGCTGTGGACAATCGTGGCAGTCTTCTGCGAGGGACCCGCCTCACTCTGCCGGTCCCTACGCTCAAAGTTTGTGCATGCCCTGGCAAAGTCGTTCAGCAAACCACACTTCCCACAACGCTTGCCCTTCGCCCGACATATCCTGGACTTATAGCGGTGACTTGGGGACCCACAACCATAACAACGCAGCATATCTGGAGCAGGCCTAACTTTAACCACGGAGGTGTATTCGTCCTCTCCGCTGTCCTCATCTTCAGGGTCCAATAACAGTGCCTTCGCACGAGACTCGCCTTGGGTCAGGGTGGCCCCTTCAGTCAGGCTCCTAGCAATAGTCTCTGCTGCCTTGAATTGCTGAGCGAGGTTGATAGCTGCGGCCAACGTCAGCTCACCTGGATGAGTCAAAAGCCTGGACCAGGCTGCTGGACAGCGAATGTGTTCTGCCAATTGGTCCCGTATCAGCTCATCTTCCAGGGGTCCGAACTTGCATTCCCTCGCCAGCTCCCGGAGGTCTGCCAGAAATCTCTTCACCGGTTGCCCTGACCGCTGGCGGCACTGTCGAAACTGAATGCGCCGGACAGTGACGTTTTCCGGCACGCAAAAGTAGCACCCCATTAACTCCACCACTTCATCAAAACTATCAGCCCCTCCAAGGTTTTCCAGTATTTTTTGCCCCTCCATGCCTAAATTATGGACCAAAACAGCCCTCGTGCAAAGCTTCTCAAGCTCGCCGAGGTTCAATACTACTAAATAATTTGTGACTGCGGCAAACCACCGAGGCCAAAGCACGGGTGGCTTGCCCGGGGTTTCCAAAAATGGCCGAAAACTGGCAACGGACCTCTCCACAACCGCTTGTACCTCATCGCCAAATGTCGCATCCATAATTGAGGCAATAACAAGTAGACAGTGACTAATGTTAACGGCACTTTATTATAAATACTATGTACAATACCCTCAGGCGTTCGGCACTCTCCGACAGGCCAGGTGTCCCACGACGAAAGAGGACTAGCCTCTTCCGCCCACATCCTTTATACCTGGAGTGGCATCACCACAGGAACCGGCAGTTAACCACCCCTGCTCATTCTCCGTCCACCCCGGCCACCATCTTACTAATACCTTCTATTTACATACATAACACTCGTTTCACTGGCAGATGCCAGCCCGATCACTTCCTTCACTCCCACACTGGAGAGCTGGGGAGATTTGCAGCAAGTGGGCAACCACAGACCAGCGGGGAGCCCTCCAGCCTCCATGTGGGGCCGGGCAGCGACTCTCCGCTCCACCGAGAATGATCCTGCCGCAGGTTCACCTACGACGATACCCACCCCGGCCGTAGCGCCACGCACCCCAGGGCTGTCTCCCCTGGCATGCAGGGTAAAATGCAGGCTGCAAACCTGTGTCCCCTCCGGTATTTTAGCATGGAAACAGGTTTTCCAAATAAAATTAATCATTGCTGTTTTATTTTCATGTCTGTGGGTAAGACATGTAATTTAAAAGAAAAGGATTTCTTGCTCACATGGCCAAAAACTGAATACATATAATCTGCCATCTTTCTCAGCATGTAAAAGCTCCTGCTGCTCCTCGGCTCCTCCCTCTTCCCCCGAGGCAGTGAACTCAGGTCTGTAGCCACGCCCAGTGCTTAGTGTGATTAGTTAATGTTATAACCAATCAGGCTAAGCAGGAATACTTACGTAGCTAGAAACGCTCTGTCCAAACTCACATTTTTTTTGGGGGGGGGGGGAGAGGGGAAATGTCAGAGCTTAAGTGAATGTTTACAGCAACAAAAACAGAGATATGAGCCGGAGTGTTATTTTATATCAGCACAAATAAATATTGTGTAGTTTAATAGAGTTTTTTGATAGTGATACTACTTTTGTCTCTGTTCCAGTTTTTATTCTGTTGGGCATCAATAAAGTTTACAGAAGAGAACTACACTTGTGTTGCCAGTGGAGGAGTTACTGATCTACATCTAAAATAATGTGCAGTCGATTATGAGGCAAGGACTGACAAAGTACAAGATGTGTTTCACTTAATATTCATAAGAACTTATCAGTGTTCTCTTTTACCATTATTTGGATATCCTACTATCCTACTATGTTATGTCTGTTATGTCTGTTATGTCTGACAATAGCTAGGCGTGAGCTGTCATACTGTGAACAACAAACAACTATATTATACTGCACTCGCAACCATACGTATATACAGACAGTAGTCCGCCTGAGATCATCCTACCTGGCGTCAGACATTAGCTACGGCAAGCCCCAATGTCCAAGCCTCCCCAAACTCACATCCTACCTTACCCCCCCCCCCCCCTTGAAAAAATCTAAACTAGAATTATCCCACCCCTCTTTTTAACATTACTTATTATTCAGTCTTTTTTTTTTTTATAAACATAGCCTGTTTGAGCACTTGGGTGGACTACCAAAGTGCCCACATGTTGAAGTGGATTATTCTGCCACCCGTCGAGCCAACACACCCTAGCTAACCAAAACCCACAACAAAGTCATTCAGATATCGTGGCCTCTGCCGGACCCTGGACGAGCGTCTCACAGGCTGTGGTCCTGCTGCCGGTCCCGTCACCTGTTCCCGAAGGTCTTCTTGTCCTATGTCAGCAAAGTCCCAACCTGCGTCCATTATGCCCATTGACACCCTCTGATCCTGGATCGGCGGTGATTTCCTGAGGTGGCTAGCGTGCCACTGTGACCCGTCAAAGAGGCGGAATGTGACTGGACCCAGCTGCACCATGATCTGCAATGGCATCATCCAGAATGGCTGTAGCTTGTGTGTGTGGTTGGGGCACCTAATTCTGACCCAGTCTGATACAGCAAGCCCGTGCTCCTTCATCTGATGTTTCTTGTCAAACCACCACTTCATTTGGTGTTGCTCTTCGACCACCCACCCCCTCAGTGATGATCCGTCTGCCTGAGTGGTCACTGTAGGTGGCCACAAACGGTCCAGAGGGAGGTACAGTTCACGCCCCAACATTAACATCGCCAGCGAGCATCCCGTCATGGCATGGGGGGGTCGCCCTATAATGGATTAGTGTATTCTGAAGAGCATCAGAGAATTGAAACCTGTCCAATTCTTCAAGGTCTTATTAAATCCACCCCCCCATTCGACTGTGGGTGGTAGAAAGCAGTCTTTATATGTTCAATGCCCCCTCTCTTAAAAACTTCTCGAAACCCCCTGAGATGAATTGCGGGCTGTTTTCTGTCGTAATGGTGCCCGGCACACCCCAACAAGCAAAGATTGAGGTGAGGAAATCAATGACCACGTCGGTTGTGACCGAGCCGGTGGGCCTCACCTCTGGCCATTTTGAGTACAAATCATAGGCTACCAGCAGGAACCGTCCATTTGCAGGGGCTGCATGTAGTTCACCGCAGATGTCCAGTTGAATGTGTTTCCAGGGGGGGTGCCGGGTATTGTAGTGGCTGCAACGGTGGGGGCGGGGGTGTCCCGGTTTTTCCGCTCTCCAGACAGGGCACACAGTCTTCTACCATGTTTCCTATATGCTTGTTGATGCTCGGCTACCAGACTGAGTCCCTGCAGTGCTGTTTCACTCTAACCACCCCCAGATGCCCCTTGTATAGCATGGATGAAACGCGGGCCCTCAACGATGTTGTGTGGGATTTGGCCCTCGGGGCTTGCCGTAGCCTGGCCAAGGGGGGTAGGAGTAGTGACGTCAGGCGGGCTATGGCTGTACTATATATTGTGTTGTTGGTGATAATAAAGGGAATTCAGTGTTCAGTTAAGAGTGGCTCCAGTCTCATGTTATTCAGACATAACATTTGGCGACGAGGATAAACCATGGGGGCGTGTATCAGAGAACCACCTCCATTTGTAAGTCTTCAGGCATACAAACTATACTATGGGCCCATTGGAGAGAAATGTTCGACATGTATTTGGCTGCGGCCGGCCTGATCGGCGTTGGCGAGGAGAGACGAAGGAGCCGAATGGTCCACTACCTTGATGAGGAAGACCAGCAGATATTTTTTGGCCTCTGTGGCAGCGGTTCACAGAAAGATGGTTTGGAATTAATGGACTGTGTTTTCAGAGACCATTCCACCGTCACGGCATGGAGATATGAGTTTTTTGACAGTCAACAGCGAACGGGTGAGTCCACTCAGTCCTTTATTACAGAGCTCCGCAGCCTAGCAAGAGAATGCATTGCCTTCGGGCCTATTGAGGAGGAGCTGCTCCGAGATAAATTAGCCCACAGTACTAACAACATGTGGCTGAAGAGCAAGCTAAAATTAACAAAGGACACTCTCTTGTTGGAAACGGTGTTTGAGCTGGTTAGGCAAAGTGAGTCCACGGTTCACTGGAGTCTGTCGATGTTGGTTAAAGACAATGTAACCTCCCAGGTTTTCCCACCAAGCACAGCCATTAGCAGGGTAGCTAATTCTCAGAGGCGGAGTCCCAGGAGGCGGTGGACAAGGGCGCGGGACAGAGCATACAGTATCACTGCTAAACCTTCAGCAGCGGAGTCCAGAGACACAACACATGTGTGTGTGGCACGCGCGAAGAGGGGGCCATTGAAATGGTACGTGGTAAAACTCAACAGAGTCAACGTGCCACTTATGGTGGACTCAGAGGCCAGCAGGTCCATACTGACCATGGCTACTTTGAAGAGACTTTTCCCAAATAAAACCATCAATGCTGGGACAGTGAAAATGTTTGGATACGGCCACGCCGAAATTGAAATGGCCGGCACGGTCAACTTTTCAGTGAAATGTGGGTTGAAGACGGTCCCCGCGTTCACTTTCCAAATTATGCACCGGGGCGGATTTGCTAGGGATAGATCTGCTGGGTGAGTTGGGATTCTCCATCAGGGACCCAGAGGGCTCAATGGTACTGACAGTATACCCCGAATGGCATGTCTGCTGACTGGTGCTGTTCAGAGGCCTGGGATGCATTGGGAACATTCCACCACCGTCCGCTCATAGATCCAAGTGTAACACCAAAGATTCAACCACTACAGCGGCTTCCCCTCGCCCTACGAGATAATGTCACAGCGGAGTTGAACAAACTGCTGGAAGCTGGCATCATCGAAAGAGTGGATGCACCCTGGATATCAAATATCATGGTGGCCAAGAAATAAATCAGGTGGCATCCGGCAATGTATCGATCTCAGGATGGTGAAAAAAGCGATCATTCTGGACAGGTACCCACTTCCAACGATGGAGGAACTCACTGCAACATTCAGCAGTTCAAAGGTATTCACAAAGCTGGATCTTCGCCAGGGTTATCTGCAGGTGCCTCTTCACCCAGCCAGCAGGAACCTGACAGCATTCGTGGCCCACATGGGTGTGTTCAGGTACACTCGCATGCTGTTTGGTCTGAGCTCAGCACCCAGCTGTTTCCAGAAAATAATGTCCACGATTCTGGCTGGTTTCAAGGGTGTGGTAGTATACCTGGATGACATCGTGGCTCATGGCACGTCGCGAGAGGAATACAATGATCGGTTGGGACGGGTGCTGACAGTACTACAGGGAGACGGAGTCACCCTTAATGGAGAAAAGTGCATCTTTGCGACAGATTCCATAGAGTTTGTGGGGTTCTGGTTGATGGGGGGAGGGCACTGTGGCCCCTGCATTCGAACATGGAGGTGGTCCTATGCCTCCCAGAACCATCGGCACCTGCACAGATTTCCTTGTTTCTGGGTATGGTGAACTTTTATGGGCATTTTACTCCTCACTACTTGGAAACGATTGGACCACTCCGGGCCCTGTTGAAACAGGAAGCACCGTGGCAATGGACCCCAGCCTGTTCAGCGGTGGTTGCTAAGATGAAGTCTCAACTTTCTTCCCCTCTGGTGCTGGCTCATTTTGATCCAAAGCGACCAACCATTGTGACCTGTGATGCATCTGGCTCGGTGGTGGGGACGGTTATGTCCCAGGTGCAAGACGGTATGGAGTGCCCGGTGGCGTTTGCATCAAGATCTCTCTCAGCAGCTGAACAAAAGTATGCCGTGAGTGAGAGAGAGGTGCTCGCCTGCATCTGGGCATGTGAACGGTGGCATATCTAAGATAAGATAAGAGAATCAGAATCAGAATCAGCTTTATTGGCCAAGTATGCACAACACATACAAGGAATTTGACTTTGGCTAAAAACTTGCTCTCGTTGTTCAGGTGGAGGATTTAAATAAGGATTCAATGACAAACAGAGTATGTACAGTAAATTACAGTCTGTCCACGTTTCTATAAAAGGATGCAAATATATACAGGAATATATGCAGTTATTTACTCAGACTAACCACACTTTGCAGAAATATATGAAAAAATATACAGTCACACAGTATTTCAATGTGAAGTCAGATTCAGTGATATAATGTGAATGAAGTAAAAAGCAGTGTGAGAGTAATGTGCAATGTAATAATGGATGAAAAGTCATGAGTACAGCAACAAGTAGGACTAGGTGAATGTTAGGAGTTCATCAGAGTGATGGCTTGAGGAAAGAAACTGTTCCTGTGACGGGTGGTTTTGACCTTCAGTGATCTGTAACGACGACCAGAAGATAGAAGTTCAAACAGTTTGTGGCCGGGGTGTGATGGGTCAGCACAGATGTTTCCCGCCCGTTTCCTGGTTATGGACCGATATACGTTCTCAATGGAGGGTAGGTCGGTACCAATGATCCTCTCCGCAGACTTAATGATCCGCTGCAGTCTGGTCTTGTCCTGTTTAGTGGCAGATCCAAACCAGACAGTGATGGAAAAGCAGAGGACAGATTGGATGATGGCGGTGTAGAAGACAACCAGCAGCTCCTGAGGCAAATCAAACTTCTTGAGCTGACGCAGAAAAAACAACCTCTGCTGGGCCTTTTTCCGGACAGTGTCTATATGGGAGGACCACTTCAGGTTCCGGGAGATTGTGGTACCCAGAAACTTGAAGGAGTCCACAGTGGACACTGTGCTGTTGAGGATGGTGAGTGGGGGGAATGAAGGGGGGTGTCGCCTGAAATCCACAGTCATCTCCACCGTTTTGGCTGGGTTAAGTTCAAGATGGTTCTGGCTGCACCAGAGGATCAGCTGCTCCACCTCCCGCCTGTATGCAGACTCATCATCATCCCGGATCAAACCGATGACTGTGGTGTCGTCCGCAAACTTCAGGAGCTTCACCAAAGGGTCCTCTGAGGTGCATTCGTTGGAGTAGAGGGAGAAGAGCAGTGGGGAAAGGACACATCCTTGGGGGGGCGCCAGTACTAATTTTTCGGGAGCTGGATGTAAATCTCCCTAGCTTCACCTGTTGCCACCTGTCAGTCAGAAAGCTGGAGATCCACTGGCAGGTGGAGGGGGGCACCTTGAGCTGGAGGAGTTTCTGATGAAGAATGCCTGGGATAATGGTGTTGAACGCTGAGCTGAAGTCGACAAACAGGATCGTGGCGTACGTCCCTGGGGAGTCGAGGTGTTGCAGGATGTAGTGTAGTCCCATATTCACTGCATCATCCACTGACCTGTTTGACCGGTAGGCAAACTGCAGTGGGTCCATCAGGGGGCCTGTGACGACCTTCAGGTGGCTCAGCACCAATCTCTCCAAGGATTTCATGACCACAGAGGTCAGGGCAACAGGTCTGTAGTCGTTTAATCCTGTAACAGAGGGTTTCTTGGGAACTGGAATGATGATGGAGCGTTTGAAGCAGGAAGGCACTTCACACAGGTCCAGTGATGTATTAATGATCCGGGTGAAGATGGGGGCCAACTCGTTGGAGCAGACTCTCAGGCAGGACGGAGACACACCATCAGGTCCTGCAGCCTTCTTGATCTTTTGTCTCTGAAAGACCCGGCGCACCTCCTCTTCACAGATCATTAGTGCTGGTGGGAGGTCAGAGTGGAGGAGGGATGGAGTTCCTGGGGCTGCAGATAATCCTTTTGTGTGGGTGGGAGGTGAGAACTGTAGGTTCTTTTCAAACCTGCAGTAAAAGCTGTTTAGGTCGTTAGCCAGCTGGAGGTTTTCCACAGGGTGGGGGGATGGTCTCCTGTAGTTGGTGATATTCTGCAGGCCTCTCCAGACAGAAGCAGAGTTGTTGGCTGAGAAGTTTTTTTGTAACTTCACACTGTAGCTCCTCTTAGCAAGCCTGGTCTCCTTCGTCAGCATGTTTCTGGCCTGCTTGTACAGAGTCCAGTCACCAGTCCTGTAGGCCTCCTCCTTGGTCTGACGTAGCTGCTTCAGTTTAGGAATGAACCAGGGTTTATTGTTGTTGTATGTGCAGAAGGTCTTGGTCTGCACACACATGTCCTCGCAGAAACAGATGTATGACGTCACAGTGTCAGTGAGTTCATTTAGGTTAATGGCTGCAGCTTCAAAAACACTCCAATCTGTGCAGTCAAAGCAGGCTTGTAACTCCAGCTTTGATTCCTCAGTCCATTTCTTCACAGTCCTTACAACAGACTTGGAAGTTTTTAGTTTCTGTCTGTATGTTGGAATAAGATGGAGCAGACAGTGGTCAGAAAAACCCAGAGCTGCACGGGGGACGGCATGATAGGCATTTCTTAAAACTGTGTAACAGTGATCAAGTGTATTTGTGTGCCTGGTGGGACATTTAATATGCTGTCTGTATTTAGGAAGCTCATTTGTGAGATTAGCTCGATTGAAATCAGAATCAGAATCAGAATCAGGTTTATTGCCATTGTTCATGTAGTACACAAACTAGGAATTTGTCTCGGTACAATGCTGCAACATTAAACATGATAAGATAAGAGAAATAAACTATACATGTAATAAAGTGTAGGATAAGATTAAGTGATACTGGTCAACAGTTAAAATATATATTAGCCAGCAGCAGATATTGTGGAGAACTATATAGTGCAGTCGTTAATGCAGGAAGAAAACAGTGATGATTGACATGAGTCTGGTTGAGCTGCTGTACATGGTGCACGAGAGTCAATAAGTCACTTAGTGTTCAGCAGTCTGATGGCAGAGGGGAAGAAGCTGTTCATGTGACGGGAGGTTTTAGTCTGGATGGACCGAAGTCTTCTACCAGAGGGGAGGGGGGCAAACAGTACGTGACCAGGGTGTGAGGGATCGGCTATGATCCGGCCAGCACGCCTCCGGGTCCTGGAGATGTACAGATCCTGGAGAGATGAGAGCTTGCAGCCGATCACCTTCTCAGCAGTGCGCACGACGCGCTGCAGCCTTAGTCTGTCCCTGGCAGTGGCTCCTGCGTACCACACGGTTATGGAGGTGGTGAGGATGGACTCGATGATGGCTGTGTAGAACTGCACTAACATCTTGGTGGGTAGCTTGAGCTTCCTCAGCTGCCGCAGGAAGAACATCCTCTGCTGGGCTTTTTTGATGAGTGAGCTGATGGTCAGCTCCCATTTGAGGTCCCTGGTGATGGTAGTGCCTAGGAAGCGGAAGGAATCAGCAGTGGTGATGGGAGAGCCTGAGAGGGTGAGGGGGGGCAGAGGAGTAGTGACTTTCCTGAAGTCTACAATCATCTCCACTGTCTTCAGAGCGTTCAGCTGCAGGTTGTTATTGCTGCACCAGGACGCCAGCTGGGCCACCTCTCTCCTGTAGGCGGACTCGTCGCCGTTGGAGATGAGCCCGATGAGGGTGGTGTCGTCCGCAAACTTGATCAACTTGACAGACTGGTGGCTGGAGGTGCAGGAGTTGGTGTAAAGGGAGAAGAGTAGGGGGGAAAGTACACAGCCCTGGGGTGATCCGGTGCTGATGCTAGTATAGTCTGAGACAGTCTTTCCCAGCCGCACATGCTGCCTCCGGTCCGTCAGGAAGTCGATGATCCACCTGCAGAGGGAGTCAGGCACGTTGAGCAGGGACAGCTTGTCCCGGAGCAGAGCGGGGCGGATGGTGTTGAATGCGGAGCTGAAGTCCACAAACAGGATCCTGGCGTAGGTTCCCGGGGAGTCCAGGTGCTGCAGGATGGAGTGGAGGGCCAGGTTGACTGCATCGTCTACAGACCTGTTGGCTCGGTAGGCAAACTGCAGCGGGTCCAGGAGAGGGGTGGTGATGGACTTGAGGTGGGACAGGACCAGGCGCTCAAAGGACTTCATGACTACAGAGGTGAGTGCTACAGGTCTGTAGTCATTAAGTCCAGTGATCCGTGGCTTCTTGGGGACAGGGATGATGGTGGAGGATTTGAGGCAGGACGGCATGTGGCATAATTTAAGGGAGGTGTTAAAAATGACTGTGAAGACAGGAGCCAGCTGTTTCGCACAGAGTCTCAGGGTGGAGGGAGACACGCCGTCTGGGCCGGGGGCCTTGCGCGGGTTCAGTCTGGAGAACTGTTTGAGCACATCCTGCTCACTGATGATAAGGGGAGGGGGGGAGGAGGGGGGGTGCCTTAAATGAAGTAGGGAATGTGGAGGCTGTGGAGCTGGAGGGAGGGGGGGAGTTGGACACAGATGACGAGGTGTCAAAACGGGCATAGTGTTGGGACAGTCTTTGACAAAGGGCTTTGTCATCCTGACCTTTAGGAGCCTTAGGTCGATAGTTGGTGATTTGCCTCAGTCCTCTCCACACGGAAGCCGAATCATTAGCAGTGAACTGCTGCTGGAGTCTCTCTGAGTATAGAGATTTAGCCCTCTTCAGCTCTCTGTTAAACCGGTATTTAACTTCCCTGTAGCAGTCCCTGTCTCCACTTTTCAGCGCTGCTTCCTTCTCCTTCCTGATCTGTCTGAGCTTAGCTGTGAACCAGGGTTTGTCATTAGAGTAACTCACCCTGGTGCGCGATGGAAGAATGTTCTCTTCACAAAAGTGGATATATGAGTTCACAGTGTCCGTGTACTCATCCAGATCATGCGTGGCTCCTTTAAGCATGCCCCAGTCAGATATTTCCATGCACGTTTCCAGCTTCTCCTCAGCATCACTGGTCCGTATCTTCGTAGTGCTCACAACAGGTTTAGTGAGCTTCAATCTCTGTCTGTATGTGGGAATGAGGTGAACCATCACGTGATCAGATAATCCCAGCGCAGCTCGAGGGACAGCGCGATATGCGTCTTTCACTGTGGTGTAACAGTGATCCAGTGTGTTTAATCCTCTGGTGGGGCATTTAATAAACTGTTTGTAGCGGGGGAGATCGTGGCTCAGATTGCACTGATTAAAGTCGCCAGCCACAATAATCAGCGAGTCTGGAAAACTCCGCTCTGTGTGTTGAATGTGATCCGCGAATCACCCAGAATGATAAGCAGAGAGTCTGGATGTTTTTCCTCCACCTCTGCTATCTGGTCAGCGAGGTGCTGCAGTGACTCTGCTGTACAAGCAGCAGGCGGGATATAAATTCCGACCAAAATAAATGAGGAGAACTCTCGCGGTGAATAAAAGGGTTTACAGTTTATGAACAGTGACTCTAGGTTAGGGCTACAAAACTTCTTCAACACTGTGACATCAGTACACCAACCTTCGTTTATGTAGAAGCAGATTCCACCACCTTTAGTCTTTCCAGAGAATTCTCGGCTGCGATCAGCGCGAAACAGTTGGAATCCGTCCAGGCGCACCGCGCTGTCCGGGATGTGTTCACTCAGCCAGGACTCCGTGAAACAAAGGGCGCCAGATCTGCTAAAATCCCGGTTTTTGTGAGTCAGGAGCAGCAGTTCATCCATTTTGTTCGCCAAAGAGCGGATATTCGCCAGATGGATCGATGGGAGCGGTGTGCGAAATCCTCGTTTCTTCAGCCTGACTAGCGCACCGGCACGTTTACCACGCCGCCTTCGTTTCCGGCCAGCGCCAATAGCCGCTGCTCCCACAGCTAAGATCGACTGAAAAAACTTCAGATCAGCAGCAGAAACTGGCGGAGAAGTTGCATTGGGAGGTAGTCTGAGTGAAAGTAGTTCCTCCCTTGAATAGGTGACTCGGACAGAAGAGCAGAAGTCCAAAAAAGCACACAAAATTATCACAAACATCAGAGAGCAGAAGCCAGTGGCTGCCATCCGCGGCGCCATCTTGGATTTTTTATTAGTCCCACAATGGGGAAATTCCAGGATTGCAACAGCACAGGGATAGCAACACTCAGAGCAACAATCAGAAGGCAAGAAAAAACAAGAGCAGCTAGTATACATATGTACATATTACTATATATACAGTATATATATATATATATATATATATATATATATATATATATATATACAGTATATATAGACACACAGTGCGGAGCAATAGTTTCCTCATCCAAACCTTCAACTTGTCTTTTAGATCCTATTCCTACCAGGTTATTTAAAGAAGTCTTCCCACTTATTGGTAGCTTTATTCTTCATATAATCAATTCTTCATTAACTTTAGGCCATGTACCGCAGGCTTTTAAAACGGCTGTAATTAAACCCTTACTCAAAAAGCCAACGCTAGATCCAGGAGCTTTAGCTAACTATAGACCAATCTCTAATCTCCCTTTCATTTCAAAAATCTTAGAAAGAGTTGTTGCTACGCAATTATTTGACCACCTGCAGGGAAATGGTTTATTTGAGGAGTTTCAATCTGGGTTTAGAATCCATCATAGCACTGAAACAGCCTTAGCGAAGGTCACTAACGACCTCCTCATTGCATCTGATAATGGACTAGTTTCTGTACTTGTCCTTTTAGATCTTAGTGCAGCTTTTGATACTATTGATCATAATATTCTACTTGATAGATTAGAACACTATGTTGGACTTAATGGAACTTCGTTGCAGTGGTTTAGATCTTATTTATCTGATAGGTTCTAGTTTGTTCATGTAAATGATGAGTTTTCTCTCAGCTCAAAGCTTAGTCATGGAGTTCCACAGGGATCTGTGCTTGGCCCTACTCTTTTTAGTTTATATATGCTTCCGTTAGGCAACATTATTAGAAAGCACTGTATACATTTTCACTGTTATGCAGATGACACACAATTATACCTGTCAATGAAGCCAGATGATACTAATCAATTAGCCAAGTTAGAAGCCTGTCTTAAGGAAATCAAAGTTTGGATGACTTGTAATTTCCTGCTATTAAATTCAGATAAGACTGAAGTCATTCTTGTTGGTCCAAAAAACCTTAGAAATTCCTTTCCAAATCAAACTTTCAGTTTGGATGCAGTTACTCTTTCTCTTAATAGCTCTGTGAGGAACCTTGGAGTTATTTTTGATCAGGATTTGTCCTTCAATTCGCATATTAAATTTGTTTCTAAGACTGCCTTCTATCATTTGCGTAATATTGCCAAGATTAGGAGCATCTTGTCTCAGAGTGATGCTGAGAAGCTGATCCACGCTTTTGTTAGCTCGAGATTAGATTATTGTAATTCTTTATTATCAGGCTGTCCTAAAACATCTTTAAAAAGTCTTCAGCTGATCCAAAATGCTGCAGCAAGAGTTTTAACAGGTACTAGAAAGAGAGATCATATCTCTCCGGTTCTGGCCTCCCTTCATTGGCTTCCCATAGAGTTTAGAATTAAGTTTAAAATCCTTCTTCTTACTTACAAAGCTCTAAACAATCAGGCTCCTTTTTATTTAAAAGATCTGATACTACCGTATCATCCTAACAGAGCACTACGCTCCCAAAATGCAGGTTTACTTGTAATACCTAGAATCTCCAAAAGTACAATGGGAGGCAGAGCCTTCAGTTATCAAGCTCCTCTCCTGTGGAATCAGCTGCCAATCTGGATTCGGGAGTCAGACTCGATCTCTGTTTTTAAGAATAGGGCTAAAACCTACCTTTTTGATATAGCCTACAATTAGGGAGGGATCATGTGTTTCTGAACCCTCCCTTAGTTATGCTGCTAATAGGTTTAGTCAGCCGGGGGACCTCCAGTAATGCACTGGGCCTCACTCCTTTCCTCACTCTCTATGAAATATTTTTTTTTTGCTGGTCATTAACATTTGTTTGTTCTCTCCCATAGATTGAGTCCCCATCGTGCTGTTTGCTCTCTACATGTCTGTTCTTTTCTTCTTCTCTGTCCCCTCACCCCCCAGCCAGTCGCAGCAGATGACTGCCCCTCCCTGAGCCCGGTTCTGCTGGAGGTTTCTTCCTGTTAAAAGGGAGTTTTTCCTCTCCACCGTCGCCAAGTGCTTGCTCACAGGGGATCGCCTGATTGCTGGGGTCTTTCTGCAACTGTGGGGGTCCTCCCTACAGTTGATAGTGCTATGAGATGACTGTTGTTGTGAAATGGCGCTATATAAATAAAGTTGAATTGAATTGAATTGAATTGTGGTTGGTGGATGTGCAGCAGAAAGTCTAAGCTCTCTCTCCGCGGATGCGGCGGGCCAGCTGGATGTCTTTGGGCATGATGGTGACCCTCTTGGCGTGGATGGCGCACAGGTTGGTGTCCTCGAAGAGACCCACCAGGTAGGCCTCGCTGGCCTCCTGCAGAGCCATGACGGCGGAGCTCTGGAAGCGCAGGTCGGTCTTGAAGTCCTGAGCGAGCTCCCTCACCAGGTGCTGGAAGAGCAGCTTACGGATGAGCAGCTCCGTGGATTTCTGGTAGCGACGGATCTCTCTCAGAGCCACGGTACCGGGCCTGTAACGGTGAGGCTTCTTCACTCCATCGGTGGCCGGAGCGCTTTTCCGAACAGCCTTGGTGGCCAGCTGCTTCTGGGGGCTTTTCCTCCAGTAGATTTACGGGCGGTCTGCTTGGTTCTTGCCATCGCTCTTTATTATTCTGTCTTATATTTCTTGCATGCCGCCTAAACTCCAGCCCAGCACCCGCGTCGTTTTCGCTTCAGTTCCCGGGTATGTCGAGTTTTTCCGTTAGCATCGGGTGGCGGTTGAGTGCTAGCTAGCTCTTCCCTGCTGTATCGTCTCCTGCTGTAGACAGTGGCTCCGTCCGCCGACTCGGGAGACCTTTGGGGCGATCTGTGTGTCCATGATATATATAGAGTGAAAGGTGTGCCGGATCAGAAAATTATCACCGGATCAGAAAGAAGAAGGAAGATAAAAAGACTCAGAATTGAGCCGCTGTTGCAAAAGGCAGCCAACTCGTGTGGCGCCGGAACCAGAACCCGGATCTACCTCTGTGAATGCCATTTCACTCTGCGGACGGACCACCGAGTTCTGACGACATTACTGGAGACGTTGGGTTCAGGACACAGACCTTTGTGGATCCAAAGGTGGAGCGGCTGAAGGCCTACAATTTTACCACCCAGTTCACTCCTGGCAAGGATAATGTAGTGTTGGATCTCCTGTCCCGCGCCACGGCCAGCTCCATACAATCAGACGACGATGATGACGATCCAATGGAGGCAGATCTGATTAATACACTGCACGGGGCCCTACGGGATATAGTATCCCTCCAGGAACTTCAGACAGAGTTGGAACGAGACCCCGTGCTGTCACAACTGTGCTCGATGATTAGGGAGGGTTGGCTCGCAAAGGTACAGGGTGAGTTGGCACCCTTCCACCGGTTTAAAGACAAACTGAGCTGCTGGAACAAAGTG
The DNA here is from genome assembly GCA_020510985.1 of Pholidichthys leucotaenia. Taxonomy (NCBI): domain Eukaryota; kingdom Metazoa; phylum Chordata; class Actinopteri; order Cichliformes; family Pholidichthyidae; genus Pholidichthys; species Pholidichthys leucotaenia. The sequence continues at coordinate 478,641,918 of CM035839.1, forward strand.
TGCATGGCAAGGGGGCACTGCACGCTAATACCGGTGTCTCTGAGGTCACGTGTCCTAGCGATGCTCCACGAGGGACACCTTGGCGTGGTCAGAGTAAAACAGCGCTGCAGGGATTCAGTTTGGTGGCCAGGTATTGGTAAGGACATTGAAGCTATGGTGAAAAACTGTGTTCCGTGTTTGGAGAGTGGGAAGACCGGCTGACCACCCCCTTCACCCCTGCGGCTGCTGTCGTACCCGGCGTGCCCTTGGAAACACCTACAGTTGGACATCTGTGGTGAACTGCATGCACCATCCCCGAACAGCCAGTTCTTGCTTGTGGTCTACGACTTGTTCTCAAAGTGGCTGGATGTGCCACCCACCAATTCAGTCACGACGGATGTGGTTGCAGGTTTCCTCTCATCACTGTTTGCCAGGTGAAGGGTCCCGAATGCAATCATGATGGACAATGGCCCACAGTTCACCTCGGGGATGTTTGAAGAGTTCTTGAGCGGTAAGGGCATGGGGCACATTAAAACCACACTCTACCATCTCCAGGCCAATGGGGATCTCTGGAGAGTTCGCCTGGTGTTGGTTCGGCGCTGGGGTGGGTGTTGTGATGGCGGTATGATTAATAAACTCCCTCAAAAACTCTCAGTTCGCTGCCTATTATTTCATGCCGCCACATTGGTGACCCCGAGAAAGCACACGCTTTGTGCAACGCAACCTTCTGATCTGGACATCTACACTGGTGACCCGACCAAGAAAAGAACACGCTGGCAGCCCCCGGCGGTGACTCTCCGACGACAAGCGAACGCAGCAGCCTGACGCAAATGATCTGCCCTCCCTTCTGCTACAGGGAGACCTCGACGCAGAACCAACACCAGGCGAACTCTCCAGAGATCACCCACGACCGGGAAAGCCGCAGAAAGCTTCATGGTGCGACCCTCGCCTGAGATCGAGACATCCACGCTGGACCGGCCGAGGGACACAGAAAGTCTTCTCCCTCTCACCGCTCCTCCTCCCTCTCACTGCTCCTACGCATCTATGCGAGCCCGAGGGACAAAGTTCGTCTACTCACTCTCACCGCTCCTACGCATCTACGAGAGCCTGAGGGACAAAGATCGTCTACTCCCTCTCACCGCTCCAACGCATCTGCACGAGCCCGAGGGACAAAGATCGTCTATTTCCTCTCACCGCTCCAACGCACCACGAGCGAACGACGCAACAGCTCAACAGGGATGACCATCGGCGCCGACGACGCTGATCTCCATCAAGCTCCCTGACCCTGACTCGCCTCTCAACAGCGGACCACCCACGCACCGAACCCCCGCGCGCACACCTGGGGGTTACGAGGACGACGCACCACGCACGGGACAATAACGGCTCCACAGACCGCCATCGTCCTTCGCCGCTGCACACAGAACCTTCAGGGCTGCTCACACACCTGAAGCACGCACGCAGCTCGCTCACAGGATTTTGTACGGGTCTCAGCCACGGCGCACAAGGGAATTCAGCCGTCAGCTGTTCCCGAGGGCTTTAGGGCTGCGCGCGCACCTAAAGTCAACACGCCAAGTCCCACACTGCTGCAGCTCCTTTTTTTCTTCATGACCGCGAGAGGAGTCAGAGACTAATTTTTCTTCTTACAGCTGCTGTGGACCTCCGCACGTTCAATGGGACAGCCCCTAAACATCGCGGATCCACAGGCAATTTTTGCGTGGCCCAGACAATTTCGCCGTCCCGGGCCGGCACTGGCTACCCCCACCCCCCCTCCCTCCACCGCCGCCTGCAGCGAGCCTCCCCCGCAGCTCGCTCCCAAAGCCGGACTATTGAGGCCTCAGCTCCCCGCTGAGCCCTCTGGGGGGGAGTACTGTGGGTGACCCCCACAACAGACTGGGACAAGCAGAGCGCTCAGCTGGGGCAATTAGCAGAACAATGAGATGTGTGTATTGAGATCAATAGGCAGCCTCTCTTTGTCTAGTTCAGGCGCCAGTATCCTGTTGATATGTGTGACTCAAATGCAGGTGTTCATGCTTCCTGTTCTGTATTGTGATGCAAATGTGCCTTTCATGTATTGTCTGTAGTGGGGTATTTAAACTGCATGTCGCTCTGTAACTCTCTCTGTCTGACCACTGCTTCTGACGACACGCATTCTGTGTCTCCTGACGAGAGCCTCCGGGCCCGCTCCGGCGCGCCTGCACGGCGCTGGAGTGGGTGTTATGACACCCACACTGTGGCGGCATGAAATAATAAGCAGCGAACTGAGAGTTTTTGAGGGAGTTTATTAATCATACCGCCATCACAACACCCACTCTAGCGCCGTGCAGGCGTGCCGGAGCGGGCCCGGAGGCTCTCGTCAGGAGACACGGAATGCGTGTAGTCAGAAGCGGTGGTCAGAGAGAGAGAGAGAGAGAGAGTTACAGAGCGATGCAGTTTAAATACCCCACTACAGACAATGCATTCACAGCAGTAGGTATGGACATTTGCATTTGAGAGTCACCCATAACAATAGGATGATTACTGGCAGGAAAAAGCTAGACAAAAGGAGGCTGCCTATTGATATCAATACACACATCTCATTGTTCTGCCAATTGCTCCAGCTGAGCGCTCTGCTTGTCCCAGTCTGTTGTGGGGGTCACCCACAATACTCCCCCCCCAGAGGGCTCAGCGGGGAGCTGAGGCCTCGATAGTCCGGCTTTGGAAGCGAGCTGCGGGGAAGGCTCTGTGCCGAGGAGGTGGGGGGAGGGGGGTGGGGGTAGCACCACCGGAGTGGTGGCTCAGTTGGTAGAGCATCCGCCCCACACCCGGGAGGCAGGGGTTCAAATCCCGGCTGGGTCATGCCGAAGACCATATAAAAGTGGAACTTCCTGCCGTCCAGCTTGGTGCTCAGCAATAAATGGAATGGAGGAGGGAACTCTGTGGCGGCGCCTTGCATGGCAGCGGCCCTCTGATTCTGCACTTGGGGTGTGTGTGATTTACACTGTAGATAGGGAAAGTACAATCTCGTTCTGCTGTACATGATTGGTTGTACGGTTGAATGACAATAAGGATGATTTAATTTAATTAATTTAATTGTTGAACGTTTTAACAAGACCCTGAAAAACGGACTGAGAGCCCACTTGGTGGATGGCTTCGTATTCCCGGACGCCCTCCAGAGCACGCTGCTCCACTACAGGGCAACGGCCCATGCTGTGATGGGATGCTCCCCGGCGACTCTCATGCTGGGATGTGAACTACTTCTGCCTTTGGATCGACTGAGACTGCATACAACCTCTGCTCCAAGGAATATGAACTGTCCATGGGACTGAGTTGCTGTCAGACACGTTCGAGCTGGCAGATGGGTCACAGTGGCACTCCATTAGATTCAGAAAGTCGCCACCAGAACAGAGGACTAGAGCTACGGTGAGGTAACCTGATGGGAGGTGGGACTTGTTGGACTGGGGTGGCGAGAACTCACAAGTACGGCCAATGGTGCCTGGTGCAGGGTCCTACAACTACACCCAGCTAGAGTTCGTCAGAGGCCCAGGTACCTGGAGGACTATGTATTAAAGACAGCAATGGCTGATGCGTGTTGGGACTAAGCGGCAGAATAACACACTCCAGCACGGTGGGGTGTTCTGGTAGTCTACCCAGATGCCCCCTTGGTTGGTTGAGTTTTACTTTCTTAGGGTCATATGTGTATATACAGACGTGGACAAAATTGTTGGTACCCCTCTGTTAATGAAAGAAAAACCCGCAGTGGTCACAGAAATAACTTGAATCTGACAAAAGTGGTAATAAATAAAAATTCTATGAAAATTAACCAATGAAAATCAGACAATGCTTTTGAATTGTGGTTCAACAGAATTATTTTAAAAAACAAACTCATTCTGTCTTGTTTATAGCTTTTTGCAATCCACCCCTCGTGGCGAATTTTTGTGTTCTTTATTATTTAATAAATAAGCAAACTCACTGCAGGCAACTGGTGTCTCATTTTGACCCTGTAAGAGGCCAATTATGACAATGGCTGTAGTATATATTGTGTTGTTGGTGATAATAAAGGGTGTTCAGTGTTCAGTTAAGAGTGGCTCCAGTCTCATGTTATTCAGACATAACAAACGACTCCGGGACTATTGTGCAATGTCCTCTCGCCAGCTCCCCCAGTGCCTTTGTTGGCTATCCCTCCCGGATCAAAAAACGCAGCTGTGTTTGGGTTGGATCCCACTCTGATGCTGCCTGGAGTTCCTTGCGGGACATGGTATTCCAAAGGGGCTTGTGTAGCTCGTTGATCAGCTCCGCCTCCAGGGGGTCAAAGTCACCATTTTGGCCAGTACTGGACGTAGCATGGGATAGGAGGTCCGCCACTACGTTTTCTCTGCCTGGAGTAAACTGGGTGGTGAAGTTATATGCTCACAGCCTTTTAGTCCACAAGTGGATGCATAGAGGTTTGTGTCCCGACCCAGATATTTCCAGTAGTGTTGTCAGGGCTCTGTGGTCCATTCGTAATGGGAAGTGTCGCCCATAGAGGTATATGTGCCAGTATTTGCATGCGCATGTGAGAGCCTCCCTTTCACCCATTGCATACCTCTGCTCCGACGATGAGAGGGACCTCAACGCAAATGCCATTCTATCTTGAATTTGAGACATGATGGCACCCATCGCAGAGCCAGACGCATCGCATGTCACGAAAGTGGGGCATCATGGGTAAAAGTGAGCCAGCACTGGTGGAGACATGAGCTGAGACTTCAGTTTAGAAATGGTGGCTTCAGGAGGGAGTGCAGTGGTTCTATTGTTTCAGAATAGCGGGGAATGAAATGTCCATGGAAATTCACCATGCTCAGAAAAGACAAAATTTTGCATGGGTTGTAGGATCTGTAAGTTGCAGGACTTCCTCCACATTTGAATGCAGGGGGCTCAGGCCCTCAGCAGACAGTTGAAACCCCATAAACTTGATGGCTTCCACTGCAAAAATGCATTTTTCCCTCATTGAGCGTGACACCCTGATTCAACAGTACCTCCATAACCTTCCCAAGGCGCTCGTCGTGGGCGGCTAGTGACACGCCATGTACCACGAAGTCATCCAGATACACCACCACACCCTTGAGGCTGGCAAGGATCGTGGCCATGATTTTCTGGAAGCAGCTTGGGGCAGAGTTGAGGCCACAGGACATGCGTGTGGATCTGAAAACCCCCATGTGTGTTACAAATGCTGTCAGATTCTGGCTAGCCAGCTGAAGAGGTACCTATTGGTAGGCTTGGCAGAGGTCCACCTTTGAAAACACTTTTGAACCGATGAAAGCCGCTGTGAGCTCTTCCATCATGGGCAGGGGGTATTTGTCCGGCATGATCACCTTATGAACCATCCAGAGATCAAACCATGGTCATATGCCGTACGACTTTTTCTTTGCAACCACTATGTTAGAGATCCATAGTGAGGTGTCCACCCTCTTAGTGATGCCGGTGTCCAGTAGTTTTTTAAGCTCAACCGTGACGTTGTCCCGCAGAGCAAGGGGTAGCTGACAAAGAGGCTGGATTTTTGGCGTCACTTTTGGGTCAATGAGTAGCTGGTAGTTAAAAACGGTTATGCAACCTAGGCCCGAGAATAGCACCGGCCAGCTGTACTGCCAGGGTGATGAAACAGTTAGCATGGCAGACCCATTACGAGATGGGGCGAGATGGAAATCCCCATCTCGCCCAATAAGTCAATACCCAGCAGGTCGGCCCCTTGGCGTGATACTTGAAAGGCGAATGCTGGAATTGTCTTTGGGCTTCAAGTCACTGAAAAGCTAACCGTTCCCATCATGCCAATTCTCACATCCATAGCCAAACATATTTTCAGCCTTGGCAACAATAGTCTTTCTGGGGAAAAATTTTCTTACCGTGGCCATGCTCAGTAAAGACCATGCAGCACCCAAGTCCACTAGAAGTGATACTTTGACTCCATCCAACTGGACAATGTGCCATTTTAGCAGCCAGTTCTTGGTGCCTGCTACACATACCGTAGCTAAGTCCGTTGAGTGGGTATTGGTCTTCCCAGGGGTGGAGAGGCAAACTCTAGCTAAATGACTAGCATGTTTACAGTGGTGGCATTTTTCTTCCTTTAGTGGGGCAGCCGAGTGAGCATGTGTGGTGTTTAGGTGAACCACAGCTGCCACACAGCATCCGTTCTCCCGCTCCTGCCTGCGCCATGTTCCATTCCCATGGAAAAGTCTGCAATGAGCAGATAGCAGCGTTGCTATCGGCCTGCTGTCATGGGGTCGCTTTAGGGGCTAGTCGAACATTAGCTGTTAGCTGCTTTGCTAGCTGGGGGGCAGATACCATCTGGCTTGCCATCTGTGTTACCTGGCTTAGCTCAAAATCCAAGGTTAGCAATAGTTCTTCCTTAGCCAGTCATTGTTCGTGCCGTACACTAGCTTGTCACGGACTAGCTCATCTTCCAAAGGCTCAAAGGCACACATACTCACTAGGTTTCAGAGTTCTGTAGAATAATGTTGGATCGACTCACCCACTCTTTCACAGTGGAAGAAAAATCTGCATCTTCACAACACTACATTGCCCCTTTTGCCGTAAAATTTGTCCATTAGGCTCACACAGTTGTCGAGGGATTCTGTCTGGCCCAGAGCACAGAGCACACGCTGTCCTTCCTTGCCCAAACTGTGAATCAGAATGTTCTTCTGTCTCTCATCGTCGGCATCACCCAGGCCAGCCACGTTGATAAAGTTGGTGAACAGCTTGAGCCAGCAGCACCACAGTGTGGGCGGCTCGCCTGGGGATTCCAGAAACGGAGATGGTGATCCCACACGTGCTCCCACGGTTTTACTTCTTGTCGCCCAATGTTATGTCTGAAAATAGTGAGACATGAGCCTTCATACTGCGAACAACGAACAACTTTATTATACTGCACTCTCAACCATATACAGTATATATAGACAGTAGCCCGCCTGACATCATCCGACCTGGCGTCAGACGTCGGCTACGGCAAGCCCCAATGTCCAAACCCCCCCAAACTCACATACTACAGCTGTCAAGAGGACTTTATCCAGCACCAATATGCCACCTAAATTTGTCATCAAAATGTTAGCCATGAGCACTCTAATCTATTCTATCTCTGTGGTTAACACCACTTATACTGCTGGCAGTATAAGTGGTGTTAACCACTTATACTGCCAGCAGTATAAGTGGTTATAAGTGGTTATAAGTGGTTATAAGTGGTTATAAGTGGTTATAAGTGGTATACTGCCAGCAGTATAAGTGGTTAACACCACTTATACTGCTGGCAGTGCTAACAATGCTAACAAAATGTCTCTGATAATCCACTGCTAGCACTGCTAATGCCTCTGACACCACTTAGACAGCTAACAATGCTAACACCAGCAACACTGCTAACATGACTATTTGTGCTAACACTAGTGTTATAGTTGAGAACAGACCGAGACCAGACAAAGTTGAGACCAAGTCCACTGTGTACGTAGGTCTTCTTCTTGCTCCTGATCTTCACTTGGTATTGGTCTTGATGTTGGGAGACTTTGGCCTTGACGAGGTCTGAACTACAACACTAGCTAACACCACTAACACTGCTAACCAGTCAGGATTGAGCAGGCTCTAATTTCTGTTAATCAAAGCCAGGATGTCAAATTACCAACTTGCAGTCATGTGACCAGCTGATGAGGTCATGTAATTGGTAAATTCCTCCTCAACTTCACTAATTGACTATAAATGTTTCTTGAATTATTGCTGTTTAATTTTGGTGATCAGGATAAAATCTGAGGCCGAGTGTCTCTATACAGAAAGGATCTAACTACGGTTCTTTGATGACCATGGAGGGGAACGTTCAGATCTACACCAAGACTGGATACTACAAGGTCTGACTCACCTGGAACAAGGATACTATGTACCTTTTTAACCAGGCAACCATGGTAACAGTGGTAACGTTCTGTTTCCTGCAGGGGAACCTGGCTGCCATCAAGTACATCAACAAGAAACGCATCGAGCTCACCAGGAGCGTTCTGTTTGAGCTCAAGCATGTAAGAGATTCTACTGATCTCTGTACATTCTACTCACTTCTACTGGCCTTCATTGTGCTGGTGCTGTGGGAATTGAACCAATATCCTCTATGTGTTTTTCAGATGAGAGATGTCCAGAACGAACACCTGACCCGCTTCATCGGCGCCTGCATCGACCCTCCAAACACCTGCATCATCACTGAGTACTGTCCCAGGGGCAGTCTGCAGGTACCACCACCACCACTCATCACAAACACCAACCACCACCCACTACCACCAGTCCCAACTGCCACCACCACCATCAACCCCCAAGACCTCCCACCACCCCCAACCACCAACACCCCATCCCCAACTGCCAACAGCATCAACCACTACCTGCCACCACCCCCCATCTGCCACCAACACCAATCACCAACCCCAACCCCCACTTGCCACCAATCACCACCACCACCATCCCCAACCACCAACAACACCAACCACCACCTGCCACCACCCTCTGCCACCATCAACCACCAGCCACAACCAACACTTTATGCCACCACCACCACCTGTCACCATCAACCATCAACCGCCACCACCAACACCCCATGCCACCACCACCACCTGCCACCATCAACCACCACCAATCAACACCAACCACCACCATCAACCACTAACCACCACCAACACCACCTGCCACCACCACCTCCAATCGCTACCATCACTCCCAACACCATCCACCCATCCACCCCCCCAACCACCACCACATCAACCACCAACCCAACCACCACCACCATCAACCTCAAACCACCATCTCCAACTGCCAACACCACCAACCCCAACCACCTCCAACCCAACTGCTACCACCAGCAACATCAGCACCACTAATCACCACCACCCATCACCTCCAACTGCCACTACCACCCCCAACCACCACAACTTCCCAATCTCCACCGACCACTGCCACTAACTACCACCACCCCCCACCAACCACACCACTACCACCTACAGCAGGGATGAGCAACTTTGTTGGTAGTGAGGGCTACAAAATTTTTGTCCTCACTTCCGGAGGGCCAGATTTACATGTAAATGTTTCGTGTGTGTGTGTGGGGGGGGGGCATTATTTCCTGCAAAGTTGAAAGTTTCACAATGAAAACTGAAAATGAAAATGAAAATAAAAGCTATTCAATGTTTTATCATATTAGGTTTAAAATTATTGATAACATTACATCAGCCCTGTAATGGACTGGTGATCTGTCCAGGGTGTACCCTGCCTCTCGCCCAAAAATGGTGGGATAGGCTCCAGTCCCTCCTCCCTACCCCCCTGCAACCCAAAAAGGATTAATCAGTAGAAGATGGATGGGTGGATAAAATTATATCATGACCTAATTTTTAAAACTCTCTCCATCACAATGATGAGCAAAGACTGGTGTCCGTGCAGACTTGGCTGCACGGTGGCGCAGTGGTTTAGCACTGTGGCAGCACAGTTTTACCCTCGGCCGGGGGATCGCGGGGATCATGAGATCGTGGGTTCGATCCCAGCCCCCGACCAACAGTGAGCTGTGTGGAGTTTGCATGTTCTCCCCGTGTTGCGCGGGTTTACTCCGGGATTTCTCCGGTTTCCTCCCGCATACCAAAAACATGTAGGTTTAGGGCGCTCGCGCACGCAGCGACCAGCAGCCGGTGGCTTGTCACCAGACTGCAAACCAAGTCTACCTACGGGTACAAATAAGTAACAAAAAAAAAAAAAAGAGAAATTCTGTATGATAATTAACAAAAAAAAAAAGCCAAGAAGAAAAGGAAATATGAAGAGGCTTAGCTTGCTCTTCATTGTGGGTGTGGAAAGGCAGAAAAACAGCTGTGTGTAGGTGGGCTTGGTAATCGTCTGGCTCCCAAAATGGGGAATAAAAAAGAGTTTAAGAGTCACTGCTATAAATGAACAAAAAATCAGCAAATTAAAATGCTCTCACTCTCACCATCCTGGAGGAGACTGACAATGACTGAGTCATCAGCAAACTTTATAATGTGTCTGTTGTCATGTCTGCTCCGACACATGTTTGTGTACAGGATGAAGAGTAGTGGTGACAACACACACCCCTGAGGAGAGCCAGTAGAAGAGCACTTTAGGTCAGACAATGTACCATTGACCCTTACTCTCTGTGTCCTGTTGGTTAAGAAATCCAGAATCCAACCCACCAGATTATTGCTTAAATCAAATTGTTGCAGGAGCCTTTCAACGAAAATATGAGGATGGATTGTATTAAAGGTGGAGGAAAAGTCCACAAATAAAAGCCTGGCGTGTGTCCCATTAAAATCCAGATGTTTAAAAAGCATGTTAAACAGAGTGACAGTGGCATCCTCCACTCCTCTGTGAGGCCTATAGGCAAACTGCAGAGGATCCAATGCATGTTCAGTCTGCTTTAGGACCTCACATCTGACCAGTTTTTCAAAAATTTTCATTAAAATTGAAGTCAAGGCAACTGGTCTAAAGTCATTTACCGTTTTAGGACAGCTGGATTTTGGAACGGGAACAACCACAACTTCTTTCCAGATCTTAGGCACATGTGTCTGTAAAGACTTATTGAAAATGTAATGAAATATAGGACTCAGTTCATGTGCACTTATGTGGACTTTACCAGGCGCCCACATATATTATCAGGGCCCTGACTTTTGTTCACTCTTACAGCACTTTTACAGGTCAGACTTTCTACTGATTTTTTTAATAGCAGTTTCTAAAAAACAATGAGCACGAAATGTTTCCTAGCAGCGCTGGATGTAAAATATGACACGGAAAGCAGAAGTCTGAGTACAGACTAGTACCGGCGTCCTATGCCCACGCAGCAGTTGTGATTGGCTGCTTAAGGTCTGACATTGATGAGCTCAGCTGCAGTCTGAAAAGTTGAACTTTTTTTCAGCTCTGAGTGCCCTGAGCGCCTCAACAAAAAATGGCCACTGCTGAGCGTTTTAGCGCTGAGGGCGCTCAGTGCTGTTAACGCTGGACTACGTAGAGAATGATTGGAAAATAACTTCCCAGAGCGGAAAAAACGTGTTTGGTGGACATGCAGCCTTACTCTTGTTTAAAAGCAGCCTCCTTTGTACATTTACTGCCGTTTACAGTAAATGTACAAAATGTACAATTTATGAATGTGGTTCCAAACATGATGTAAATAAATAATTGATTTTTAGAAATGGACTGGTGGGCTGCAGTGGATGGGGGGCGGGCCTACAGTTTGAAAGTAATATGAGACGACTGTTGTTATGAAATGGCACATTGTGAATAAAGTTGAATTGAATTTAAAATATTGGGATCTCTAAAAAAAACAGAGGTGGGGGTGTTGCACTCACCTCACCACCTCTTGGATTTTTTTTCACTTAAATGTGCAACTTTTTAACTTAAATTTTGTGACATTTTTCTCCTAATTTTGACTGTTTATTCATAAATTTGTGACTTTTGTCCTCATATTTTTGTCTTTTTCTTCTAGTTTGTAGTACCTTTTTTTCTCATAATGTCATTTTTTTCCTGTTCCTTTGATTTTTTTTTCTCATAAATTGCTGATTTTTTAAATGAAATTACTCGTGTTTCTTTTCCTCATGCTGTAAATGTGTGATTTTTTTTTCATAAGTAAGTGAGGTTGTCCACATGTCATAAATATTCCACTTGTTTCATCAGTGTGGGAGTGTTTATATCTCCGTAACTAATCTATGATTAATTCTGATTTTTCAAGATTCAAAATTTCATTTGTCAGTGCTACCATCTCGGACATCCTGATCAACAAACTACACCTCCTCCAGAGCCCCCCCCCCCCCCCGCTCCTGGATAAACAACTTTCTCACCAACTGCCCACAAACAGTCAGACCTGGCCCCCACCACTCCTCCACACTGTCCCTCACCACTGGCTCCCCCCAGGGCTGTGTGCTAAGCCCTCTACTGACGATGAGAAGCCATACAGGGCGGAGGTAGAGAGTCTGCTGCTGTGGTGCCAAACAAACAACCTGGGACTGAATGTCCAAAAAACCAAAGAACTCATTCTGGACTTCAGGAAGAACAGACAGGACCCCCCCTTCCATAAATGGCAACCGCGTGGAAAACGTCCCCACCTTCAGGTTCCTGAGCTCCCACATCTCCTCTGACCTCTCTTGGACTGTCAACAGTAAGGCCCTGGTGAAGAAAGCTCAGCAGCAGCTGCACTTCCTCCGTGTCCTGAGGAAGAACAACCTCGACCAGAAATTGCTGCTGGCCTTCTATCACTGCTCAGTGGAGACCATCCTCACTGACTGTCTCCACAACCGAGAACAGGAAAGCTCTGCAGAGGGTCATCAACGCCGCCCAAAACATCAGCAGCAGCCCTCTGCCCTCCCTGGAGGACATCTCCAGATCCTCCTGTCTCAGAAGGATCAAGGCCATCACAGGAGACCCCTCACATCCTCCCACCACCTGTTTGACCTGCTTCCATCTGGACGACAGTTCACATCCATCAGGTCCCACACCTCCAGACTGACAGTTTCTTCCCCTGGGCCATCCGGACTGCAAACAGTCAGAGGCCCCACCCCCCCTCCCTCCGAATGCTTACATGCTCAGAACTGAGGACCTTTTAATTATCACTGTAACTCACCTGTCTTTGCACTCCTCACTTTCATGTATATTGACCCATCTGTGAAACCACTACTGTGTATATTCTCCATGATCCTTGGGCCATTTTACTCTATTATGTGTTCTGCACTCTTATGTACAGAGTTCCACCCGTGAAGCCATTACTGTACCTGTGTATATACAGTGGGGAAAAAAAGTATTTAGTAAGTCACCAATTGTGCAAGTTCTCCCACTTAAAAGATGAGAGAGGTCTCCAATTTTCATCATAGGTATACCTCAACTATGAGAGACAAAATGAGAGAAAAAAAATCCAGAAAATCACATTGAAGGATTTTTAATGAATTAATTGGTAAATTCCTTGGTAAAATAAGTATTTGGTCACCTACAAACAAGCAAGATTTCTGGCTCTCACAGACCTGTAACTTCTTCTTTAAGAGGCTCCTCTGTCCTCCACTCGTTACCTGTATTAATGGCACCTGTTTGAACTCGTTATCAGTATAAAAGACACCTGTCCACAACCTCAAACAGTCAGACTCCAAACTCCACTATGGCCAAGACCAAAGAGCTGTCAAAGGACACCAGAAACAAAATTGTAGACCTGCACCAGGCTGGGAAGACTGAATCTGCAATAGGTAAGCAGCTTGGTGTGAAGAAATCAACTGTGGGAGCAATTATTAGAAAATGGAAGACATACAAGACCACTGATAATCTCCCTCCATCTGGGGCTCCACACAAGATGTGGAGCCCCAGATCGAGGGGGGGCTCATTCCCCCTCTGACCTGCAGAGAGCTGGGACCAAAGTAACAAAGGCTACATCAGAAACACACTACGCCGCCAGGGACTCAAATCCTGCAGTGCCAGACGTGTCCCCCTGCTTAAGCCAGTACATGTCCAGGCCCATCTAAAATTTGCTAGAGAGCATTTGGATGATCCAGAAGAGGATTGGGAGAATGTCATATGGTCAGATGAAACCAAAATAGAACTTTTTGGTAAAAACTCAACTTGTCGTGTTTGGAGGAGAAAGAACACCATACCTACTGTGAAGCATGGGGGTGGAAACATCATAACTTTGGGGCTGTTTTTCTGCAAAGGGACCAGGACAGCTGATCCGTGTAAAGGAAAGAATGAATGGGGCCATGTATCGTGAGATTTTGAGTGAAAACCTCCTTCCATCAGCAAGGGAATTGAAGATGAAACGTGGCTGGGTCTTTCAGCATGGCAATGATCCCAAACACACCGCCCGGGCAACGAAGGAGTGGCTTCGTAAGAAGCATTTCAAGGTCCTGGAGTGGCCTAGCCAGTCTCCAGATCTCAACCCCATAGAAAATCTTTGGAGGGAGTTGAAAGTCCGTGTTGCCCAGTGACAGCCCCAAAACATCACTGCTCTAGAGGAGATCTGCATGGAGGAATGGGCCAAAATACCAGCAACAGTGTGTGAAAACCTTGTGAAGACTTACAGAAAACGTTTGACCTCTGTCATTGCTAACAAAGGGTATATAACAAAGTATTGAGATGAACTTTTGTTATTGACCAAATACTTATTTTACCGAGGAATTTACCAATTAATTCATTAAAAATCCTTCAATGTGATTTTCTGGATTTTTTTTCCCTTATTTTGTCTCTCATAGTTGAGGTATACCTATGATGAAAATTGGAGACCTCTCTCATCTTTTAAGTGGGAGAACTTGCACAATTGGTGGCTGACTAAATACTTTTTTACCCCACTGTACCTATGGGCTATTTTTATTTTTACTTGTACCTTTACCTCAGTCGTATGATTAATCATGTGTTCTGTAACTGTTTTATTTCAAATCCTTCTCTCTTACTTTATTGTGCAGTAGCCTGGTGGAGCACCCACAATTTTAATGTGCTGTACAACTGTACACTGACAATAAAGCCTATTCTATTCTATTCTGTTCTACGATATGTACAGGCCATACAGGAGAATTGAAATAGCATTTCTCTCTCTCTTCAGTTGTGTGCACAATATAAACAAATGAAAGGGATAAGGCTGGAAAAACAACAACAGCAGTCTATGTACAGTAATGCTACTCATAGTGCAAATAGCGAAAAAAGATAGACCCAGACCTCACATAGTGCAAATAAAGATAAACGATAAAACCCAGCAATACTATATACAGAAAAGGTAGAGCATTAATACTTGTAATTGCAAGTTCATTGTGGTAGTGTAGGTGCAGACAGTGACAGATAGGACTGCACATGATCAGTATTGCAATGACAGACAGCAGCAGGTATGACATTTGTGCAAATGGTTGCAGTGAAGTGCAGAGACATACAGCAGCAGATGTGTTACTGTTGGAGTGCCAGTCTTTCTGTGCCAACAGCTGAAGTAGTTATTGTGTGGGTGAGTGCGTTACGGTCCGGGGGGGATGGGGTGGACAGAGTTCAGGGTCCTGATGGCCTGGTGAGCAAAGCTGTTTAGCAGTCTTGTGTCGTGGGCCTGAAGACTCCGGTACCTCTTCCCCAAGGGCAGGGGGGGTGAAGAGGAAGTGTGAGGGGTGGGAGGTGTCGCCTGCAACGTTGTTGGCTCTGCAGGTGAGGTAGATGAATAGAAACTTGTTTGTCCTGGGCCCCAACATGACTAAATCTGCCTCTGGAGATCTGAACCTAGCAGACTAAAAATATATAAGAGAAAAAAAGCTCCAAATTTATGAGGAAAAATAAAAAAAAGTTACAATAAAAACATTAACATTTACTATAAAGAAGTAAAAAAGGAACAGTTAAAAAAGAATTACAGGGGAAAAGGTGGTGAATTTATGATGAAAATGTTGTAAATTTTACGATAAAAAGTCACTAACTTGATAGTAATAACTACTGGACATAACTGTGATGCTCTCCCACGTCCTCCCACCTCTCAGCCAAGTTTTCCATCAGCTCTGTCACCTAGCAACCGCCCTGCACAGTAACCTAGCAACAGGTGTGGGCTGATGTGGGTGATGACCGCTGGATGTCAGACTATAAAGAAGACAAGGAGCTGACTTATTTTAAGCTGATGGAGGAGGAGGAGGAGGAGGAGGAGAGCATCATCAGTCTGAAAGAAAAAGTTAGGACACCCCCAACAGAAACAGACATGTCAACATCTGATCAAAGGTCCAGTTCTGTCTGTAACAAAACTGCAACATCACTTCACATTTATTAAGAAAGAACAAAATATTTAAACTGTTCTGTTGTCCAGGCGTGGGAATAACCACCATTAGGCTGGCAGCCAGTGTAGCCCCCGTGCACCCCACCCCCCAACATAATGCCACTTGAATTTTTTAATCTTTAGGATGTCCTGAACATGAAACTGGGTGGTAACAGTAAAATGACTCATTCTCACTACTCCTAATGGTCTGATACCCAATTAACATTATATTTATCCCAAGTATATTTATCTTTTTTACCTTTTAAACTTACTCCTTGTTTGTTTCAGGGACAACAGATTTTGAAATCTGACCTGAATTGCTTTCTGTATGTGCTGTTTTTCTTTTAAAATCTTCCTGGCTGCTTCAGGGACTACAGATGAGAATTAGTGAGAATGTGGCAGGAGGCAGAAAGACGCAGGAGACACAGGTGGGTTTTTATCTTTACTCCTCAACTGCCACTAAACAACTAACTGTGAGCACTCTCAGACTCCAAAACTGGGAAACACTAATCACACACCCCCCAACCCCAAGTCCCACTGGATGAGAGGTACCTCTTCAGTCTGCCATACAGCCCCCCCCCCCCCAGGAATAACCAGAAGGGACTCCCAAAGCCAAGATCAGTCTTTCACTGGGGGCCTGATGAGCCTGCCATAACGGCTGCGCCGTCCTCCAACTGGCACCACCGGAGAAACCTGTCATGCGGGGCATCCTCGTGGACGACAGGCAGGTGAAACACAGTCCATAGCAGGCTGAAAACCAGAAAACTTGTCTAGTGTAGACCTAGCCGGGGTCTTAGAAGGGGGGCGACCCCGACGGGGGACCTGAGCTAGAACCGTAGGCTCATCTGCCATAACGTGCGCCGGCTTAAGCCTATCTAATGTGACTTGCTCTTTACGTCCACCCATCTCTAGCACAAAACTCTTAGGGCCCGTCTTCAGAACCCAAAATGGACCATCGTAAGGGGGTTGGAGAGGCGAGCAGTGCACATCATGTCGCACAAAAATGAAACAGGCCGCACTGAGCTGAGTAGACACAAACAATTGTGGAAAACAATGGTGAACGGGGCTCAGAGCCAGCATACCATTGGACGAAAAAGGGGAGACAGTGGGACCAGCCTACGGGGTGGAACTTTTGGGTAAAAACTCTCCTGGAACGTGGAGCGGTTGACTGAAAACCAGTTCAGTAGGTGAAGCATCGAGCTCTTCCTTAGGAGCTGAACGCAACCCAAGCATCACCCAAGGCAAGCGATCCACCCAGTTACCATCAGAAAACACAGCACGCAACGCCACTTTCAGCAACCGGTGAAAACATTCACACAAGCCATTAGCCTGGGGGTGGTATGCTGTAGTACAGTGTACCTGCACTCCCAAGGACCTTGCAAGCGCTGACCAGAGCTCCAACATGAACTGGGGGCTCCTATCAGAGGTAATACCTGATGGGGTGCCGAAATGCACAACCCAGGAAGAAAGAAATGTGTGCGCCACGTCCACACCCGAAGTGGAGGACAGAGGGACCACCTCTGGCCACCTAGCGGTCCGATCCAGTTTGGTGAGCAGGTGCATAAAACCCTGCAAAGGAGGTAGAGGACTCACCAGGTCCACATGCACATGGTCAAAACATTTAGCCAGAATCCAAAATGGTTCTAGGGGTCCCTTGGTGTGCTGGTGGATTTTAACAGGTTGACACACCAAGCATGTGGCTGCCCACCCCTTGACATCCCTGCAGAGGCCAGGCAAGACAAACTTGGCTCCAACCAGTTTTACCAATGCCCAAACTCCAGGGTGAGAGAGGGAGTGAATTGAGTCAAAAACTGAGTAGCGCCAGGTTGCAGGAACAGCAGGGCAGGGGCAGCCAGTGGAGACATCACAGAGGAGAGTACGACCGCCCACCTGCATCATCACCTCCTTGAGTTTGAAGGCTGTACCTGTAGACCAAAGGGCCAGGATGTTCGGGTTGTTGGGCTGCTCGGCGGCCATGGCAGAAAAATCCATCCTAAGGTGCACCAGATACACCAGCACATGTGACAGGCAATCAGCAACGGGGTTGGACTTGCAAGCCACATGCTGAACATCTGTTGTGAACTCGGAGATGGCCACCAGATGGCGCTGTTGATGAGAAGACCACAGCTCTGTCAGCTTGGACATAGTGAATGTCAGTGGTTTATGATCTACATAGGCCATGAAAGAACGACTTTCAATAAGAAACGGAAATGATGGGTCACCAGGTACAGCGCCAGCAACTCCCAGTCAAAAGCACTGTACTTACGCTCACCATCCCGCAGCTTGCGACTGAAAAATGCAAGGGGCTGCCACGCGCTGCTCAACCACTGCCCCCACGGCTACGTCAGAGGCATCTGTTGTCAAAGGTATGGGCGCTGTGGGCACAGGGTGAGCGAGTAGTGCTGCATTCGCAAGGGAGGACTTATCTCCATCAAAAGCTCAGACCTGTTCGGGAGTCCAGGTGACAGGGTTGTTGGCCTTTTTTAGCCTCAGAGCCTCATAAAGCAGTTGCAGGAGGTGGGCAGCATGAGGGAGGAAATGAATGTAAAAGTTTACCATGCCTAAAAATTCCTGCAGTGCCTAAACGGAGTCTGGACGAGGAAATTCCGCCACCGCTTGAATCTTAGAAGGCAATAGAATCGCGCCTCACAATGAAATGCGGTGGCCTAAGAAGTCAATCACCAGCAGCCCAAACTGACATTTAGCCGGGTTGATGATCAGGCCATGTTCTCCAAGGCACCCAAAAACTTGTTCGAGGTGCGACAGATGCTATTCGGCTGATGGACTGGCCATTAATATGTTGTCGAGGTCGACAAACATGAATGGGTGGTCGCGTAACACTGAGTCCATCAACCTCTGAAATGTTCGGGCTACGCCTTTAAAGCCAAATGGCATGTGCAGGAATTCAAAAAACACGGAATAGGGTAATTACCACGGTCTTGGGGACGTCCTCCGCATGCATGGGAACTTGGTGATAACTGTGCACCAGACCACCTTTAAAAAAGTGGCAGAGCCCACCAAAGGCACAGAAAAATCTTGGCTGTGTGGAATAGGATAGCGGTCATTAGCGGTGACATTGTTAAGCCGACAAAAATCACCACACAGCCGCCACGACCCATCCCCCTTAGGTACCATGTAAAGCAGCAAGGCCCATGGGCTGTTAGAACGCCTCACTACAGTGATCCCTCGCTACTTTGCGCTTCACCTTTCGCGCCCTCAGTGCATCGCGGATTTTTCAAAAATATTCATCAAAAATTCAAAATTGAGAAATAATGGGCGGGCGCTAGCAGAAGGCAGGGAGACTACATTAGAACATCACGTGTCAACACGGAGAGCAGCACAACTCTCTGTTCGCTGTTGTCGTGTTGGCTGGGCTCGGAAATCTCGCAAGCTGATTGGCTGAGACGTCTCACCCACCTCCTCTCCCTGCCGAGCACCCATGAAGGGAAGAAAGACCGCATTCATTGCTTTTTATCGCTCGTGTTACTTAGTCTCGCCGCGTGGAACTTTTTGCTGTTCTCTTGTGCCATTTTGTGCGAAATAGTCTTCCCGTCGAGGCACTACGCCGCCTCCTGCAGCTTCAGCTCTATCGGAAGCTGCCCTCGATGATCCTGCGCCTCCAGCACCTCACGATGAGGCGTCACCTGAGGAGCAGTAAAGCTCTCATTAACCTGTGCAGTAAATCATTTTCATCTTGAGTTACGTATCTTGTTATAAGAATAAAAGAGTTCTAAAAACATATTTATGTACACTTTGTTTACATCTACGTATGTATGTACACGTACACACACACACGTATCATATGAGAGAGAGAGAGTGAGAGAATGAACGTACGTATTGTTTATGGATGACGTCATTGGGGTGACGCTACTTCGCGGTTTTTCACTTTTCGCGGTCGGTTCTGGAACCCATTAACCGCGATAAGTGAGGGATCACTGTAATCTCAAACGTTCCATAATGGCGAACTCCTTTTTTGCTATGGCAACTTAACTGTGTTGAAGCGTCGTGCACGTGGCGTGCAAAAACCAGCGATCCCGCGGTGGGGATGAAATGTTCCACCCCGTGCTTAGTAGCTGCAGTGGAAAAAGCAGGTGTTGCAAGTGATGGAAAATTTGTCAGCAAACGCAGAAAAACATTATTAGCCAAAACTGCGAGCACAGGCGGCGGGAGCTGGCGCAGGAATATGTGTGGAAACAGAAAACCACCTTTGTCCGCTCGAAGCAGTGGTAGTATTCTGTCCATAAGATCCACAGCCGTGTCGTCACCCTAGCCTGACAGGGAGAGGATTTTTTTCTGTTCTTTCAGCGGATGATAGACTAAACGTCCCGAGCAGGAACTGTCTGATGGCACCATATTTACCGCGCTGTGGGGGTGCACAAAGTGACTGCATGATACGCCGTGTGGACTGCTGATCCAGAGCAGCGATGACCAAGTAATACCTGGTTTCATTTGCAGTGATTCCTTGCAGGTGGAACAGCACTAAGATATGCTGGAACCACAAAGCCGGGTCGCTCTGCCAAAACTCCGGAAACTTGACACCCATAGTGCAAGCGGCTGGCTGTGAGGGTCACCAATATGGCAGGAGGAAGAAACATCAGGAGACGGAGGTGGGTTTTTATCTTTACTCCTCAACTGCCACTGAACAACTAAAAGTGAATACTCCTGGATTCCAAAACCAGGAAACACAAACCACGGCCCCCAACCCCATGTCCCATTGGGTGAGAGGTACCTTTTCAGTCTGCCACAAGCACGCTATAATACGATACGATATGATACAATACCCTCTAAAGTATTTAGACTTTAGAGGGATCACACTCCTCAGCCTCCCTGGGAAGGTCTATGCCAATGTACTGGAGAGGAGAGTCCGGCCGTTGGTTGAACCTCGGATTCAGGAGGAGCAATGTGGTTTTTGTCCTGGCCGTGGCACATCAGACCAGCTCTTTACCCTCTCCAGAATTCTTGAGGGTTCGTGGGAGTTTGCCCAACCAGTTTACATGTGTTCTGTGGACTTGGAGAAGGCATTTGACCGCGTCCCTCGTGGATTTTTGTTGGGGGTGCTTCGGGAGTATGGGGTATCGGGCTTGTTGTTACGAGCTATTTGGTCTCTGTACGACCATTGTGAGAGTTTGGTTCGTATTGCCAACACTCGGTCGGAGTCATTCCCAGTGAGAGTTGGACTCCGCCAGGGCTGCCCTTTGTCACCGATCCTGTTCATAATTTTTATGGACAGGATTTCTAGGTGCAGCCAGGGAATGGAGGGTGTCATGCTTGGTGACCACAGGATCTCATCTCTGTTGTTTGCAGATGATGTTGTCCTGTTGGCTTCATCCAGCAATGACCTACAGCTCTTGCTGGGACGGTTTGCCGCTGAGTGTGAAGCGGCTGGGATGAGAATCAGCACCTCCAAGTCCGAGTCCATGGTCCTCAGCCGGAAAAAGGTGGATTGTCCTCTCCTGGTTGGGGACAGGCTCCTGCCCCAAGTTGGAGGAGTTTAAGTATCTTGGGGTCTTGTTCACGAGTGAGGGGAGACTGGAGCGAGAGAACGACAGACGGATTGGAGCAGCATCTGCAGTGATGCGGACGTTGTACCGGTCTGTTGTGGTGAAGAGGGAGCTTAGTTCTAAGGCAAAGCTGTCGATTTACCAGTCAATCTACATTCCTACTCTCACCTATGGCCACGAGCTTTGGGTAATGACCGAAAGAACGAGATCGCGGATACAAGCGGCTGAAATGAGCTTTCTCCGTAGGATTGCTGGACTCACCCTCAGAGATAGGGTGAGGAGCTCAGTCATCCGGGAGAGGCTCAGAGTAGAACCGCTGCTCCTCCACATTGAAAGGAGTCAGTTGAGGTGGTATGGGCATCTGATTAGGATGCCTCCTGGACGCCTCCCACTTGAGGTGTTTCAGGCACGTCCCACTGGGAGGAGACCCCGGGGCAGACCCAGGACTCGGTGGAGAGACTATAGGCGCTTTTCCACTAGCCCCGATTAGAAAACCCGACTCGACTCACTTCGATTCGGTTCTGCCTCGGTTGCTTTTCAACATTACTGCTGGCACACCTGCTGGCACACCTACGGTGGGTGGGATTTCTAGAACAGCGAGGCGGCGCCACACTTCTCGTGACGTGAAACACGCGACCAAATCCTCCACAACAAAGAAAATGGCTGATGACAAGGAGAGAAGGAAGGAGGAAGGAGAGAGGAATGACTGTGACATGAAACTGGTTAAATCTGTGGTGCTGACTTGTTGTGCTCTGCACAATCTGTGTGAGAGTCATGGAGAGACGTTTGACACTACATTGGATGATGCAGTAGATGAACCAGTGGTGGCAGCGGCACAGGGAGCAGAGGAGCAGGGAGCCGAGATACGAGATGCTGTGATGCAGTACTTGTCTAGCAATAGGTAGAAATGTGGTTTCGTCCACCTTTATGTGCATACATATTTCAAAAATGTTTTTTGTAAATAAAATGTTGTGCGTGTTCCATCTACCTGTCCTCTGTTGTTCATAACGCTTATCTGTTAAGGTACGGGTAATTACATACCTGTCAAGGCATACCTCATGTCTCCCTTATTGGGGGGGCTTTCATACCTGTATTGAGTACTTAAAAACTGTATTTATCGGCAGATGAAAGAAAACTGAAGGAAAAAAACAAAAAAAAACCCTAAACAAACAGCAACTGCAACATGAACTATTTCAAACATATTTATTCAAATGTACACTTATATGGACACAATCTTGAGCCATAACTTTTTGGTAATGTGAAAATAATAAGCCAAGTAGCACAAAAAAATAAATAAAATAAAAAATGAATAAATAAAAAATAAATGATATTAATAATAAATAAATAAAAATAAATAAATATTTTTCAAATTTACATTAGCACAAGGTAGATTGCTTAATTTGAAAGTACACAATTGTGGTTTATATTAATCATATATAGACGTTCCCCCACGGCAGAAGAGAGGGCTCAACCGAGCACCAGCCTCGCCGTGAGAGCAGAAGAAAGGCACTCTCACCCGGCGGACACATCAAGGACGGTCCACACAAGCGCCGTCACCGTCAAGCTGCCAGAATTCTGGCAAGAAGACCCAAGCTCGTGGTTCCAGCAAGCTGAGGCTCAGTTTGCACTGGCGGGCATAACGGCGGACGAGACGAAGTTTTATCACATCGTCGCCAAACTCGACGCTGCCACGTCAAGATGCGCGCGGAGCATAATCTGACAGCCGCCCGCCTATGACAAATACAGAGAGCTGAAGGCGACCATCGTCAAGAACTTCGTCCCCTCAGCCGAGGAGAGAGCAGAGAAGATCCTGGCGATCTACGGCCACAGAGGATGCAGACCCAAGGCCCTCATGGAGGACATGCTGCAGCTCAAGGAAGAGGACAACGACAACTTCCTCTTCCAACACATCTTCCTCAGCACTCTGCTGCCACACATGAGAGGGACGCTGATCAACATGCGGTGCAGCACCCAGCAGGACTTCCGCGCACTGGACCGGGAAGCACAGCGACTCACCAACGCCTGCAGGGAACAGGTGGCCTCAGCAGCATCTGCAGATGCCCAAAGCAACGGAGAACCACAGACAACCGAGCAGAGCCCGCCCACCATGGCGGCAACACGACCAAGACGCAGCAGGCGGAACGACATCTGCTATTACCACCACCGGTTCGCCGAGGGGGCGTACAAATGCGTTCCCCCCTGCAAGTTCAGAAGTTCGGGAAAACGCCAAAACCGAGAACCGTTAACGGCTGCGGTTCTCAGCGAAAAAAATAAACTTCTTTATGTGACTGACGGACACACCGGCAAACAGTTCCTAATTGACACTGGAGCTCAACTGAGTTTTATCATGCCCTCCCACGCAGACCGGGCCATGGGCCCCCGGGGCAATGGAGCGGTGGCAGCCAACGGCTCCATCATCGACACTTATGGTGAAAGGAATCTGCCCCTCTGCATTCATGGCCGCAACTACAGATGGACATTTGTTGTAGCGGCGATGAGTTTTAACTTGTTGGGCGCGGATTTTTTGTGTGCACATGGACTTTTAGTCGATCTAGCAAATAGACGCTTGGTTAATGCACTGTCCTTTGCTTCTATTCCCTGCTCAGCTCGAGTTTCTCCACCACCCGTGCAGGCCAGCGTCACCACAGCAGGAGGTAAGTTTGATCAACTCCTCACCCAATTTCCAGCACTCACAATTCCCAAATTCTCAGCTACAGTGGCTAAGCACGGGATTGAACAGTTTATTCCCACAATGGGCCCACCCGTATTCACCAAAGCTCGGAGCTTAGACGCGACCAAGCTCGCCATAGCTCGGGACGAGTTTACCACCCTTGAAAAACTATGCATTATCAGACACTCAAAAAGCCCCTGGGCATCACCACTATGCATGGTCCCGAAATCCAACGGTTCTTGGAGACCGTGCGGCGATTACCGCAGACTAAACAATGCAACAGCACATGACCACTACCCAGTTCCTCACATCCAAGATTTTTCACTACATCTGGCGGGTGCATGCATTTTTTCTAAAATAGACCTGGTCCGTGGCTATCATCAAGTCCCCGTTCGAGCAGAAGACATTCCTAAAACAGCTGTAATAACCCCCTTCGGTCTTTTTGAATTTTTGCGGATGCCTTTTGGCCTCAAAGGCGCTGCTCAAACCTTTCAGCGGATGATGGACGCGGTATTACGCGACCTCCCTTTCGTGTTCGTCTACCTCGACGATATGCTGGTAGCCAGCTCGTCTGAGGAAGAACACAAGCAGCATCTCACTATGGTTTTTCAGAGACTAGAAGAGCACGGGTTAATAATCAATCCAGCCAAATGCAAATTCGGCGTGTCACAAATTGATTTTTTGGGACACAGAGTTTCACCAAAGGGGGCAGTCCCATTGCCAGACAAAGTTCGCGCAGTAAAAAGTTTTCCACAGCCACAAACGGTCAAATCGCTGCAAGAATTTTTGGGAATGGTTAATTTTTACAACCGTTTCCTCCCCCATGCAGCTCAACTCATGCAGCCCCTATATGACGCGCTCAGAAAACAAAAGCCTTCCAACGCGGTCGAATGGACCCCGGAGCGCGAACGCGCCTTCGCGGAAGTAAAAAGTGCCCTAGCTAACGCCACATTGTTGATTCACCCTGATCCCTCGGCCCGCATTGCGCTAACCACAGACGCTTCAGACGTGGCCATAGGGGCGGTTGTAGAACAACACGTTGGCGGAACCTGGCAACCTTTGGCATTTTTCAGCAAATCGTTAAACCAAACTGAGCGTAAATACAGCACCTTTGACAGGGAGCTGCTAGCGCTTCATTTATCCATCCGCCACTTCCAGTTCTGGTTAGAGGGGCGGCGTTTCACGGCTTTTGTAGACCACAAACCGCTCACCTTTGCGATGGCTAAAATTTCAGAACCATGGTCAGGCAGGCAACAAAGACAGCTAGCTGCAATTTCAGAGTTCACCACAGACATTCGACATATGGCAGGCAAACTTAACGTGGTAGCAGACTGCCTCTCTCGCGCTGTGACATCGCCAGAGCGCGAGGAGACAGATTATACTACCTCAGCCGCTGAACTCTTCGCCAACACGGACACATACACAGCTCCAATCCACGCATGGATAGATTATGCAGCCATGGCGGAGGAGCAAAGTAGTGACGCGGACGTGCGTGCACTCCTGTCTGGACCAACAGGGTTAAGGCTGGAGGAAAGGGGTTTACGCGACGGTGTGCCCCCCCTAATATGCGACATCTCAACCGGCCGACCTCGCCCGGTAGTCCCAGCTGCATGGCGCCACCGTATTTTCGACTCAATTCACTCCCTCGCGCACCCGGGTGCGCGTGCCTCGGTTAAAATGGTCGCCGAAAAGTTTGTGTGGCCTGGCCTGCGCAGAAACGTAAAAGAATGGGCAAAGACTTGCATGTCTTGTCAGCGCGCCAAAATACACAAACACACAAAAGCCCCTCTGGAGCCTTTTCGAATCCCTGCTAGAAGGTTCGACCACATTCATGTCGACCTTGTGGGACCACTACCTTTCTCCCAAGGTTTCACACATCTGTTAACAATGATAGACCGCACCACACACTGGCCAGAGGCAGTCCCTCTGGCATCAACCACAGCGGAGGAAGTCGCTCGCGTTTTTTTGACAAACTGGGTGGCACGTTTTGGCATCCCATCGGACATCACGTCCGATAGGGGGCCTCAATTTGTCTCGGAGCTTTGGTCAGCCATGGCCAGCAGCTTAGGGGCAACAATTCACCGCACCACCGCTTATCACCCTCAGGCTAATGGGTTATGCGAGCGTTTTCACAGGTCTTTAAAAGCCGCCCTCAGAGCCTCACTAACGGATACAAATTGGGTGAATAAACTTCCCTGGGTTTTATTGGGGTTGCGTGCTGCGCCTAAAGAGGATCTAGACGCCTCCCCAGCAGAATTAGTTTTTGCTCAACCTCTCAGGCTCCCAGGTGAATTTTTACCAGAGAACCCAGAGCCAGGGCATCTTCCAGCCCCGAGGTTTTTAGGCAGCAACGGACCTGACACTCTCCCCGGACCGGCACATCACTCTTTTCCACGGGTTTTTGTCCCCCAAGCTTTAAAAAACGACGAATTCGTTTTTGTTAGGCATGAAGCTTTAAAACCAACCCTCCGTCCACCATACGATGGACCATTCAGAGTGCTGGAACCTGGTGATAAGCATTTTGTGCTTGATTTTGGGGACAGAAAAGAAATAGCATTGACAGACTTAAACCTGCCTTCTTGTTGAGAGACGAACCTGCACGGTTGGCGAGAGCACCTCGGCGGGGTAGACCCCCCAAGAGAAAAGACTCAGCCCCCCTGCAGGGAACAAATAATCACTCTCCTCCCCAAGCTGCAGATTCCTTACAGGAAGGTCCCACCAGGACGCCCGAACGGACCCACAGCAGATTCGGGAAAAGATTAAAACCCAGACGGCACAGGGACTGATGCAAACTACTCAACAGTTGTTCACTAATTGTGCTGTAACAGTTTAGGACTGACTTGTGATTTTACTATGCTGTTATGATTACCACTGAACTCTCTTAGGAGCGTGGCTGCTGGAAAGTTTCTTCCTTGTCAAGAGGTTTAGCAGTTAGTATGTCATAGTAATTATCTTAAGCTGTGAATTTTTTATTATTGTCCTTTTCTTAGTCGTTTGGGGGGGGGGCTGTGGTTTATATTAATCATATATCCCATAACCTACATATGTATAAGCATGTGAGAATGTTTGGTGATTACATATGTACAGCGACTTCACACCTCAGAACAGGACAAGAGGTCTCAACCGCCAGCGAAGATCAAAGAGCATCCAAGGCGCTGCGGTGGAGACCAGATTGATCGCCCTGACCACCCAGGGTCAGGTGGAGGAGTACGAAGACAAAGGAGGGGGATTAAGATAATGTGGGATGTCAGCTTTGATATGCATGTCTTTTGTTATGTGTAGGTGTAAGTATGTAGAGCTGAATGTGTTCGCTCTCTTATTCTACTTCTGCTTCTGCACTGAGATGAGACTTGTTAGAGGAGCGAAGCTGATAATAAACTTTGGTTTATAAGTCACATCGCCTCGTTATTCCAAGCTCTTCTACAACAATAAGAATTATTCTGAATATAGTTCTTAATTGTCAGCTAGATACTGTATATACACTTGGAATTAAAGAGTTTTTATTTGTCAGCTTTGTTACACTAATGCACTTGGATGAACTTTAAACAAGAAAATGTTCACTGATGCTGCTTGTTCTTGTTCCAAGTAGCAGCCTTTGCTGATTCTGGCATTTCTGAAGTGGCAGATCAGATCAGGTGGCAGATCAGAAGTGATCTGCCACCAATGGGGGTAGATTGTGCTCTGCCACAAAATGACAAACCATCACTTCTGCTAGTGATGCATTGGATTTGGAAGGCGTCGGTTCTCTCACTGGCTGAAAATGTTCATCCATCGGTCGATACGTTTTCGATTTGGCTACACAGTTTTTGTGGCCCTGTGTAGATTAGATTAGATTATTTGTTTATTTGACAGGGACAGTGCAATAAACATAGACAATTAATCAATGACAATCAACCTGATGTGTTGCACAAAGAGTGTATAGCTATTAGCTAATTTGCAGGAGCCGCAGGACAACAGAAGGTGCGAAGCCATCAGCCTAATGATGAGTCCACACTTCTCACTGTTGTGATAATTGCTCATGCTGAGCGCTCTGCCAGCCCCGTACGCTGTGGGGGTCACACACACGACGTGTTCCTCCACACTCTCAATAATTTTTTTCCCCGTATATTCTTCTTTTTGGCGTACAGAAATGGCAATACGCCCGTATTTGCTAAAATTGCATTTTCCCCGTATTAAAATACGGCGAAACCGTATCACTTGACAGGTATGTAATTACATGCAGAAACACCGCACAGGCCATCTTCACAAAAATCCAGCTCGACAAGCCACTTTTGCTTTGGTGGAAATGCAAATTGAACTATAAATCATGTGATGATACATGTCATATTCCCATGTAAAGGTCTCCCACTTTTACTTACAAATTGATTTTTAATTTTTGGGAAAAGGGAATATAAATTTTGCACTTGTTGGTAACAACAGTTGTGTGCAACAAAAACACAGTTGTGTCCGCTTTGTCTACTGTTATTAGTGCCAAATTTTTGCTAGATTCCTTCTTAATTTATTAAATTTTGACTGGTGATGCAACATTCAGTTTACATGTACTTACCTTTATCAGTGTCTACAAGTTAAAGTACACCTGTACAACTGCTTATAACCTAAAAAATGTACCTGTTCAAGAGAAATGGATTCAGCATTGCAAATTTGTTTAAAATTAAAAAAAAAAAACACCAAGACATTACGTTTCATTGTGTTGTTAAAAATTAAATTACCATTAGAAGGCTATACACCTGACCTGATGAACAGCAGCATGTGGAGTGAACAGAGAATGGAATGTGTATGTAATTATTGGCTTTTCTCATACGGTGTCATAACAGATAAACCAGACTTTTGATGCAAACAATACAATTTTATTCCAGAAGCAAAATTTACAAACAAAAAAACAGACTGGGCGTGGGGAGACATGGTTAGACACGCCGACTGCTAAATGCGTCCACAAGCCTGCCAAATAGGGTCAGGAAATCTCTGTTGAATGATGACATCTCTGCAAGCTCTTCCCTTCGTAACACAGCGTCCTGCTCCAGGGCTTCACGCGCATCTGCCCGCACATCTGCGGCCACCTGTCGCAAATGCTGCATGTACTCCTGATGGTGTTCTTGCCGCTGGTCATGTTGCCGTTCCAAGAGCCGCATCTCCTCGTCATGCATGTTGACCATCACTGATGTAAGGTCAGCAATGGAGTTGCTCCTTTTCCTCTTGGCTACATTGAAAGACAGAAAGGCATGGTTGTTAAAGCTGGATCACTACATATATTATGGAATTACACAGGTGAAAGTCTGTGGTGGAATGTCACTATTATATTATGCTTCATTGCTGTATATAAGCTGAACTGTCATGTTGCTGCCCCTGAGTAGAGTGGATTTTGCAACACGCAGGGTGCTGTCTTCGGCTGCAGCCCCCCTGCAAAACTAAAAAGGATTAAGATTAAGAATATGGATGGATGGATGGGTAATGTTTAAACTAGTTGCTTGTAGTGTGGCCGCAGAAATCTGAATGGGTTAATACAGTCAGCTGACGCGAAGCATTTCAATGAAGCATGTTGATTTCAACGTTAGTTCATGAGCTTTATTTGTTTTTCTAAAATAGGAGTTACAACAGCACTTCAATCACCACACCTAAAAATGGGACCGGATTGTGGAACACCGATAATAAGTGAAGACCAAAGAATAACCTTTTTGTACATTTAAAAAGACATTTTCAATTAATTAATATGCAGCTACAGGAAATTGCATTAATCAATTTGGTACATAACTTGTGAGGCTCCAGCCCCCCCGCGACCCGTAAAGGATTAAGCGGTAGAAGATGGATGGATGGATGGATGGATTTTCGACCCTGGTTTCCGCTGGACCTGTTTCAACAAAAAAAAAAATCGTGGTTATTGTACCTTACTGGCACTTGAACGTGATCCAGATGGAGCTGGTGATGTGGCTGACATGGGAGTCGATCCAGCTGGCGCTCCGCCAGACGCAGACGCAGAGGCAGACGCAGGAGAGTCCAGTGTGTCCATGTCCACTGAGGTGGACCCCTGTGATATGAACTGCGATTCTAGAAAGAAAATGTACGCAATTTAAAATTTAACACCAAAGTGCAACATGTACACAACACTCTAAAGTTTTTAACCGGAATACAATAAGCGTAATTCAGCGTTTTGTTTGCGCTAATACTTAACACAAAGCAAGCGTGAATCTGCAGTTGGCTGCAAAACAATAGGAAAGCCTCAGTAACAACCATTACCCACAATCTAACAACCTTCCTATTTCTTAAAAACAGTGAGCTTGGCACAGAAAGGATAAATTGGCGAAAAGACGCGCAATATCAAAACAACACTCACCATCCACGGTTTCCAAGGCCGTGTCGAGCCCAATGTCTCTCAGCGAACCACTTCCACTCCTTCCGATCCGCTCCACTTTGAGCATTGTGGTCCTTCACTGCTCGGTAATCGCTTTTCAGCTTTTTCAGCTTCTCCCGACACTGTTTGGCAGTACGGATGTGCCCTTGGGAACCCATCTGCTCGGACACCTGCTGGTATATTTTTTCATTTCGAGTAGATCCGTCCAACTCGCGCTGGATGCAATCGTCGGCTAATATAGAAAGAAAATTGCGCACCTCCTCGTTTGACCAGGGGATAGCCTTACGAGAAGACATCTTCAGAGTGTGAAAATACTGTATTAAAGGGGCGCACTGTGTTCACTGGCTGAACAACTACAAATGGCGGTCGTGTAGTAAATTCAGCAGAAAAAGACGCTTTTGTGACGTTACAACCTGACCAATCAGCGGCGACCAGTCTGTTAAAGTCACATCACAGCCATACTCAGCCCTTCTCAGCTCGGTTAGACCCTGCCCTGGATCAGGTACTAAAATAGCGCCTGCTAACCGGTGCTGGGGCTAATGGAAAATGCTCAAACGCGGGCTGAGTGGTGCGGTGTAGGGCTAAGCGAGGCTAGTGGAAAAGCCCCTTAAGTCTCCCAGCTGGTCTGGGAATGCCTTGGTATCCCCGCTGAAGTGCTGGAGCAGGTGGCTGGGGAGAGGGAAGTCTGGGCTTCTCTGCTTGAACTGCTGCTTCCGCGACCTGGACCTCCGGAAAAGCGGTAGAAGATGGATGGATGGATGGATGATACAATACGATGCAACTTTATTGTCAGTTATTACTGAAATTTGTTGAGTACCAAGCATTTTTACCCTGTGTTTGTTTTTTTTTTTTTTTTGTACGTGGTCCCTGACAAATAAACCACTAAACTGTAACTGCTGTATAACTACATAAGTCATTTTTACTAAAGGAATATTTCCACAACAAAAGCCATTTTCAGATATTGGTCATTGTTTATGAAATATTCGTTAATAAGATTTAAGGATTCAAACATTCAAACATTTTTATTTATTTACCTTTTGTTCTTATTAAAGACAAAAATAGAAAGGAGATGCTTTTACCTTTATTACATGTTTCAACTGTGCAGTGAACAGAAGGTCAGGAACTTTATAATTCCTTTGAGTGCCTGGTCCTCAGTATTGGGCATGTTAGCAATTTTAGGTTAAACCCAAATTTATTTGCCGTAGTTTATCATCCTCCATCAGCCTACTCAGAGTTTTTATCCAAATTTGCCAAATTCTTAGCAGATTTAGTGCTGAAATCAAACGCTGGATCCAGGAGTTTTAGCTAACTATAGACCAATCTCTAATCTGCCTTTCATTTCAAAAATCTTAGAAAGAATTGTTGCTATGCAATTATTTGACCACTTGCAGGGAAATGGTTTATTTGAAGAGTTTCAATCTGGGTTTAGAATCCATCATAGTACTGAAACAGCCTTAGTGAAGGTCACTAATGACCTCTTTATTGCATCTGATAATGGATTTGTTTCTGTACTTGTCCTTTTAGACCTTAGTGCAGCTTTTGATACTATCGATCATAATATTTTACTTGATAGATTAGAACACCATGTTGGACTTAATGGAACTTCGTTGCAGTGGTTTAGATCTTATTTATCTGAGAGGTTCCAGTTTGTTCATGTCAATAATGAGTTTTCTTCCAACTCAAAGCTCAGTCATGGAGTTCCACAAGGATCTGTGTTAGGCCCTAATCTTTTTAGTTTATATATGCTTCCGCTAGGCAACATTATTAGAAAGCACTGTATACATTTTCATTGTTATGCAGATGACACACAATTATACCTGCCAGTTAAGCCAGATGATAGTAATCAATTAACCAAGTTAGAGGCCTATCTTAAGGAAATAAAGCTTGGATGGCGTGTAATTTCCTGCTATTAAATTCAGATAAGACTGAAGTCATTCTAGTTAGTCCAGAAAACTTTAGAAATACCTTTCCAAATCAAACTCTTAGTTTGGATGTGGTTACTTTCTCATAATAGTTCGTTGAGAAGCCTTGGAATTGCAGTATTTTTGATAAAGATCTGTTTTTTAATTCACATATTAAACTTGTTTCTAAGACTGCCTTCAATCATTTATGTAATGTGGCCAAGATTAGGAACATCTTGTCTCAGAGTGATACTGAGAAACTGATCCACGCTTTTGTTAGCTCTAGATTAGATTATTCAGTTCAATTCAACTTTATTTACAGAGTGCCATTTCACAACAACAGTCATCTCATAGCACTTTAAACTGTAGGGGGGACCCCCACAATTGCAGAAAGACCACAGCAATCAGGTGATCCCCTGTGAGCAGCGCTTGGCGATGGTGGAGAGGAAAAACTCCCTTTTAACAGGAAGAAACCTCCAGCAGAACCAGGCTCAGGGAGGGGCAGTCATCTGCTGCGACTGGCTGGGGGGTGAGGGGATAGAGAAGAAGAAAAGAACAGACATGTAGAGCGCAAACAGCATGATGGGGACTCAATCTATGGGAGAGAACAAACAGATGTTAATGACCACCAAAAAAGAAAATATTTCATTGAGAGTGAAGAAAGGAGTGAAGTCCAGTGCAATTATTGGAGGTCTCCCGGCTGACTAAACCTAATAGCAGCATAACTAAGGGAGGGTTCAGAAACATATGATCCCTCCCTAATTGTAGACTATATCAAAAAGGAAGGTTTTAACCCTATTTTTAAAAACAGAGATCGAGTCTGATTCCCGAATCCAGATTGGCAGCTGGTTCCACAGGAGAGGAGCTTGATAACTGAAGGCTCTGCCCCCCATTGTACTTCTGGAGAGTCTAGGTATTACAAGTAATCCAGCATTTTGGGAACGTAGTGCTCTGTTAGGATAATAGGGTAGTAGCAGATCTTTTAAATACAAAGGGGCCTGATTGTTTAGAGCTTTGAAAGTGAGAAGAAGGATTTTAAACTTAATTCTAAACTCTATGAGAAGCCAATGAAGGGAGGCCAGAGCTGGAGAGATATGATCTCCCTTTCTAGTACCTGTTAAAACTCTTGCTGGAGCATTTTGGATCAAATGAAGACTTTTTTAAAGATGTTTTAGGACAACCTGATAATAAAGAGTTACAATAATCTAATCTAGAGCTAACAAAAGCGTGGATCAGTTTCTCAGCATCACTCTGAGACAAGATGCTCCTAATCTTGGCAATATTACGGAAATGATAGAAGGCAGTCTTAGAAACAAATTTAATATGTGAATTGAAAAACAGATTTTGATCAAAAATAACTCCAAGGTTTCTCACAGAGCTATTCAGAGAAAGAGTAACTGCATCCAAACTAAAAGTTTGATTTGGAAAGGTATTTCTAAGGTTTGTTAGACCAACAAGAATGACTTCAGTCTTATCTGAATTTAATAGCAGGAAATTACAAGTCATCCAAGCTTTAATTTCCTTAAGACAGGCATCTAACTTGGCTAATTGATTACCATCATTTGGCTCCATTGACAGGTATAATTGTGTGTCATCTGCATAACAATGAAAATGTATACAGTGCTTTCTAATAATAGATAGATAGATAGATGTACTTTATTGATCCCAAACTGGGAAATTACAGATGTTGCCTAACGGAAGCATATATAAACTAAAAAGAGTAGGGCCTAGTACAGATCCCTGTGGAACTCCGTTACTGAGCTTTGAGTTGAAAGAAAACTCATTATTGACATGAACAAACTGGAACCTAAAAGGTAACTAAGATCTAAACCACTGCAACGAAGTTCCATTAAGTCCAATATACAGTAATGTTCTAATCTATCAAGTAGAAGATTATGATCGATAGTATCAAAAGCTGCACTAAAGTCTAAAAGGACAAGTACAGAAACAAGTCCATTATCAGATGTGACAATGAGGTCATTAGTGACCTTCGCTAAAGCTGTTTCAGTACTATGATGGATTCTAAATCCAGATTGAAACTTTTCAAATAAACCATTTCCCTGCAAGTGGTCAAATAATTGTGTAGCACCAACTCTAAGATTTTTGAAATGATAGGGAGATTAGAGATTGGTCTATAGTTCAGTAGCAGCAGTATCGGCTGCACGGTGGTGCAGTGGTTAGCACTGCGGCAGCACAGTTTACTCTCGGCCGGGGGGTCGCGGGGATCATGAGATCGTGGGTTCGATCCCTGCCCCCAGCCAACAGTGATCTGTGTGGAGTTTGCATGTTCTCCCCGTGTTTGCGTGGGTTTACTCCGGGATTTCAACTTTATTTCAACTTTATTTATATAGCGCCATTTCACAACAACAGTCATCTCATAGCACTATCAACTGTCGGGGGGACCCCCACAGTTGCAGAAAGACCCCAGCAATCAGGCGATCCCCTGTGAGCAAGCACTTGGCGACGGTGGAGAGGAAAAACTCCCTTTTAACAGGAAGAAACCTCCAGCAGAACCAGGCTCAGGGAGGGGCAGTCATCTGCTGCGACTGGCTGGGGGGTGAGGGGATAGAGAAGAAGAAAAGAACAGACATGTAGAGAGCAAACAGCACGATGGGGACTCAATCTATGGGAGAGAACAAACAAATGTTAATGACCAGCAAAAAAATATTTAATTGAGAGTGAGGAAAGGAGTGAGGCCCAGTGCATTACTGGAGGTCCCCCGGCTGACTAAACCTATTAGCAGCATAACTAAGGGAGGGTTCAGAAACACATGATCCCTCCCTAATTGTAGGCTATATCAAAAAGGTAGGTTTTAGCCCTATTCTTAAAAACAGAGATCGAGTCTGACTCCCGAATCCGGATTGGCAGCTGATTCCACAGGAGAGGAGCTTGATAACTGAAGGCTCTGCCTCCCATTGTACTTTTGGAGATTCTCCGGTTTCCTCCCACATGCAAAAAACATGCAGGTCAGGGAGTTAAGGGGCGCTTGCGCACGCAGCAACCGGCAGCTGGTGGCTTGTCACCGGACTGCAGAACAAATCTACCTACGGGTACAAAATAAGTAAAAAAAAAAAAAATAGTTGGCTAAAACTCATGGATCCAGCGTTGGCTTTTTGAGTAAGGGTTTAATTACAGCCGTTTTAAAAGCCTGCGGTACATGGCCTAAAGTTAATGAAAAATTGATTATTTGAAGAATAAAGCTACCAATAAATGGGAAGACTTCTTTAAATAACCTGGTAGGAATAGGGTCTAAAAGACAAGTTGAAGGTTTGGATGAGAAAATTATTTTGTCTAACTCTAAAAGGTCAATTGGAGTAAACTGATCCAAACAGATGTCAATTGAAGGAGTTGTTGTAGTTACTGTATTTAAGTAAACGGTGGGAAGAATCTGACTGATTTTATCTCTGATAGATGAAATTTTATTGTTGAAAAAGTACATAAAGTCCTGACTAGTAAGCTCTAAGGGAATGCTAGGATTGACAGAGTCCTGACTCTTTGTCAGCCTGGCTACAGTGCTGAAAAGAAACCTGGGATTATTCTTGTTTTCTTCTATTAATGCAGAATAATAACTCATTCTAGCTTTTCTCAGAGATTTTTTATAAATTAAAAGATGATTTCTCCAAGCTAAATAGATTTCATCTAAATTAGTGGAGCGTCAGTTTCTTTCTAATTGACGAGTCTTCTGTTTTAAGCTACGAGTTTCTGTGTTGAACCAAGGAGTTAGAAATCTCTGATTAGACTTTTTCTTTTTTAAGGGGGCCACCAAGTCTAGAGTCTGATGCAGAGAAGCTGAAACACTATCTACCATGCTATCAATTACAGAAGGAGCAAGCTGTCTATAGCTTATTTCCGTTGTGTTGACACATGGCATAGAGGAAACAATCTGCATAAATTTGGTAACAGCATCATCTGAGAGGCATCTACTGTAATAATATTTTTCCTTAGGAGCCAAATAGTCAGAAATAGTAAAATCAAAGGTTAACAGACAATGGTCTGACAGTACAGGGTTATGAGGAGACACTACAAGATTTTCTATTTCTATGCCATAAGTCAGAACAAGGTCGTATGGTAGCGATAATGGGTAGAATTTCCTACTTTGTGAGAAAACCCCAACAAGTCTAATATTGAATTAAATGTCAAATTAAGGCAATCACTATCTACATCCACATGTATATTAAAGTCCCCTACTATAATTATTCTATCTGATTTCAGCACTAAATCAGCTAAGAATTTGGCAAATTCGGATTAAAACTCTGAGTAAGTGGTTTCCGGTTATGGCTGCCACGTAGGACGGACGTGTCTCGCTCTGCTCTGCTCCTGGAGAAAAAAAATCGGCAAATAACTCTCTCATTTGGGACAGAACGTATCCCAGCATTTGGGCGAGGATATGTCGGCGAAGCCTAAGACTGGAAAACCAGGAAAAGGAAAAAGCGAGCCGCCGAAACAGTCCAAATTAACGGACTTTCAGGTCTGTGACGCAGCAAACAAAACTCCATATATGGCGGAGGAGGCTGGCAACGGTGCGATGTCTGCGCGGGGAGGCGCAGATGCGCTGATGGCTGCCATGAGTTCAATGAGAGCGGACTTTTCCTCTAGATTTGATGGGATTATGACAGCGTTGGAAGGAATAAGAAAGGAATTGGGTGACTGTGTAGAACGAACGGCGCAGATGGAGCTCCGTCTCGCTAGTGCTGAAGATGACGTCACCCGTCTTCAATTAAAGGTGCGCACTTTGGAAAAAAAAAAAAAATCTCTGGAAGATAATATTTTGGATTTGGAATCTCGGTCGAGACAGAATAATTTGAGGCTGGTGGGTCTTCCAGAGGAATCAGAAGGTCGGGACGTATGTTCCTTTCTGGAAAAGTGGATTCCGGAGGTGCTGGGCAGTGAGGAGTTGCAATCAGCAGTGGTTCTGGAAAAAGCACATCGTATTGGCCCACGGAGAGATAAGGGACCGCCGAGGACCTTAATTATGAAGTTTCTTAGCAACAGAGACAGGATGAAGATCTTCAACGCTGCACGTGCTAAAGGAGAGATTAAACACCAGGACCAGCAGGTGCGGTTCTACCCAGATTTGGCCACAGGAATCCAGCAATTGAGGAAGCAGTTTGATCCCGTACGTAAGGAGCTGCGCAACCTTGGGATTCGTCATGGTGTAATCTATCCTGCGAGACTGCTGACCACGTATGAGGGCAGAACCCACATCTTCAAGACCCCAGAGGAGGCGCAGGAGTTCATCAAGAAGATCAAAGAAGAAGAAGAGACTGGTGGGAGCTAAGCATGAACAAAATATAAGGTAGAATAATTAAGCATTTGCACAGGCATCTGACTGACTTGAAGTAAATAGTAAGTTTACAAAATATAGATTGTATTATATATTAAAAAAACAAAACAAAAACAAAACAAACAAAAAAAAAAAAACTATGATGTACAAAGTTGTTAAAAATTTTGGAGTTAAGTTGGAAAACTACAGAGGAGAGTTAATGTTACGTCATTAAAAGCAGTAGAGTTAGGGTGATTGGGAGGATGAAGAAGGAGTGGCTTAGGCTGTTCCCCGTGGGTGTGGAACGGTCGATGGCTATATCGGGAGACAGAATTTTTCTTTTGATTTTGGGGGGTTTGCCACAAGTGTGGGAAGGGGAAATTTGTTTGTGTGTAGTTTGTAGGATGAATGTTCAACCACTCATGTTTTTGCTTCTCTGTATGAGCATGTTTACACTGCAAGGTAATCCCAAACTCTCTATTGATCATAAACCAAAGTGTTAATCTTAATTTAACTTCATGGAATTGCAGAGGTCTACAAAATTTAAAAAAACTTAAACAAGTTATGAATAAAATAAAGGACATGGGTTCAAGAATTGTGTTTTTACAAGAAACTCATCTGATAGAGGAGGATGTTAAAAGAATTAGGAGTAGATGGCAGGGAAGTGTATTCACCTCTTCATTTTCATCCCGAGCCAGGGGAGTTATGACTCTCATACATAAATCAGTTCCTTTTCAAGTGAAAAATGTAATTGGAGACAAATTTGGAAGATATGTAATCATTCAAGGTTCTTTGCTATTAGAAAATATAAATCTTGTGAACTTATATGGTCCCAATATAGATGATCAGAAGTTCTTTGCTAATTTATTTCTCATCTTATCATCACTTACAGGGCAACATATAATAGCAGGGGATTTTAATTGTACATTGAATTCAGGTGTGGATAGATCAACAGGACTGGATTGTACGCACATTGGATGTAGGATGACTATTAATCATTTTATGAAAGAATTGAGATTGTTAGATATATGGAGAGAAATGAAACCACAAGTTAAAGCCTATTCTTGTTATTCCAGTACCTACAAGACATTCTCACGTATTGATTATTTTTTGATTTCCACAGAATTAAGGTCCAAGATTCAAAACTGCTTTTATGATAACATCGTGATCTCTGATCATGCACCCTGTTGTCTAATATATGTAGATAAAAAATTGACAAAGGAATCAGGCAGATGGCAATTTCAGCATAAATGGCTTCAGGATGAGGAATTTGTCAAGTATATAGAAAAACAGATAGACGAGTTCTTTGACATCAATACTACACAAACATCAGCATGTGTAAAGTGGGAGGCTTTCAAAGCTTTTATTAGGGGACATATTATTAGTTATACAGGATCAAAATCTAAGAAGACTCGAGAGGAAAGAGCTAAATTGGAACATAAAATAAAAAGTCTTCAGGAAAAAGTGTATGCAGGAAGAGATCCAAGGTTGGAGAATGAATTACTGATTTTGAGAGCTGAATACGACAAAAAATCAGCGAATAGAGCTGCCTCGAGTCTTCTAAGATTGAAACAATCTTTTTATGAACAAGGTGAAAAATCAGGAAAATTATTAGCATGGCAGATTAAACAATTGGAAATTAAAACACCAATTACCAGTATTATAAGTAAAGGACAGGTAGTTATAGATCCTTTAGAAATTAATAGAGCCTTTAGAGATTACTATGAAAAATTATATGATACCAAAAATGAACCTGATTTAACAAAACTAAATGGGTTTTTGAACAAACTATCTATACCGTGTATTCCAAATGAAAACAGGGAGATATTGGAGTCTAAAATTAGTCAAGAAGAAGTTGGGCTAGCCATTGATAATATGAAATCAGGAAAAAGTGCAGGACCAGATGGTCTTCCAGTTGACCTTTATAAAAAATTTAAGAATAAATTAATAAAACCTTTTTTGGAAATGGTTTTAGAAGCATTTCAAAATAATAATTTACCATCATACATAAATAATGCCTTAATTATACTGCTGCCAAAACCAGGTAAGCCCTCTAATAAATGTGAAAATATGAGACCAATAAGCCTATTAAACGCCGACCTTAAGATAATCTGTAAAATTTTAGCAAGACGAATACAAGAAATTTTACCAAATATTATTAATCGAGATCAGAATGGCTTTATAAAGGGTAGACAAGGCTTCCATAATGTAAGAAGACTATTTAATATTATTTATTTTAATAAAGAAGCACCGGATACAGCTCTCCTATCATTGGACGCCGAAAAGGCCTTTGATAGAGTTGAATGGCCCTTTCTTTTTGAAGTCCTACAAAGGTTTGGACTTGGAAATAATTTCATAAAATGGGTTCAAATAATATACAATAATGCTACAGCAGAAATCCTAACAAATAACAATATTTCAAAACCAATAAAAATCAATAGAGGATGTCGACAAGGCTGTCCACTTTCACCTTTACTGTTTACTATGGCAATTGAACCTTTAGCGATAGCGATACGTTTACATTCACAAATATATGGAATTAAAGTTGGACCA
This sequence comes from Pholidichthys leucotaenia, assembly GCA_020510985.1. NCBI lineage: Eukaryota > Metazoa > Chordata > Actinopteri > Cichliformes > Pholidichthyidae > Pholidichthys > Pholidichthys leucotaenia. Next base: position 478,681,826 of record CM035839.1, read on the forward strand.
ACAGAACATAAAATCTCCCTGTACGCCGATGATATAATTTTGTTTATGTCGAATCTAAAAAAATCAATTCCAACCTTGTTGAATTTAATAAAGAATTTTGGGGAAATATCAGGATATAAAATAAATAAAACTAAATCTTCAATATTAATGCTAAATGAGACCCAGAGAAATTACCCAGCCCCTGAGGTAAATCAATTCAATATTGTAAATCAGTTTAAATATTTAGGAATCCAAATTATGCCTAAGCTAGAATCAGTCGCCAGTGTCAACTATGAAGCCTTAATGTCAGATATCAATGAGTTAACTCAGAGATGGATGTCACTACCAATGTCGATGATCGGGAGAATCAATATACTTAAAAGTAATATTTTACCTAAAATACTTTATTTATTTCAATACATTCCCTTATCACCACCTTTAGATCTATTCTCAAGAATAAAAAAAAAGTTAGTGGAATTTATATGGAACAACAGGAGGGCTAGATTACGTTTGTCTTTATTATATTTACCATTTGATCGTGGAGGTCTGAAATGTCCAAATTTTATGTTGTATTATTGGTCGGCACAACTGAGGTCTATGACATATTATTTTTCATCAAATGATCTCCTTCACTGGACTGAAATGGAATCATACAATTTACCTTTACCTCTTCCCATATTCATATACTCAGATTCGGCAAAAAAATTACAAAAACAAGTTAAAAATCCATTTGTAAAGCATATGATCAAAATATGGTGTGAAGCTAAAAACTATTTAAAAGAACCACAGTTATTGTCACAATTTAGTCCAATATGGGGTAATCAATATTTTAAACCAGGGAGAGCGGACGCTGTATTTAAAGTATGGAATTTAAAAGGGATACAAAAGATTCAGGATTTATATTTGCCATGTGCAGACAACATAATGTCTTTTGAAGAGCTGAGGATCAAATTTAATCTCAATAGAACACATTTTTTTAAATATCTTCAACTTAGAAACTTTATTCGATCAAATCAAAATAAAGCTCTCACTCGACCTATTTATTCATCCTTGGAAAAAATGATGATGAAAGATAGTAAAAGAAAGGGTATTATTTCAGAGTTTTATAACTCATTGACACTATTTTCAAGTGAAAATTCACTGAAAAGATTAAACTACTGGAAAGAAGATCTGCAAACTGAAATTTCAGAGGAACAATGGGAATTGGCTTGTACAGAAGCTCAAACCAAATCAATAAATGCACGCCTTAAATTGATACATTTCAAATGGTTAATGCGGATGTATGTTACACCAGAGGAGTTAAATAGATACAACAAAAATATACCAGATACATGCACAAAATGCATGGAAAGTAAAGGAACCCTATTTCATTGTTTATGGGAATGTAGATTAATAAGAATGTTTTGGGAAGAGGTGAGGGTAACAATTGAAAAAATAATCTCAAAACAAATCATATTGAATCCTAAACTGTTTTTGTTGGGTCTGTACCCAGAAAAGCATAATTTTAATAAAAGTGAAAGAACATTCATAGACCTCAGTTTGCTTAATGCCAAAAAATGTATTGCACTATTATGGAAAAAGACTCATAGACCAGATGTGACTCAGTGGTTAAGACAGATGTTAACAAACCTTCCATTAGAAAGAATAACATACATACTGAAATCAAAGGAAATTGTGTTTGAGAATATATGGAGACCTTTTATTGATTATGTAAAAAATTTAAACATAACTTTTGAAGAAGAAGGTGAATGATGTGTGTGGACCTTGTAAATTCCAAACTGGTGAACATAATATGTATACTTATGTATTGGATTGTCTAGACTAAACAGAGGAGCATTGTTGAAGACTTGATTTTGCTGGTGGTTGTTGGTGTTTTTAGTGCATTTTTTTTTTTTGTAGTACTTTAGTGTTAGTGTTTGATTGTTTGTATCATGTTTGTTAAAAAAAAAAAGGTTCAATAAAGATATTGTGGAAAAAAAAAACTCTGAGTAAGTTGATGGAGGACGATAAACTATGGCAAATAAAATTGGGTTTAGCCTAAAATTGCTAAAATGCCCAATACTGAGGACCAGGCCCTCAAAGGACTTAGAATGCGTTTTTTGCTTTACATTAACTAGTAATTTGGAATGGTAAATTGTTGTTACTTCTCCTCCACAACCAGAACTTCTGGGATTTTGACAGTTTAAATAACCAGAGGGAGTTGATTCATTTAGATAGATAGATGTACTTTATTGATCCCTAACTGGGAAATTACAGCCAAACTGGGAAATTGCAGTTAAACCAACATAATCCTCTTGCCCTAACCAAGTCTCTGTAAGAGATATTAAATCAATCTGATGCCTGATCTGATCTCAGTTAACAGATCATGGACTAGCAGACACTTGGGAGTTAGAGACCTAATATTTAACAAACCGCATTTAATTTTTAAATTATGAGGAGGAACAGAGGCCAAATCATTAAATTTAGAGACTTCATGTTTAATTTGAGTTTTACCAGCTTTTTGTTTAATCACTTTGGGATGCTTATACATTATATTTTTATTTGCTTTGGAGGGAGCAGACAATGATTCTCTGATGGGGAAGACAGGGGCTAAGCTGAGGGGTGGCGGATGAAGAGGAGCTGCAGAGAGGCGTGTAAGACTGCGACGCTGCTTCCTGGTCCCAACTCTGAGTTGTCAAGGTTTTGGAAATTTGGATAAAAAAGATGCCAGATTGTTAGATAAATAAGAAGCACCATCCAAAGTGGGATGAATGCTGTCTCGTCTCATAAGACCAGGTTTTCCCCAAAATGAGCTCCATTTGTCTATGTAGCCCACATTGTTTGCAGGACACCACACAGACAGCCAGCAGTTGAAGGATGACAAGCGGCTAAACATGTCATCACTGGTCAGATTGGGGAGGGGCCCAGAGAATACGACAGAGGCAGACATTGTTTTGGCAAAGTCACACACCGATTCCATGTTAAGTTTTGTGACTTCCGACTGCCGGAGTCGGACGTTGTTAATGCCGGCGTGGATAAGTTGTGGAGTATTTACAGTTACTTTTAGCCTGCATTTTCAAATTTGACTCGATGTCGCCTGCTCTGGCCCCAGGAATGCATTTGACTATGGCCGCTGGAGTCTCTAGGTTCACGTTTCTGACTAGAGTTCGCCAATGATCAGAGTTTTTTCCTCAGCGGGTGTGTCGCTGAGCGGGAAAAGAAACATGAAGAGGTTGGTGGTGAACCGGGGCTTTGCGGCTAGGCTTCCTTCTCACCGTCACCCACCCAGTCTCCTCGCTTCTGAGGAGGACCGGAGGACCACTAACAGACTGCCCTATGCTAGGGAGCTCCGCTGCAGCTAAGGGCCATCTGTCATTGTTAACTGGCGCAGATGGTGTTTCAATGCAGCGGAGCTGGGATTCCAAATCAGACAATCTTGCCTCGAATGCCTCAAAAAGACAACATTTATTACATTTACCGTTATCACTAAAAGAGGCAGAGGTGTAGCTAAACATCTGACAGAGAGAGCACACCAGAGAAGAGGAAGGAGAGCTAGTAGCCATAGTGGCTAACCCGAAGCTAACAAAAACACTGATGAAAGGTGAACAGAAGGCTAAAGAGGGTGATTAGATTATACTGAGTGCGCACACAGGTGCAAGAGACTTGATAAATAGAAGTGAGAGCTAACGGTAGATGGAAAAAAGTGATTAAAATACAATTAAAGGAAAAATCCTCAGGAGAATGAGAAGCACTAACTACAGAGCATTATTATTACTCTGTGGTTAGCTCTCCTCATTCTTGATAATAAAGAGTTACATTATTGTAATGTAACCCAATATTAGACTCGATTGGGTTTTCTCAGAAAGTAGGAAATTCTACTCATTACCTCCACCATACATTGGACCTTGTTTTGACATATGGCATAGAAATAGAAAATCTTGTAGTGTCTCCTCATAACCCTGTACTGTCAGACCATTGTCTGTTAACCTTTGATTTTACTATTTCTGACTATTTGGCTCCTAAAGAAAAATATTATTACAGTAGATGCCTCTCAGATGATGCTGTTTCCAAATTTATGCAGATTGTTTCCTCTATGCCATGTGTCAACACAACAGAAATAAGCTATAGACAGCTTGCTCCTTCTGTAATTGATAACATGGTGGATAGTGTTTCAGCTTCTCTGCATCAGACTCTAGACTTGGTGGCCCCCTTAAAAAAGAAAAAGTCTAATCAGAGATTTTTAACTCCTTGGTTCAACACAGAAACTCGTAGCTTAAAACAGAAGACTCGTCAATTAGAAAGAAAATGGCGCTCTACTAATTTAGATGAAATCTATTTAGCTTGGAGAAATCATCTTTTAATTTATAAAAAATCTCTTAGAAAAGCTAGAACGAGTTATTACTCTTCATTAATAGAAGAGAACAAGAATAATCCCAGGTTTCTTTTCAGTACTGTAGCCAGGTTGACAAAGAGTCAGGACTCTGTCAATCCTAGCATTCCCTTAGAGCTTACTAGTCAGTTCAATAATAAAATTTCATCCATCAGACATAAAATCAATCAGATTCTTCACACAGTTAACTTAAATAGTGTAACTACTACAACTCCTTCAATTGATGTCTGTCTTGATGAGTTTACTCCAATCGACCTTTGTGAGTTAGACAAAATAGTTTCCTCATCCAAACCTTCAACTTGTCTTTTAGACCCTATTCCTACCAGGTTATTTAAAGAAGTCTTCCCACTTATTGGTAGCTTTATTCTTCATATAATCAATTCTTCATTAACTTTAGGCCATGTACTGCAGGCTTTTAAAACGGCTGTAATTAAACCCTTACTCAAAAAGCCAACGCTAGATCCAGGAGCTTTAGCTAACTATAGACCAATCTCTAATCTCCCTTTCATTTCAAAAATCTTAGAAAGAGTTGTTGCTACGCAATTATTTGACCATCTACAGGGAAATGGTTTACTTGAAGAGTTTCAATCTGGGTTTAGAATCCATCATAGTACTGAAACAGCCTTAGCGAAGGTCACTAACGACCTCCTCATCGCATCTGATAATGGACTGGTTTCTGTACTTGTCCTTTTAGACCTTAGTGCAGCTTTTGATACTATCGATCATAATATTCTACTTGATAGATTAGAACACTATGTTGGACTTAATGGAACTTCGTTGCAGTGGTTTAGATCTTATTTATCTGATAGGTTCCAGTTTGTTCATGTAAATAATGAGTTTTCTTTCAACTCAAAGCTTAGTCATGGAGTTCCACAGGGATCTGTGCTAGGCCCTACTGTTTTTAGTTTATATATGCTTCTGTTAGGCAACATTATTAGAAAGCACTGTATACATTTTCATTGTTATGCAGATGACACACAATTATACCTGTCAATGAAGCTAGATGATAGTAATCAATTAGCCAAGTTAGAAGCCTGTCTTAAGGAAATCAAAGCTTGGATGACTTGTAATTTTCTGCTAATAAATTCAGATAAGACTGAAATCATTCTTGTTGGTCCAAAAAACCTTAGAAATACCTTTCCAAATCAAACTTTCAGTTTGGATGCAGTTACTCTTTCTCTTAATAGCTCTGTGAGGAACCTTGGAATTATTTTTGATCAAGGTCTGTCCTTCAATTCACATATTAAATTTGTTTCTAAGACTGCCTTCTATCATTTGCGTAATATTGCCAAGATTAGGAGCATCTTGTCTCAGAGTGATGCTGAGAAACTGATCCACGCTTTTGTTAGCTCGAAATTAGATTATTGTAATTCTTTATTATCAGGCTGTCCTAAAACATCTTTAAAAGTCTTCAGCTGATCCAAAATGCTGCAGCAAGAGTTTTAACGTGTACTAGAAAGAGAGATCATATCTCTCCGGTTCTGGCCTCCCTTCATTGGCTTCCCATAGAGTTTAGAATTAAGTTTAAAATCCTTCTTCTTTCTCACAAAGCTCTAAACAGGCTCCTTTTTATTTAAAAGATCTGATACTACCGTATTATCCTAACAGAGCACTACGCTCCCAAAATGCAGGATTACTTGTAATACCTAGAATCTCCAAAAGTACAATAGGAGGCAGAGCCTTCAGTTATCAAGCTCCTCTCCTGTGGAACCAGCTGCCAATCTGGATTCGGGAGTCAGACTCGATCTCTGTTTTTAAGAATAGGGTTAAAACCTTCCTTTTTGATATAGCCTACAATTAGGGAGGGATCATGTGTTTCTGAACCCTCCCTTAGTTATGCTGCTAATAGGTTTAGACAGCTGGGAGACCTCCAGTAATGCACTGGGCTTCACTCCTTTCTTCACTCTCAATGAAATATTTTTGCTGGTCATTAACATCTGTTTGTTCTCTCCCATAGATTGAGTCCCCATCGTGCTGTTTGCTCTCTACATGTCTGTTCTTTTCCTCTTCTCTGTCCCTTCAACCCTCAGCCAGTCGCAGCAGATGACTGCCCCTCCCTGAGCCTGGTTCTGCTGGAGGTTTCTTCCTGTTTAAAGGGAGTTTTTCCTCTCCACCGTCGCCAAGTGCTTGCTCACAGGGGATCGCCTGATTGCTGGGGTCTTTCTGCAACTGTGGGGGTTCCCCCTACAGTTGATAGTGCTATGAGATGACTGTTGTTGTGAAATGGCGCTATATAAATTAAGTTGAATTGAATTGATTGCTGGGGTCTTTCTGCAACTGTGGGGGTTCCCCCTACAGTTGATAGTGCTAAGAGATGACTGTTGTTGTGAAATGGCACTATATAAATAAAGTTGAATCGAATTAAAGACAATAACCTCTTTCTGAACGTGGGAAAAACCAAGGAGATTGTGGTCAACTTCAAGAGGGGACACACACAGCATCCCCCTCTGATCATCGATGGTGCACCTGTGAAGAAGGTGAGCAGCACCACGTTCCTGGGGGTGCACATCTCTGAGGACCTTTCCTGGTCCAACAACACCACATCACTGGCCACGAAGGCTCAAACTCACCTCCATTTTCCTCCACATACTGAGGAGAGCACAAGTCCCATCCCCCATCATGTGCTCATTCTACCGGGGCACCATTGAGAGCATCCTCACCAGCTGCATCACGATGTGGTGTGGAAGATGCACTGCCTCCTACCAGAAGACTCTACAATGCACAGTGAAGGCAGCCAGCAAGATAATCGGTGCCCCTCTGATCCCTTTCTTGGACATCTACCTCACACACCTCACCAGCAGAGCCATCAACATTGCAGGCAACACCTCCCACCCCTCATACTCCTCCTTCAGCTCCCTGCCCTCAGAAAAACCCCAGCCTCTGGACCTGCTCCACAAGAGTGCTAAGCAGCTTTGTTCATCGGGCCATCAGGACCACGAACTGTGTCCACTCCCCCCACCCCACCCCTGGACCGTAACACACTCACCCTCACAATAACTACCTCAGCTGGTGGCACAGAAAGACTGGCACACCAACAGTAATACATCTGCTGCTGTATGTCTCTGCACTTTATTGCAACCATTTGCACAAATGCTATACCTGCTGCTGTCTGTTATTGCAATACTGATCATGTGCAGTAGTTTATCTTGTTTGCACTACGGTAATATTACTGTCCATAGACTGCTGGTGTTGTTTTTCATCCTTATTCCTTCTTTCCTTATATATTACACACAACATTAAGAGAGAGAGAGAAATGAAATTTCAATTCTCCTGTATGTCCTGTACGTATAGAAGTATTGACAAATAAAAATCTTTGAATGAGGAGCTTTGTTAAAGAAATGGGACAAAGTATAAATGTTTTTGCTATAATGAGGAATGTAACATTCATTTTTGAAACTATCAAACTAGGTTTAGTCAGTGACCGACGGCGAGGAGCTGGGAAAGAACAGACTGGGTGATACCAAATCTTCAGCTGCGGGGTGGGGGGTGGGGCATTGTCAGACTATGAAAAATGTTACATTTCCCCAAATTACAAGGTGGATTTTGATTTATATTCATGAAAAAGTAATATCTGAAAAGCATTTAAGGAGAATTGAATCTAGAAAAATAAAAAAAATAATGTTGAAGTTACATGGCCTCGAGGCGGCCTCGGCTGAGTTACTGATGCCATAGGTTTTGAGGCCCAGGATGTGACCGAGTCATTACCCTCTGTGACCGAGGCGGAAAAACGGCCTCAAGACTTCCAACTGTCACGAACTGGGGCTGGGATTCCTGCCAGACCCAGCTTTGTGGCTTTTTCTGTGTATTTATTTATATGTTGACCCCTCTTCTCTGTGTGCTGTGTCTGAGCTCTCCCTCAGGGTTGCTGGAGAGGATCCTCTACCATCAGATGACACTGCAGGTCCAGGTTCGCTGCAGGAGGTCACCCAGGGTCTGGCTTCTCCTGGCGAGGCGTCGCAGTCACTACCCCAGGACCTCCGTGAGTGCAGCTCATTCCCTGCCAGAGGCTGTTGTCTGGGTTCCCCTGCTGCTGTCCAGGTCTCTGTGGGTGCTGCATCTCATCCGGGGACCATTGTGGGTGCTGTGCCCCAGCTTGGAGCCAATGTGCATGCTACGTTCTGGTATGGGTCCGCCATGGGTGCTGTCCTCCAGCCAAGGTCCACCAAGGGTGCCGCAGTGCTCCTGCCCAGAGCCACCACAGGTTCAACTATTCTCCAGCCCAAGACCATCGACGGCATCATCTCTTTTCCCTCTCCGTCAGACGCCATCGGGGTCCGTCTTCCTTCGCCTGATGCCATCAGGGTTCCCCTTCTTTAGTTACCTGATGACACCGCAATCTCCTCTCCTCTTGTGGGCCTCCCTGTGGGAAGGCCACCTCCTGGGCCGCCTCTCCTGAGCTGGTGACTGAAGGACCCAGGCCGGCTGCCTGATAAACTGAGCCGTTGGGTTGGGTGGGCAATTTTCCCTGGCAGGCCACCTGACTCATTCTACCTGGCCGTCTGGCTGGTTTGGGACTTCAGCAGGTCACCAGACTGGTTGCACCATGCCATCCACTGGGACTCCCAAGCCATGTAGCTCCTGGACTTGGGGGGTTTAACTCTGTGTTTTTTTCTGGTGTGAGTCCTGAGCGGGCCTTTTGTTTTGTTATTTTGTATATTTATACAAACATTATACATTATAGTTTCCTCCTGTTTTCCACTATAATTCCTCCAGGTACCGACAGACACAAATGATTTCCTCTACTGATGAATTTATTCAGTCCATCTTGATACTTAGCAAAGGCATCTAATACGACTCTGATCTTTCCTGGTTTGTGCGGGTGATAGACCCCATGGTGTGGGATATACCATGCAAAACTGTTGGCTAACTCTTCATCAGGGACCTTTTCTGCGTCACCTCTGGAGATTATATCGTCCATAAAGTTTGTGTAATCATTGTAATATGTTTTGTCTTTCTTAAGTCTCCTTTCCAGACACTTCAGGCGATGCATTGCACATATTTTATTATCTGGTAACTTGGGTCTTTTGTCACAAAATGGTAATGGCATCTCATAGTGTCCGCTTTTGTTTTGTTTGATGTTCTCTCTGAGTTTTGTGAGAAACTTCAAATCTTCTTGAGACACAGGATTGTCATCAATGGCCTTTTCAGAGAAGTCTGCTTCGAGATCTTTGACAATGTCTGAAGGAGTGACGTCTCTTACTTTTGTTCTGTTTACATAGTGGACCTTGTTCTGAAGCTTTACAGAGGGCTTGAGCTCCGGAATGACTTTCTTAACAATAATGCAATGACTGATCCCAATCGCATCTCCATCGTTTAGACAGGGATTACTTTGTCCAACGATGCTCCAACCAAGATCTGTGCTCTTGGAATGTGAGCTTTATTGGCTGGAATAAACTCTCGTGTGTATGTAGGAGGTAGAGTTATTCTCTTGCTTGAATTAAAGTCACGAACTTGAAGATTTTGAAGTCTGTGAGACTGAACAACTGTAGTCGGGGAAGACATAGTAGACAACTCTAGTTTAACAGGTTCTTGGGTTGTCTCTCGCGAGTCTGCAGCTTCACTGAGAACAAAGGTAGTATTGCTTTGCGAGTCCAGTAAGGCATATACGAGGACTTCTTTGGGTTTAACAGAAGATGAAAGCCACACAGGAATGATTGCAGCTGTTTGTGTGTGATTTTCTTGACTTACAACTCTGTTTGTCGTAGCTGTGGCTGTAATTTGTTCTTGAGCTTGTTCGTTTTGACTAAGTCTTTCATTACTTGGGTTTCGCTTGTCTGGTGCCTGTCGTTCTTCTTTGTCTTTAACTCTATCTACATGAAGACAGGTAGGATGCTTTTTACTGCACTTTTCACAAATATTGCGGTTGGTACAGTTCTTCGAATGGTGACATGGTTTGAGACAACCAAAACATAGCTTTTATGACTGAATGAACTTGACTCGGTCTGCCACAGCTTTGTCCAGAAAACTTCTATTTGTGTAGACTGTGCTTGGGTTTCTTTCAGAATTTACACATTAGTTGTGTCTTTTCTTGTGAAGTTGTTATCAGTGTTTTAGCTCCAATTTGTCTCTGTCTTCAGAGGTCTTCAACTCCCACCTCCAGAAGAACTTTGACCACATTCTGAGGGAGTCTGGAGACATGGAGTCTGAATGGGCCATGTTCTCCACCTCTATTGTTGAAGCAGCGGCCCAGAGCTACGGCCGGAAGGTGGTTGGTGCATCTCGTGGTGGCAACCCCCGAAAACAAGTGGTGGACACCAGTGGTGAGGGGGGCCATTAAGCTGAAGGAGGAGTCCTATCAGGCTTGGTTGGCTTGTGGGACTCCCGAAGCAGCTGAGGAGTACCGGCAGGCCAAGTGGAGTGCAGCTCGGGTGGTTGCTGAAGCAAAAACCCTGGTATGGGAGGAGTTCGGTGAGGCCATGGAACAAGACTTTCGGTCGGCCTCGAAGAGATTCTGGCAAACTGCCCGGTGGCTCAGGTGGGGAAAGCAGCTCCCCATCCACACTGTGTATGGTGCGGATGGGGCGCTGTTGACTTCGACTGGGGATATCATTGGGCGTTGGAAGGAATACTTCGAGGATCTCCTCAATCCCACTGATACACCTTTCACAGAGGAAGAAGGGTTTGTGGTTGAGGGGGATGACTCGCCTATCACAGGGGCTGAGGTCGCCAAGGTGGTTAAAAATCTCCTTGGTGGCCGGGCCCCGTGGGTGGACGAGATTTGCCCTGAGTACCTCAAGGCCCTAGATGTTGTAGGGCTGTCATGGTTGACACGCCTCTGCAACATTACATGGAGGTCAGGGGCAGTGCCTTTGGCATGGCAAACCGGGGTGGTGGTTCCTCTCTTCAAAAAAGAGGACCGGAGAGTGTGCTCCAACTTTACAGGGATCACACTCCTCAGCCTCCCTGGGAAGGTCTATGCCAAGGTATTGGAGAGGAGAGTCTGGCCGTTGGTCGAACCTCGGATTCAGGGGGAGCAATGTGGTTTTCGTCCTGGCCGTGGCACATCAGACCAGCTCTTTACCCTCTCAAGAATTCTCGAGGGTTCATGGGAGTTTGCCCAGTCAGTTTACATGTGTTTTGTGGACTTGGAGAAGGCATTCGACCGCGTCCCTCGTGGTTTTTTGTGGGGGGTGCTTCAGGAGTATGGGGTATCGGGCTTGTTGTTACGAGCTATTCGGTCTCTGTACGACCATTGTGAGAGTTTGGTTCGTATTGCCAACACTCGGTCAGACTCATTCCCAGTGAAAGTTGGACTCCGCCAGGGCTGCACTTTGTCACTGATCCTGTTCATAATTTTTATGGACAGGATTTCTAGGCGCAGCCAGGGAACGGAGGGTGTCATGCTTGGTGACCACAGGATCTCATCTCTATTGTTTGCAGATGATGTTGTCCTGTTGGCTTCATCCAGCAATGACCTACAGTTCTTGCTGGGACGGTTTGCCACTGAATGTGAAATGGCTGGGATGAGAATCAACACCTCCAAGTCCAAGTTCATGGTCCTCAGCCGGAAAAAGGTGGACAGACAGATTGACAGATGGATCGGAGCAGCATCTGCAGTGGTGCGGACGTTGTACCGGTCTGTTGTGGTGAAGAGGGGGCTGAGCTCTAAGGCAAAGCTGTCAATTTACCAGTCAATCTACATTCCTACTCTCACCTATGGTCATGAGCTTTGGGTAATGACCGAAAAAACGAGATTGCGGATACAAGCGGCTGAAATGAGCTTTCGCCGTAGGATTGCTGGACTCACCCTCAGAGATAGGGTGAGGAGCTCAGTCATCCAGGAGAGGCTCAGAGTAGAACCGCTGCTCCTCCACATTGAAAGGAGTCAGTTGATGTGGTATGGGCATCTGATCAGGATGCCTCCTGGACGCCTCCCACTTGAGGTGTTTCGGGCACGTTCCACTGGGAGGAGACCCCGGGGCAGACCCAGGACTCGGTGGAGAGACTATGTCTCCCAGCTGGTCTGGGAATGCCTTGGTATCCTCTCTGAAGAGCTGGAGCAGGTGGCTGGGGAGAGGGAAGTCTGGGCTTCTCTGCTTGAACTGCTGCCTCCACGACCCGGACCTCCGGAAAAGCGGTAGAAGATGGATGGATGGATAGATTGTCTCTGTCTTGTAGGTTTTGACCTTTCTGCTTTATCAGGCTCACCTTGCTTTAGTGACTGTAGCGATGTAACAGGGTTACAGGCAATCTTCACTTCCTTTGTTAGGAATGCAACAAACTGCCTGAAGGTGGGAAACTGATTCGTTTGTTCTTCGATTTCAATAACTTTGTGGTTCCATCTAGCAGTGACCCAGTCTGGTAACTTGAAAAGAATCTTTATGTTCTCACTGCAATCGTGAAAAATCTCTAAAGACTTGATGTGAACCATTGCTGCTTCACAACTGCGCAAGAAGTCTGCAAAGTCTCTTTGCTCAAAGCTGTCCTTTGAGGTCATTTTGGGTCATGTGCGCCTCCGCGAGGTGCACATGACACCAACACTGTTGAAGACATTCTAAAGGTTAAACAAATCAAGTGGCATTTTGTTGTTTGGGGGCTACCGGGGGCTATTCTGGCTCCTGGCCTACATCACCACACTGGAGCTACAATACTCTGGCATCACTGCAGTATTACTGCAGTGCTATGGCAAGGATGCAATATTATCATGATACTGTATCATTAGCCAAACCGGGCACAGACATTTGTAACCTGAAGCAAAAGGACCCCCCCCCACCCCCACCCCACACACACACACACACACACTCTGATTTTAGGAGTCACTGTCTGCATGATGAAGACAATATATGAAGTAGATGGAAATTTATCAAAAAGCCACAGATTTAAGATAAGATAAGATAAGATAAGCCTTTATTAGTCCCACAACGGGGAAATTCCAGGATTGCAACAGCACAGGGATAGCAACACTCAGAGCAACAATCAGAAGGCAAGAAAAAACAAGCAAGCAAGAGCAGCTAATATACATATGTACATATTACTATAAAATATATATATACACACACACAGACACACAGTGCAGAGCATTGTAGCTGGATGGAATAAATACAGTATATGAATATATGAACACACAGTGCAGAGCATTGTAGCTAGATGGAATAAATATGTAAATATATAAACACACACAGTGCGGAGCAATGTAGCTAGATGGAATAAATATATAGATATATAAATATAAACACACCCAGTGCGGAGCATTGTTGCTAGGTGGGATGAAACAGCATAACCGTCTATTTAGTTATCCTACATGGTATGATTATGTGCCCATACATATTCTCACCCTCCATAGCGACCGGTATGTTCCTAGTTGTATGCCGGAGAGGACCATTGTGTAATTTATAATTACACAATTAATTACACAATTAATTTGTAGTTTATAAGATATAAAGTAGTTAATACATTACAAAAGTCAAAAATTTATGAGAGTAAAAACATTTATGCATTTACTGGAAAAAGTTGTAAAATTAAAAGACAAATTTAGTAAAAGGTAGAAACATATAAAAGTCAGGCAGGGCAGTTTGTCCTTAAATCAGCATCATGGTTAATTGACACCTTTGTGTCATTTATTACCTCCGCCAGGCCGAAAAGGCCAGGAGGAGGTAATGTTTTTGCCAGGGTTTGTGTGTTTGTCTGTTTGTCTGTCTGTCTGTTTGTCTGTTTGTCTGTCTGTTGGTTAGCAAGATAACTCAAAAAGTCTTGGACGGATTTCAATGAAACTTTCAGGCGTTGTTGGAAATGGTACAAGGAAGAACTGATTAAATTTTGGGGATGATCCGCATCACCGTCTGCATACGGGAATTTTTTAAAGCATTTTTCCACACTGTGACATACGGCCATTTTCAACATGTGCGCAGGCGCAATGGAGGCCGCTGGGCGTCGTGTCTGACCAACACAAACTCCGCCTTCTTCAACGTTTTAGCCACAAAAGCACGCGGAAAACACTGCTGCCCTGGGCACGCCAGTGTGGCTGTTTTTGCGCCACGCTGCAAAACCTGACACGGCCACCTGTCCGCCGCCCCATTATTTGCCACAAATTCCCCGCCCAGCTATAGGCGCTGCGTAAAAACGACCTCTCTGCCGGGGAAGACTCTAAATTCTGTTTTGCCGCGGAGCGCAACCCCAATATAATATAAAACCCACGGCAACCTGTCTAACCAATCTGCATCCGTCAGTGGAGGAGATGGACACACCAACACTTCAGTTTATTACCTCCGCCAAGGAGCCAATGCTTTTACTACCGTAAAACGGGGCTATAAGGGACGGCGGGGTAATATGGGACACTTTTCTAAATGTAATTCTGCTTTTTTAATTTTGCTTCCGCCTAGATTTGATGAAGGATTCATGGATATTTGACAATAACAACACAACTCAGCGTCCTGCTCAAAATAAAAAAAGCAGAATTACATTTAAAACATTTCCCACAAAAGTGTCCCTTATTAACCCGCCGTCCCTTATAGCCCCGTTTTACACTACTGAACCACTAATCCTATCACTATCACATTGATTGTCATTCATTAATTGTCTGTTTATTGCACTGTCCATGTCAAATAAACAAATAATCATTGTGAATCCAATTGCTAGTCATATCTTTTCATGCTCAGGGAATCTGAAAACGTACACACAAACACTGTATGGGGGGAACTGTGCCGCTTGGCGGAGGTCTGCGCTCTCCAAGTGCTTTTCTAGTTATTGTTATTTTTTCCTCCCTTCTTCTTACTGACGAGGCTCATAATTATTAATCAACACAAGAGTGTGGTGTCACATGACTGCGGTGTGGTGGTACATGAGCATCCCCGAACAGCACACATACACCGGCCCAACGTCGGCCCAACATACAGAGTTAACATCGATAATACATCTTATGGAGTTCATTTTCACGTTGGTAAGACAGGCAAGACGACCTCTATAAGACGTATTCCCAATGTAAACCTGCTGATGTTGGCCTGACTTATGTGTGCTGTTGGAGTAATATGATTAAAAAAACCATTTCACGCACAAAATAAACATGGGCCAGTGTTTCCATATGCAGTATATATAAGATGACCAATCACATAAACCTGCCATTATGACATCAGTGTGAGAGTCATTAGCAGTTAACAAGACTTTTGGTCCTGATATCATTACTACTGAACACAAACACCTGGTTTTTCTAGTCAGTCCAGTCATGTTTCTGGTCTGTCCCCATGAACAGGACCTGATGGAGAGTGACAGCATCACTCTGGACTGGATGTTTCGGTATTCGCTCATCAACGACATCGTCAAGGTAACCACTGCTGACCAATCATAATTAAGTCATCACTAGGGGACCGTTTTCTAATTATCATAGTTATTATCCGTCTCCAGGGGATGTCTTTCCTCCACAACTGCGTCATCGTCTCCCACGGTAACCTGAAGTCGTCTAACTGTGTGGTGGATAGTCGCTTTGTCCTCAAGATCACCGACTATGGTCTACAGAGTCTGAGGACCAGCAGCTGTCCAGAGGACACACACACCTTCTACGCAAGTATGACCCACACCATTGGAGACACATGATAGGACATGATAGGCTCCACCCCCTAATTAACACCACACACACACACACACACCTCTGTCCCCTTCCAGGTAAACTGTGGACGGCCCCAGAACTCCTCAGAATGGACTGCCCTCCCGCCTGTGGGACCCAGAAAGGGGACGTCTACAGTTTTGGGGTGATCCTCCAGGAGGTGGCGCTGCTCAGAGGAGTCTTCTACTTGGACGGGTGCTCCCTAAGTCCTAAAGGTCAGAGGACACGCTGGGACAGGACATCAGGGGACACCAGGGGAAATCAGAACATCAGAGCATGTCGAGGGATAATACCCATGTTTTTATTCAAGACATCTGGGGACATCAGAGAATGCCAGGGGACACTGGGACATAGGAGGATATTAAGGGACAATACCTGTGTTTTTAACTCAAGATGCCAGGGGACACAAAGGGATGCCGGGGGACACCAGAGGATATCAGGGGACAATATCTGTGTTTTTAATTCAAGACATGAGGGACATCAGGAGACAGCAGGGGACATAAACCTGTAATAATTATAGCCTGAAATATTTTTTTTAAATGCTGCAAATTTACAGGGGAAAAAATTTGAGAAAATCATAAATTTAACAGAAAAAATTGAAAATTTGTGTGAAAAATCTGAAGATGAATAATAACTGCTGCTCCTTGTTTTGTGGTGTTTCAGACCTGTGAGATGAAGATTTAATTAATAATTGTCGTTTTAAACAGAACTGAGATAAACTGGTTTCTTCTGCTGAAGCTCCTGCAGGGTTCCTCTCACGAGGAGCTGGCGCCCCCCGGTGGGCCCTGATGATCATTACAGTAGACGAGCTTCAGTCATGGAAACATCGATCAGACTGCTGATGCTTATTGGCTGAAAATCTTAATATCATCATGGAAAAATACAAGAAAGATTCTGATATTTTACATCATTTTAGTTTTCATGTTTTTCAGAGACAGGGCAGCGAGGTGGCAGAGTGGTTAGCACTGCGGCAGCACAGCAACTCACCCTTGGCCGGGGGGTCCTGGGTTCGATCCCAGCCCCCGACCAACAGTGATCTGTGTGGAGTTTGCATGTTCTCCCCATGTCTGCGTGGGTTTACTCGGGGATTTCTCTGGTTTCCTCCCACATATCAAAAACAATTTAAACAAAAACTAAAGGAAGAAATACTCCAAACATATATAGAAGATGACATGTAAAATCACATAAGGATTGGCATATAAGATAAGATAAGATAAGATAAGCCTTTATTAGTCCCACAATGTGGAAATTCCAGGATTGCAACAGCACAGGGATAGCAACACTCAGAGCAACAATCAGAAGGCAAGAAAAAAAAAAGCAAGAGCAGCTAATATACATATATGTACATATTACTATAAATATATACAGTATATATATATACACACAGACACACAGTGCAGAGCATTGTTGCTAGATGGGATGAAACAGCATAACCGTCTACTTAGTTATCCTACATGGTATGATTATGTGCCCATACATATTCTCACCCTCCATAGCGACCGGTATGTTCCTAGTTGTATGCCGAAGGGGACCATTGTGTAAGTCTATTGCATCTTTTGCATTGAAAACTATTAGGTCGTCACATCTTTTTGCTATCTCTGCGAGCAGCCCTGCTTAGGTTGTACAGTCTGACAGCCGTTGGTAGGAAGGACCTGCGAAACCTCTCGGTTGTGCACCTGGGATGATGTAGTCTGCTGCTAAATGAGCTCCTCAGTGCATTCAGTATGTCCTGCATAGGGTGGAACTCGGACTCCAGCAGAGATGACAGTTTAGCCACCGTCCTTCTCTCTCCTATCTCCTCCATCGGGTCAAGGCGTTGCCCCAGGACAGAGCTAGCTTTCTTGATCAGTTTGTTCAGTCTCTTCCTATCGGCTGCGGTAATGCCACTGCCCCAGCAGACCACTCCAAAAGACAATTTTGCACCGCTGAATCCGAAAATGACATCCAATTCTCTCGATCAGGTCAGGTTTTTATGCTAAGTTGTAAGCAGTTGTACAGTTGTACTGTAAATTGAATAGTAGACATTGATAATGGTAAGTACATGACCTGATTGAGCAAAACCAATGTCATTTTTGGATTCAGCACATCAAAATTGTCCTAAATCAGCTAAAAAAAAAACCTTAGACAATAAATTTGGTGTTGACCAGAGTTATCGGTCTCTGCTATTGGTTCTAGTATTAGTCAGGTACAAAAAGGGACTACTGGAGTGGTGGCCTAGAGGGAGAGCATCCACCCCACAACCGGGAGGTCGGGGTTCAAGTCCTGGCTGGGTCATGCCAAAGACCATATAAAAATGGAGCTTCCTGCCGTACAGCTTGGTGCTTGTCAAAAATGTAATGGAGGCAGGAAATGTGGGCGGCGGTGGCTCAGGAGGTAGAGCAGGTCATCCAATAACTGGATGGTTGGTGGTTCAAATCCCTCTCTCCCCAGACATCCTGCTGTTGTGTCGCTGAGGAAGACACTTTACCCACCTTGCCTCCAGTGTCCACGACTCTGTGTATGAATGTGTATAAATGTTCAGTAGCGGACGGAGAGGCCGTTGGTGTGGATTGGCAGCCACATTTCTGTCAGTCTGCCCCAGGGCAGCTGTGGCTACAGAGGTAGCTTTACTAGGGGTGTTGGAAAAAAATTGATTCACATAAGAATCTAAATTCTCATTTTAAATGATCCAGAACTGACTCAAAAATTAAGATTTGATTTTTTTTAGTTTTTTTTTTTTTACAGTGGTGCTGGGGTCCCGTCACGTGACACGTATTGCCAGTTTGTGATACACAGTTACACACTGACGCTGCTGACGCAGGAGAACCACACAGACTAGCTTACTAAGGTAGCAGCCAGATGAAACAGTCGGAATAAAGGAAAAAATGGGGCAGCAAGAAATTCCAGACAGGTTCATGTGCAACTCCCAGACTCCGTCAACACCCCTTCAACTAGTTACACTCCTTCAGCAAATTCATCATCATCATCATAGCAGTCTGTCGTGGGCGACAATGACTGTTTCATTTAGGTCTGATCAGATTCCTCCACACAGCTCTGTCCTTAGCCTTCCACTGTCAGGAACTCCTGTCTATGTCCAACTTCTTCAAGTTTCTTTTTACAGTGTCTTTAAATCTGAGCCTTGGTCTACCCTGATTGCGTTTGTCCTCGCATAACTGTGAGTAGAATAAATGCCGAGGGAGACGCTGGTGTTCCATCCTCTCAACATGTCCGAGCCATCTCAGGTTCGTCTGTATTAGCATGTCCTCCATTGATGGTAGACCAGCTCGTTTCAACACTTCTTGTTACGTGTGGCTCTGGGGAGCCACACAATGAGAGCCGAGGGCGAGCCAGTGAGTTGTGATGTTTTATTTGTAGCGAGGGGTGAGGGATAAGGAAAGCACAGATACTCATACAACGTAACACTCACGAGTAGTACAGCACCAGAGTAGAGAGCTGGCACCGGGCATAGGGGTACCAAGGCATGAAAACTCACAGCGGGTAACACTCACAAGTTTTGCAGCCAGACGAGTAGAGAGCTGGCACCGGACATGAGGGTTCCAAGACACAAGAACTCATACAAGATGACACTCACAGGTTATACAGTAAGGCGAGCAGAGAGCTGGCACCGGGCATAGGGGTTCCAAGGCACAAATACTCCTTACGGGATAACACTCACGAGTAAAGCTGCCAGATGAGTAGAGAGCTGGCACCGGATGTAAGGGCTCCAGCCTAACAGTGCTTAAGTCGCAGCTCCAAATGATCGGAGCTGCTCCTTTTTATCCTCATTAGCAGCGCCTCAGCTGATGAGGATTAATTGGGCCCCAGCCGTCCCGTAACGCTGACAGCTGGGAGCCCGCTGAGATGCTGTCCAATGAGAGACAGGGAAGGAGGGATATGGTCTGAGCGCTGGACGACCCGGCGTCTCATCCCATGGTGACAGAGCCTCCCCCTCACGGTCGGGCTCCGAACGACCCGAAACATCCGCCCCCCCACCACCACCACCACCACCACCTAGGGTGGGTGGAAGGGAGGCAGAACCGGAGGGAGAGAAACAGAGAGAGAGAAAAAAAAGACAAATAGACCATGAACAAATACAGAGTACCAGGGCAGAGAAAAAAAACCCCAAATACAATAGTCTATATCGCACAGGAAATAATTAAACCAGGGCACAGATGGGGAGAATACTGAGCAAGGTCACAGGTAAAACACACTACTCAAATAACACACAAATAATGTTTAGACCGGGGCAAGGAAGAGAAAAAAAAAAAAACACCAAGAAGGTGACAGGGACAAACAAGGCAATTACAGAGTACGGTTGAGAGGGAAACAAAACGCATTACTCCATAATGCACAAACAAGGCTAGGAACAGGACAAAAAATGATGAAAACGCTGAGTACGGATAATAAAAAAAAACACAATACACAGCGCTAAATATATAGATTCACAGAGGACAGAGAAAAAAAAACACAAAGAAGGTGACAGGAACAAATGAGGCAATTACAGAGTACGGTTGAGTGGGAAACAAAACACATTACTCCATAACGCAACACTACTCAATAACACACAAATAATGTTTAGATCGGGGCTAGGGAAAGCCCACCATGAAGGTGACAGGAACAAATGAGGCAATCACAGAGTACGGTCGAAAGGGGAACAAAACACATACTCCATAATGCACAAACGAAGCCAGGTACAGGACAAGAATGACGAAAACGCTGAGTACGGATAATAAAAAACACAATACACAGCGCTATGTATATAAAGTCACCTGGAGGACAAAAACTACACCCGAGTGACCTTAATGCTTACAGAAGGTAAGCGGCACCCGAGGAATATGGCAGGCAGAGTCCAAAAAGGCCGGGATTGTTCCGGTGGTCTCCCCGCCCATTGTCCAGTTGGTGAACCGGGGAAAAGGGAAAGTTCGGACGGCCCACTCCAGACCCAGGTCCCAAGAAACAAGTCCACCGGTGGCCGTGCCAGGCCACCCAGAAGCAAACACAGTTCGTCGGGGGGTTGGACCAGATCGCCGAACTGAAGGTCTTGCGGGTCGGGCAGCCGACCCGGCTCACTCAACCACCAGGACCGTTGAGACGGGCGAGGGGTCAAAGCGGACCCCAGTGGAAGAGGCTCGGGGGAGAGCCAATGACGAGGTGGATGAACGTCAGACCGCAGGGAAACAGCCACCCCCTCACCGGACCTGGACAACACTGGTGCAGCACCCACGTCGGACCCCGATTGGGCCTCAGGCTGACCCACGTCGGACACCACTGGAGCGGAACCCATGTCGGACCCCGATTGGGTCTCGGGCGAACCCACGTCGGACACCGCTGGAGCAGCACCCACGACAGACCCCGACTGGGTCGGCACCGCACCAGAACCGACCTCCAACGTCGAACCTGGACCCTCCAGCACCACGAGAGATGGCAACTCCTTGCCGGTGACCCTGGAAGAAGGCTCAAGAGAGAAAACAGAACCGGGATCAGGATCACCGGCAGCGCCAGAACCCGGCAAGATGAGCTCGGATGCAGCGGGTGGCTGCACCCAGCTCATCTCCCCTAGAGACAGGCTAAAGTGCTCAAAGATATGAAGGGAAAAGAGAAAGTAGAGCACTTGCCTGATCTCGGGTTCTGACGCCGTCCAGGACTGCGAAGATCCAGGATCCGTCGTCAGGAGGTCATTGTCAGGCTCCCACTCAGCTGCGTCGGGCCCCACAGCCGGCACGATGGTCAGCGCAGCTTGAGATTCCTCCAGCACTGGTAACCACGCCGACGGTCCACACGGCGTGATGGCAGGAGAACCTCGTCCAGCTGGACCGAACCGCTCCTCCGTGGAGACCCAGGGACCCTTGGTCGTCGGCGCAGACTCCACGTAGCAGTCAGTCTTCCTCCTCCGTCCACAACGTAGCTGCAGAACCGGAACCGCAGGCCCTCCCCTCATCCCACGACGTTGACCCGGAGCCGGGGACCGCTCAGCGGAGAGAGACACAGAGGGCGCAGGATTAAGGACACAGGTTACAGCAGGTGGTGGGAGTTCAGGGAGCTGCGGACCCCGAACTCCACCTCCAGGAGTATGACAGAGCAAATCACTAAGTTGAAGTGAACAAACTGGGACTTGCCTGTCTCCTGGAGACTGGATGTCGCCTGCTGCAGTGGACATTGCTTCTCCCTCTCCCCGCCGGGCGATAACGGACGACCCCCTGGGAAGCCGTCTGAGGACCGCTCGTGTTGTCTCCAGAAGAGGGCTCGCCAGGCCGGGATTCCAGGCGCACACAGCAGTCGGAAAGCGCGTCGAGGAGGAGGGGGTGACAGCCGAGATGAGCCGGCCCGAATACGCTGGCGTGACAGCGGGGGGAAGAGGCTCAGGGGACAAGGTTGTGAAATCTCCACTCTGACGAGGCGAAGAGGTGACAGCTGCATGGGGGGAAAGGTCCTGGCGGCAGCTCGGAACTGGATCCGGACGGGGTTCGTGCTGAGGCGATTTGGCAATGTGATAACGGCCATTCCCAGTGGACAAGCGAGGGGGAGACCCAGGAATCACCGCTCCTGAGCTGAGACCGAGGCGAGGAGGGCGTTGAACTCGGGAAAGCTTCGTAGCCCTGGACTCCTCTCCACCAATCTCACCGCCGCCGCCACATGCCTGATGATGGTAAATGGGTGCACAGTGGAGCTCGCAACAGCCACTCGGTCCCGGACCTTTACCGCTGTCAGCTGCAGCTCCTTCGGGGGAATCCCGAGTGACGTTGTGCAGAACGGGGGAAGCCCTCTGGGTGGCGCGAACTCCCGGGCTGGAGTGGAAGCAGGAGTGGGATCCCGAAGCGAGGGGCGACGTCTCATCCACTTCGGCTTCCTGCCGGGATTTCCTTCCAACCCGCGGAGCTCCTCTCGCTGTGCAGCGATGGCGTCCCTCCTGGCACAGACCTCGGGATGATATGAAAGGCGAAGGTGACTGTCCAGGAGATTCTCAGCACGGCCCAGATGCCAGCGTCTCGTGTTGGAGGCGTCGTGCAGGGTGAAGAGCGTCCTGTCGACAGTCCCCGGGATGGACCTCAGCTCGTCGCCCTGGTGTCGAACGTGACTCCTGGGAGACGGCATGCTAACAGCGCTGACACCCGGACTGGAAGGTACAAGTCCACAACAACTCACGGCCGCCGGCAACTCATCTGGCTGCGACTTACTGTTACACAATGAGAGCCGAGGGCGAGCCAGTGAGTTGTGATGTTTTATTTGTAGCAAGGGGTGAGGGATAAGGAAAGCACAGATACTCATACAACGTAACACTCACGAGTAGTACAGCACCAGAGTAGAGAGCTGGCACCGGGCATAGGGGTACCAAGGCATGAAAACTCACAGAGGGTAACACTCACAAGTTTTGCAGCCAGACGAGTAGAGAGCTGGCACCGGACATGAGGGTTCCAAGACACAAGAACTCATACAAGATGACACTCACAGGTTATACAGTAAGGCGAGCAGAGAGCTGGCACCGGGCATAGGGGTTCCAAGGCACAAATACTCTTTACAGGATAACACTCACGAGTAAAGCTGCCAGATGAGTAGAGGACTGGCACCGGACGTAAGGGCTCCAGCCTAACAGTGCTTAAGTTGCAGCCCCGAATGATCGGAGCTGCTCCTTTTTATCCTCATTAGCAGCGCCTCAGCTGATGAGGATTAATTGGGCCCCAGCCGTCCCGTAATGCTGACAGCTGGGAGCTCGCTGAGATGCTGTCCAATGAGAGACAGGGAAAGAGGGATATGGTCTGAGCGCCGGACGACCCGGCGTCTCATCCCAGGGTGACACTTCTATGTTGGCTATCTTGTCTTTCCATGAGATGTTCATTATGGCTCGAAGGTGTCTCATCATGTACGCGTGGATTTTTCTTCACCTGGACTCTGTAGACAGTCCAAGTTTCAGCACCGTACAATAGAGTAGCCAGTACTGTTGCTCTGTACACTTTGCATTTCACACGGATAGACACATGTCGATTGTTCCACAGTCTCTCCCTCAAGTTTCCAAACACAGCGCTCGCTCTTCCTATTCTGAGAGATAGTTCATCCTCCAGACTAGCATTCTCTGAAACAGTACTCCCTAGATACATGAAAGTCTTGCACTTGACTAGTGGCTCTGTACCAATGCTGATCTCTTCTGGTAGTGATGTTGATAACTGTAACTTTGGTGGTTGATAAAGGCACTCTGTCTTCTTGATGTTGATTTGGAAGCTGAATTGGCTAGCTGGTCTTGCAAATTTCTCCACTAAAGATTGCATATCTTCCGCACTGTGTGCAACTAGAGCACTGTCGTCGGCAAAGAGCATTTCTCTTACTACCTTTATCGATGTCTTACTCTTGGCTTTAAACTGTGCCACATTGAACAAGTATGCTTTTTTCCTTGTTTGAATGTATACTCCTTCTGAAATGTCTTTGAAGGCCACCTCAAGCATGGCTGCCAGATACAGCGAGAAGAGTGTAGGTGCCAGCACACACCCTTGTTTCACCCCATTGCTTACTGAAAAGTCTTTAGATACTGAACCACTCATTGCCACGTTTGCTTGCATACCTGTATGGAGTGCCTCGATCAGGCTGACAAACTTCTCTGTATAGCCATATTTCTTGAGTACCTGCCAAAGTCCTTGTTGTGAAACAGTATTGAAGGCTTTACTGAAGTCTATGAAGACTACATGAAGCAGCATGTTCTGTTCGATACACTTTTCTTGAACCTGTTTCAATCAGAAAATCATGTCCATTGTGCTTCTTCCACTTCTAAAGCCGCACTGGGTTTCCGGTAGTACATTCTGCGAGATGTGTTCACTAAGTCTGTTAAGTAGTACACGTGAGAGAATCTTACCAACAGTGGCTAGCAGTGATATAGCTTGGTAATTTCGACAGTCTTTCCTGTCACATTTCTTGAACAAAGGCACAATACTTGCATCCTTCCAGTCTTGAGGTACTTTCTGGGCATCCCATATCTCTTGGATGAGCTTGTTCAGGCAGTTGGTCAGCTGAACACCACCAAATTTCCACACTTCTGCTGGAATTCCATCCCTTCCTGGAGCTTTACCATCCTGTGTTGTCCTGATAGCTGCCATGAGTTCATCAAAATTTGGTGGTTCATCCAGACTTGATACAGCTGGTCGCTGCACTTGAGCTTCTTTAGCCTCTTCAGTGAGATCTCCAGGGTTGTTTAGTAGTTGGTCAAAGTGGTCTGCAAATCTGTCCAGGAGCTTGTCTTTCTCCTGCAAAACCGTTTCACCATCCATAGCCTTTAGTTGGATCAATCCTCTTGGTTTAGGGCCGTAGATTTCTCTCAAACCTGTGAAGAATGTTTTCATGTCCTTCCTGTCTGCTGCAGTTTGAAGTTCCTCCGCTTTTTCATCTGTGTTCTGGGGGGAGCCCTGTGGTGACCCACAGCACTCTACAGGAACATTTCTCACACTCAGCATGTCTGCAGGAAGCAGACGACAATTTGCATACGGACAGAGAGCCCCTGGGAGACAACCAGAACAATGGACTATTGTTTATACATCCCTGGATTAAGAAGAGGACGTCCGGGCGCCAGTTGGTCATGCTAATCATGTGTATTGACTGATATGTATACCAATATGCCAATGTACCATGCATTCTCTCTGTCTGTATAAAAGAGCTTACTATACATGCCTCAAAAAGACAGTAACACAGTTGCTCAGAGCTACGACATGTCTCATTTTTGATGGAGGAAATAAAACTCTGCAGCCTTCCAGCTCTTTGCATCTCGCCTGATCATATTCCTCTACAACAGGGGTGTCAAACTCATTCCATGGAGGGCCAAGACCCTGCAGGTTTTACTTCCACCCAGTCTCTTCAACAGGTGTTTTCACTGATCAGCAATCAGTAGGAAGAAATTCAGAGAAATCACCTGTTGAAGACACTGGGTGGAGGTAAAACCTGCAGGGTCTTGGCCCTCCATGGAATGAGTTTGACACCTGTGCTCTACAACTTCAGTTTATATTTGTGTAGGTTTAAGATTAATGCTGCTTATCTTTTGCATCAATTGATTCAGTTCTGATTGAATTTGTTCTTTGTACCTCGGTGAAACTGAGGCCTACAGTAATCACAAGTGCATCTGTGTGTGTGTGTGTGTGTGTGTGTGTGTGTGTGTGTGTGTGTGTGTGTCCGCCTTTCTGTTTCAGCTTGCCCAGTCAAAATTAAGTGGAACTAAAGGCTTGTATCATTGTATCACCATATTTTCTCGACTTTTAATTTGCCAGAATTGCGAGATAAGGCTTTGTTTTCAAAATAAACACAAATTTAACTCACCATTTCTGTCAATGCAGCCGTGAAAAAAAGTATTCTCATAACTATGCTGGGTCGCTAGAGACAGCAGTGTGACTTTTTTTTACAGCAGGATGGACCACTTCCGTGACATCACTAGGTTGCTTAGTAAACTTAGTGCTCAGAGGCATAGTTGCCAAGTCCAATTATTATAAGTGACTTTGGGCTTGTTTTTCTCTAAAGTCGCTTTTAAATCTCATCAGTCATGGGTTGTGGGTTTTGGGGCTTGTTCTTTAATGTGTAGTTGCTGATTTGGGCTTGCTTTGCTGTGTGTGACAGTTCTCCCTGTTATGTCTGTATCCAAGAACCAAGAATGAGGCTGGATGTTGAACTGAACGCAACTTTATTGTTGACTCACTCTCACAGTACAAGCGCTCCCGTCAGGCAGAGGCGGAGTCAAAGAGACCGCCCCTCCTACACACAGCCCTCCAATACCCCGGGTGGCGGCGGAACCAGTAAGGTGGAGCCACCACCCATGTCACACAGTAATATGTCCTAAATACAACACACACCCCCCCCTTCAAAAAAAAAAAATGGTCCAAACACATACATCGAGACCCTCCCCAATTTGGAACCCGAATCACATGCCAACACTGAACAAAAATATTTAACCTATAAGATACACACGGAACAACTAAAGCTAGGGAGAAAATGGTGGACTATTGTTTCACCTCCACATGGCTACACGGATTATTCTGCCGTCTCTACTAAAACACAGTCCATTAAACAGAAAACTGCCGTGTTCCTAAAATAAACAGTAGAAAACACAAAACAATCCTATTAACAGAACCAGTATACAATAATATAGAACCCGGTTATCCCCAATTCCAACATAATGTAATAAACAGATTGCCCCAACCATCAGTCTGCCCCAGTAAAGGAACCATCCCCTGGAAAACAGTGGGACAGTTCCCCTCCAGAGCACCTTCTTTTCTTCGCTCCAGGGGATAACCCACGTCGAAGCCCAAACACCTTCTTCTCCTCTGTGGTGAACCGCAGCTCATTGGGGTGCCTCGATGAGCCATCAACACAGCTGGAGATAGCCATCCTCCCCAACAGCCACTACCTACAGCCGCCCCTGGTCGTCTTGTCATCTGCGCTTGCCTCAAACACCTCTCGACCGAGCCTTCTCCTTGGGTTGGACCACATCTGCAACCCCTAGAGGAGCCCGACTCGGCTTCCAGTGTCCCTGTGTGGCACATCGTTTTACCGTGCCAGCCAGTCCTGCCCCACTCGCTTTCATTTTCACCACCAGTGAAGCTGTTGTGACCCCTTGCTCCTCAGTACCTTCTAGCTGAACTCCAGAAGCAGAATGGGCCATCCACTTGGCTCCACCCGCCATCACGGGCTTCCCACTGCACCGCTCAGTTCCCTCAACTCGGGTTACTTGGGCACTTTCACCGGAACCATCCCGCGATGGCCCTGGGTGGGGTTGGTCCTGCTCATCATCCAGAATACTAGGCCAAGGCTCGGCCCATACCACATCATCCAGCACTCACAGAACCGGCCGGTCCCACAAACCTCAGCCTGACCACTCCTCTCCAACACCGCTGGTAATGGTGAAGCCCAGTCCATAAAAGAGGTCACACCACATTACATTCTCGCCACAGGCAGTCGCAATGAACTTCAGGTTGGACACCTCCGCCGACTTGTACCTAGCTGTCAGTTCCACTGAACCCACCATGGCCAATGTTCTTCCACCATACCCACACAGCAGTGCTGAATGACCTCTCACACGGTAATATGGGAAGAAACTCCTCACGGTAGACCAATTCAACACGGACCTCACCACATCCATGTCAATCAGTAGTAGCACTGCCACCCCGTCCAATTCCACCATACAGTAGGTACGACCATCGGTGCTCGGGGAAACGGTGTGGATGACCGTGGGACTTGAATGAATGAATGAATGAACCTTTATTTCGGATAGATTAAATGTAAAGATTAAAAAAAAAGAAGAGAATAATATAACAAAGGGAGAAAAAAATCCAACAAGGTCAAATTAAACAATAACTCCTCTGATTATACAGTTCAACATAAGTTTTCCGAAATGGGTGATGGCTGAAGCCGCAGCTTATATTGCCCACCCATATTCCATCCAAGAATTCAAAAGAAAACAAAACAACAACGATTACAATTCAGAACAAAGCTAAGAGAAAGTGTGACAAAAAACTAAGCAACAACACAACACAGACTGGATATGACAATCCTTATGTGATTTTACATGTCATCTTGTATATATGTTTGGAGTATTTCTTCCTTTAGTTTTAGTTTAAATTTTCCAAGCGTTGTACATTGTTGTGTATGCAGTTACTCCTTTGTTACTTTGGAATGTCGTTTGCCACAAAGTACTGATCCAACCTTTCCACGTATGTTGTCCAGTCCTCCGATGCGCTATCAAAACTGTCCATTCTCCCAATTATCCCCGCCATGGTTGGTGCCGTATTAACCGTCGGGTTTGTACTCTCTGTGTACACTTCGAGTTGCAATGAGTTAGCTTTTATCACAGTCAACAGTCACACTCACGACGACTCGTGTCCTCTCCGTGTCGGAATATCCATTCACAGATCCCGTCCTCGTCGCCAATTGTTGTGTATGCAGTTACTCCTTTGTTACTTTACACACACACATTCAACCTTGGATGTGCCACAATAAGCACAGACACCATAAGTGCGTTTTTAGGAGCCGAGGCTCAGCTTCCATTTTATTGAACTAAACTTGGACTCATTACATCCTAGTGCGCATGCGCGTATTACTTTATACAAGAACTATCAATGCGCAACAATGAAATAAAATAGATCCCAATATCCCATACCTAACATACATGATTTTAATTCAGGTCCAAAAGCATTCCACAGTCTGTATCCTTGCACTGAGACACAGTGTTGCTTGGTGGTAGTTCTCACTGAAGGTTTTTGAAATATACATGTTCCTCTGAAATGATATTGTTTCTCCCTTATTTGGAACAACTTTTGGATATTTGCGGGCAGCGATAGATTCTTCACTTTAAACATTATTACTGCAGTTTTAAAGTCAACCAGATCTTTCAACTTGAGAGCTTTTAATTTAAGAAAAAGTGGGTTTGTTGGTTCCCTGTAGGCAGCTTTGTTTATTATTCTAATAGCTCTCTTCTGAAGCATAAAGACTGGATATATGTTTGTTTTATATGCATTTCCCCATACTTCAGTACAATATGTCATGTATGGGAGTATTAATGAATGATACAAAGTATATAGTTTGGGTTGATTCAGCAAATATTTCACTCTGTGTAGTATTGCAATTGATTTAGATATTTTACCTTTAATATAATTAATATGTGACTTCCAACACAGTTTATTATCAATTATTACTCCAAGAAATTTAGTTTCAGACACCCTTTCAATCTCTACACCATTTACACTGAGTTTAGATACTAAGTTGTTGTGATAGTTGTTAAAAACTATAAATTTTGTCTTACTTAAATTGAGCGTTAATTTGTTTGAATCAAACCACAGTTTAAGCTTTCCTAATTCCTTTCCGAGTGTATCCAAAAGTTGTTCCAAATTGCTTCCACTGCTTAGTAAATTAGTGTCATCGGCAAACAATATTAAATCCATTTTTTTCCAAAACTTTACATATATCATTTACTGTATATACATATTGAATAACAATGGCCCCAAAACTGAACCCTGTGAGACTCCACAAGTAACCTTCAGTAACTGTGAGTTTTTGTTACCAACACATACATACTGATATTTGTTCTTTAAGTAACTACATAACCAGGACAGTGCAACCCCCCAATACCATAATTTTGTAATTTCTTTAATAATAAATTATGATCCACTGTATCAGATGCTTTTTTAAGGTCCAGGAATACCCCAACTGAATACTCTTTATTTTCTACAGCAGTGGATATTTTTTCTATAAATTCCATTAGAGCAAATGCAGTTGTCCTCTTATGTCTGAACCCATGTTGCTGCTCACACAATAAATTATTCTTTATTATGAAGTTGACAATTCTCTCACAGAATATTTTTTCAAGTATCTTGGAAAATTGCGGCAATAGTGAAATTGGTCTATAGTTTGAGAATTCCCCTCTGTCACCCGTCTTGTATATTGGAATTACTTTAGCTATTTTCATTGCTCTGAGAAATATACCTGTTTGGAGAGACAGGTTACAGATATACGTCAGTGGTTTCACTAAGCATTCAATAATAGTTTTGACTAAGAGCATGTCAATACCATCACAGTCCGTAGATGTTTTACTTTTAAACAATTTAACAATTTCAATGACCTCTCTCTCATCTGTGTTCTTTATGAAAATGGAGTCTTTTATAGCAATGTTTTTGCTTGTTGTATCACCTGTAGGTGCCGTAATGGGTATTTCTCGAGCCAAATTAGGACCAATATTAACAAAAAAATTATTAAATTCATCTGCAGGTGAGACTGCATTCACACTGTTTTTTGGGGTTTTTTTTTTTGAAAGACTGGTTGGATAGCTTGTATTTCTGTTTTTATTTCCAAGAATATTAAGTATTGTCCATGTATTTTTTAGTGTTATCTCTGTTTTTCTCCAGTTCTTTACTGTAATAGTCTCTTCTACTACATCTCATTATATATATTAACTTATTTTTGTATGTTTTATACTGCTGCTGTTAACAGCTGCTCTGCTTCTTTTGACCTTTTCTTTAGAAAAACTTTATATAATGAATTTTTCTTTTTTCACGCTTTTTGTAATCCTTTGGTTAACCATGGCTTGTCGACAAATTTCTGTTTAAGCTTTTGCTTTACTAATGGTAGGAATAATTTACAATGTTCATGAATGTGTCGTAGGCTTCATTTACATCTGATACATAGACTTTTGTCCAGTCTTGCTTCAGCAGTTCTTCTTTAAAAGAACTGATTGCATTTTGTGATTTTTATCTGAAAGATTTTAAAGTTTTTTTTGTATTGGCCCCCGTGTGGCCATGGATAAGTGCAAAGACTAGCAAATGGTCACTTATGTCATTTATCAATAATCCACTTTCTATTTTCTTATCAATAATATTAACAAACAGGTTGTCAGTAAGTGTAGCAGTGTGAACTGTGATTCTACTGGGATGAGTTATTGTGGGATATAGACTCATACTGTACATAGAATTCATGAACTCTGTAATTACATTTTGTTGAAATGGATTTAGTAAATCAATATTGAAGTCTCCACAGATTACAACCATTTTCTTATTAGTTATATTATTGTACAGCTTGACTAACTTATCTCTGAATGTCTCAACACAAGTTCCTGGCATTCTATATATATACAACTTGTAATTAGATTTTTCATCTTATCTTGGTCAATCTCAACAGTAACACATTCCAGAATCCCTGGTAATGCAAAGGACATTCCATTTACGAGTTTACACCTATACAGTTCATCAATATACAGTGCAACACCACCACCCTTTTTTTGAGATCTATTAATATAAAACATCTGATATCCCTCTATTGCCGTCAAAGAAGCCTGCTGTTCATTGAGCCAAGTTTCAGAGACTGCAATAGATGTAAATTTTCTATCTAGCAGTTTTAAATAGTCCTGAATCTGTGAAAAGTTTTTCTTAAGACTTCTGCTGTTAAAGTGTATTATTGATAGTTTACCATCTAATTGCACTTGACTTTTGAATTGCTTTTCAGTGTAATAATCACAGTGATTATGAATATTGTTGAAGAAGTGGTTATCAGGATCAATATCATTCTCCATCTCTTTTAGTTTGTGTTCAGCATAATGAGGTATTTTCAGAGTCTGAATTTCCTCACTCTTTGTCAAATGACTTCCTCCAACTGGAGATGATTGATGTCTACTAAAGTCAGTCATAAGTTTTTTGTTTTGTTTTTTAAAGTACATTGTCATGGTATGTCACAAAAGAACTATTCTTGCCGTGTGTGTGGATATGGATTATCGTAGTCACTTAATTTTCTTGTAGTATCCTGATCTGTTCACACTCCAACAGGCAGCGAAAAGTAAGCTCGGAGCAGGAAGACAAAAGAAGAGGAAAACAGCAGCCTTGTGTGTAGCAGAATGGAATGTACACACTCTGTTGGACAGAACAACATCACAGCGCCCAGAAAGACAGACTGCACTTGTGGCCCTGGAAATGAACAGGTACAGTGTAGACATAGCTGCACTTAGTGAAACAAGATTGCCTGGATATGACAGCTTGGAAGACCATGGGTACATCTTCTTTTGGAGTAGGAGATCAACTCAAGAAAGAAGAGAAGCAGAAGTGGGTTTTGCAGTTAGAAAGGAGATAGCAGCAATGCTTGATGAGGAACTGGTGCCAATCAACGACAGGATAATGACTATGAGACTCCTACTACAGCGGAAGATGTATGCCACACTCATCAGTGTATATGCCCCAACAATGACCAACACAGAGGAGGTGAAGGAAGAGTTCTACAGTGATTTACGTGAGACTATCAGGCGTGTACCGACTGATGACAGGCTGATACTCGTTGGAGATTTTAATGCCAGAGTTGGTTTGGACACTGAGAAATGGAAAGGAGTGCTAGGCAGTCATGGAGTAGGCAAGTGCAATGCTAATGGAGAACTTCTACTTGCACTATGTTCAGAGTACAACCTTGTGATAACCAACACTCTATTTAAGCACAAGGACACACACAAGAAGACATGGATGCACCCAAGATCCAAGCACTGGCACTTATTAGACTACATCATAGTCAGGCAGAGAGACATAAGGGATGTATTGGACACCAGAGCAATGAAAGGCACGAACTGTGGTACTGATCATGTTATGCTGAGATCTAAATTAAGGATTTGGAGACAAAAACAGCACTGCAGGACGGGTGCGAAGCCACCGCGAAAGCTAAACACTAGTGCACTGAAAGGCCAAAAGAAGCAGGAAGAACTTACACAGGAACTGGATGAAAACTTGAAAGACTGGGACAGCAACAACTCAGAGAATGACATAGAAGAGAAATGGGCAACACTGAAGGATATGGTGTATCAGACTGCGAGTGATACACCATATCTTCTTCTCATATCTTCTTCACCATATCTTCTTGATGCTTCTTCTCAGGCCACCCTGAGAAGAAGCATCAAGATTGGTTTGATGAGCATGATGAACACCTGAAGAAACTACTAGAAGTGAGGAATACAGCTAGGCAGGAAAACCTACAGTGTAACACGAGGTCAAAAAAGAAATACTCAAAGGTTCAGGGTGAGCTACAGAAGTACACCAGAGAGATGAAGTCCAATTGGTGGGATGAAAAAGCAGAGAAACTTCAAACTGCAGCAGACAGGGAGGACATGAAAACATTCTTCACAGGTTTGAGAAAAATCTACAGCCCTAAACCAAGAGGATTGATCCAACTAAAGGCTATGGATGGTGAAACGGTTTTGCAGGAGAAAGACAAGATCCTGGACAGATTTGCAGACCACTTTGACCAACTACTAAACAACCCTGGAGATCTCACTGAAGAGGCTAAAGAAGCTCTAGTGTAGCAACCAGCTGTATCAAGTCTGGATGAACCACCAAATTTTGATGAACTCATGGCAGCTATCAGGACAACACAGGATGGTAAAGCTCCAGGAAGGGATGGAATTCCAGCAGAAGTATGGAAATTTGGTGTTGTTCAGCTGACCAACTGCCTGCACAAGCTCATACAAGAGACATGGGATGCCCAGAAAGTACCTCAAGACTGGAAGGATGCAAGTATTGTGCCTTTGTTCAAGAAAGGTGACAGGAAAGATTGTGGAAATTACCGAGGTATATCACTGCTAGCCACTGTTGGTAAGATTGTCTCACGTGTACTACTGAACAGACTCAATGAACACATCTCGCAGAATGTACTACCAGAAACCCAGTGTCTGGATCTAGATCACCACTGTTTTCTGTTCTTTTTAAATGTAATAATTAACTCATGTATGTGCAACAACTCATCAGTTAATAAACAGCTTTCTTGCCGTTGATGAAAGACCCCTGATATCAATGCAGTCTTTAGGATTAAAAAAAAAGCTTTTTTCTGCCTCTGGTAAAAACTGATCCTTTTAACAGAAACTTTGATTTTACTTCTATCCAGATAAATGAATGAATTAAAAAAAAATACTTCAACTAAATCCCGTTTACCAAGAACGGAAATCAGTTATTTTATTGATGTCTATAGTTCACAGAATAACACATAAAAATTACAGGGCTGAATATGATAATGGTGTTAAAAATACTATTTCAAGGTGAAAATCTGTGTAAAATATAAAACAAATTTTCAAAAATTGAAGGAGAGTGAGAGAAAATAATGAAAACCCATTATATTTATCTTACAGGACAAAAAATATGTCCATTACTATTTGAATGACCAGTTTGTTTAGCTTCAGTTATCAATTTAAAGATACCAGACTGCAATAGATTTGACGAGGATATACGGCATGGAGAGGGCAGCTACCGCATTCCGACCATTCCTGGAGGCTCCAGGTGAGCTGCTGGTCCCATGGGCCAGGTGGTATGCAGCCTTCGAGAATTATCTCACAGTGCTGGACCTTGGCAACCTGACCAAATTCAGGGATGGCAATTTTCCGCTGATCCACGGATTTACGCTGATTTATTTTCAAATTGATCATTTCTGTGAATCGTCTAAATCCGTTGAGAAAATTTTAGGGGGGTAAGGTACCTTATTGTTACCGATTTTAGCGAAAATCAACACGATTACATAAGCGCTCAGCGCTTCCCCGGGTCAAGTCTCCCGCTATAACCCGGATGTACTCAAGCTACTGCTGTATTGTAAACAGCCCTGCGATTGGATAGTTGCAAACGATTGGACCAGTCATATGGCTTGTTGTATGCTTTGTCAGAAATTCATGGCGGCTTGTTCTCAGGGATGTGATTTTTCCGGTATTTTTTTTTTCTTCTGCCCTTCAGAGAGAACAGACGCCTTTTTCTTTGCTGCTCCCTCTTTTACCCTCCTTCCCTCCCTAACTGAGAATCCCAGCTTGCTGTCTTGTCTGCGTCGCTGTTCTTCTGGCTGAATCTTGATCCAAACGAAAAAAAATGGATTTGGTGAGCGGCTTTAATAAAATTAACAACATTTTATATAAATTCGGGCCAGGGGGAGCCCCTATGGAGAGACCCATGGATTGGAACGCATGTGTCTGCATAATTCGAATGAGGATGTGGAAACATCTACCTGGTTTGGCTAGGATCACAGGATTTTCTGCTGATTGGCTCTGGAGTTTTTCCTGGTGTATCGAAAAATTAACTGGAAGAGCTAATTAAAAGCGGTCCCGGCATAGCTGCTTCTCAACAATTCGACTAGACAGGGTAGTGCACTAACTATCGGCAATGATTAACATGGAAATTTCCATCTGGCATGCACTGTAGAGAGAATGGACTCTACCGGACATGTTTACCCATGTTCTAGAAGGGAAACATCTGGAGTCGTTTTTGGTGCCTCCAAGGAATGGATTTAAAGCCTATGTATGGAAATTATGGACACAGGATTGCATGAGATGAAAAATTCTATGCTCTGTGATCTATGTCTACCAGACCTTGAATTCGATGCCTTGTTGTCTATTTTCCTCCTGGATTAAGACAAAACAGAAGATTGTGCTTCTCTTTCATAAACAAACTGGGACTGCATCTGAACTCTCATTGACATGTGACTGGCTCAGGAAATTTCCATCTGCCATGCCTCAAGGACATGCTTCCGAGTTTCAGACACTAAGACATAACATCTCAGCTGGGAGAGATTTTGCTGCCTCCAGTAACTGATAAACACCCACCTGCATTCAACATACACGAACACACTGATTCATATATACTGAATTACACCCATCCATTCACTGACTCTCTCTGACTTTTGGTCTTTTGGTTTTTTGTCCACTAAATGTTTGCTAAATATGCATTGAGGGTTTTTTTTGCCTGCAATCAAAATTTCGCTTACCCATTAAGCGTCAATTTGATAAAACATGTTTTTTTCTCTCGCCTATTGTGTCATATCATTTCTTTTCTTTTTTTTCCTTTCTTCTTTATGACTGGCGCCTAGCGGCTGCCCCGGCCTTAGATGCGCTCTGCAGAGCGTGCCCAAATGCCAAGTCACGTTTCGTTACCTTGTATTCATACATGTGTAATGACAATAAAGTTGAATCTCATCTCATCTCATCTCATCTCATTTCGCCGAATTCCGCTTTATTTTATCTTCCAGGAAGATAAAGTACGTTAAGTACGTTAACAGCTTTTCTTTTTTTTTTTTTTTTCAGGCAGCTAGGCAAACAGAACAGGGATCTGTCACCCTACTGTGCCAAAACAGATTTACTTTACCAAGAGGAGCCTATACAGTGCCTAACTTTGCACTGTATATTGTTGTAAACTCCTCCTGTAATAACTTTTAATACTTTATTTTAATTGTTTTACCCATGGAAGACCCAACAGGATGGGGAAGAGGGAAAGGAAGTGTGTGAAGGGGGGAAAGAAAAGGGAGGGAAACAGACAAAAAAAAAAAAAAGACAACTAAAACAAACAAAAGAAACTGCTTCTTCCACCGGAGATGTCTCAACACGAGTCTGGTTTCTGCACCTGTTAAAGGAGAGACACTTGTACATGTATGTCTGTGTGCCTATATATGAGAACGCGCGCAAAATAAGTGTGTGCATGTGAGTGGTTTGTCAGGAAACATACGAGCGGAGGGCCGGTCGCAGCAGCCCTCCCCCCGAGGACCTCGAGCAGGCAAGGCAGCGCCACCAACCCCCAGCCCCGAGGTCAGCAAGCCCCAGGAAAGCCAAGCATCCACCCCCGGAGAGACGATCAAGGGAAGGCAGGCCGCCCGGCGGCCGGCGCGGTGAGCCCACACCCCAGGCCCCCCCCCCCCCCCCCCCCCCCCCCGCGGGGCCAACATCCGCCCCCGGGCCCCAGGCACCAGGAGGCCAGCGACCCCACCCCCCAGGACAGAGGCCAGCCAGCGCCCCCCGGCGTGAGCCCCCCCAGGTACCCCCACAGCGGTCCCGCCCCAGCGCCTCGGCCACACACCCCGGGGACCCCCACGTCCAAAAAAGTCCCCTCGCCCAGGTGAGCCCACATTGCTGAGAGGCACTACCCCCCTAATCCAGCCCCTCCCGACTTGCAGGCACACCCCTCCCCATACCTGAACACCCACATGTTCCCATGCACACCCCTCTCACTCAGCCAGACCGACCCATTCTCTCTCACTCCAGTACCCACTTAAATTCACTCCTCATTCACCTTTATTTCAAAAGCCGACTGCGAAGCAGATGCAGTGAGCCTGAACATGCACCAGTGCCCGGCAGTGACCAGGGAGGCCACCGGCGCAGGCCACAGAAGCAGACCCCCACCCCCCGGCGCCCATCTGAGTGAACAATCAGCAGACCACCGCAGGCGCCCCAAGATGCCACCCGGCATGCAAAGCGCCGCACAAAACCGACCCACCATTACCACCTCCATTCATCACCCTCTCACTCACACTTAAACTCATATTCAGCCCCCCGTCACTTCCTTGGTTGTATCTATATATTAGTAGCATCCAGGGATTTTAACAGCATGATAGGTCCCAGGCTCCCCACCAAGCCCCCACGCCCCCAGCAAGACAGGGCAACAGGGGTGGGGGAAGACCCCCACCTCCTCCCCCCGCACAGAACATGGTGGGTGTGTGTCGGTTATATGATATAATTGTGTATAAATGTGTGGACTACTAAAGTGCAATTAAAATTGGGGGGATAGTAATTGAAGCATTGTTAGCCACTGTGATGGGCAGCAGAGCCCCCATCCCCCCAAGCCCTCAGTGTCTAAAATGCAATTAAAATTGAGGTGAGTGCAGCCCCACCACGCGGCAAAGGTATCCCCTTCACCGACACAGTGCGGCACACCCCCACCCCAAAGCCCTAAATGTAACAAAAAAGATCAGGGGGAGGAGGAGGGTGGGAAATAAGACTGGGAGGTAGGCGGTCCAAAAACACGGCCGCCCCCCCCCCCCCCCAGAAGCCAGCTTGCAGACTGGCTTGTGAGGCCACCCACTGCCCCCAAATCCCAACCCAGGGCGAGGGCCGCCAGTGGAAACAACCCAGGACCCACCAGCATCACATCCCGGCGTTCCAGCACCACTAACATGACGGGGCAGCCAAACATACTACCACTCATCTTACACACACGAACATGGACAACAACAGTCACAATAGTGAACAATGGGCCGGACCCACACAGCGCCCAACACGCCAGGCAACACACCCGAGCGCCCACGCAGGCCCACGACCACCCACCCCAGACACACACCGACAGCTGCAGGCCACCTTGCAACCACAGCCACCCCAGAGCAACCCAATGGAAACACAGCCAACAACCCGCACCAATGACCCCCCCAGCCACCCCCAAGCACCAACGGTTTCCGTTTCTTGAGTGCGGCGTACAACGGCTGTATGAGCTGGGCTGCGCGGGGGAGGAAACGGTTATAAAAGTTAACCATCCCCAAAAACTCCCGCAGCGCCCTGACATTGATGTTGAGGAGAAAAAAATAGCAAAACAATTTAGTTACATTACTTTTATGATTCCAAACAGTTTGAAATTGACAGTGCACAGTGGATATTGACTCGTAACTTTTGAATATTTCTAAGACTTGGCTACATCAGTGATTGTGCAAAATGAACTGCTCAAGACTCAATGGAGATTGAAACTGGTGATCTGAAGTGATCTGAGCTGGTGTATGAGGTTGAGAGATACCGGCTAGATATAGTCGGCCTCACTTCAACACACAGCTCCGGTTCCGGAACCAGTCTCCTGGAGAGGGGCTGGAGCTTGGCCTTTTCTGGAGTTGCCCCGGGCGAGAGGTGACGAGCAGGGGTGGGTATTCTTGTATCGCCCCACCTTGCTGCCTCTATATTGGAGTTTTCCCCGGTGGACGAAAGGGTTGCTTCCCTGCGCCTTCGGGTTGGGAAACGGGTCCTGACCATCATTTGTGCCTATGCACCAAATGATGTTTCAGAGTACCCACCCTTTTTGGAGTCTGTGACTGGGGTGCTGGAGGGTGCTCCTCTTGGAGACTCCATTGTCCTACTGGGGGACTTCAATGCGCACGTGGGCAACGACAGTGAAACCTGGAGGGGGGTGATTGGGAGGAACGGCCTGCCTGATCTGAACCCGAGTGGTGTTCAGTTATTGGACTTCTGTGCTAACCACAGTCTGTCCATAACGAACACCATGTTCAAGCATAAGGGTGTCCATATGTGCACCTGGCACCAGGACACCCTAGGTCGCAGGTCGATGATCGATTTTGTTATTGTATCATCAGACCTGCGACCGTATGTCTTGGACACCCGAGTAAAGAGAGGTGCAGAGCTGTCAACTGATCACCACCTGGTGGTGAGTTGGATCCGATGGCAGGGGAGGAAGCCATTCAGACCTGGTAGACCCAAACGTATAGTGAGGGTGTGCTGGGAGCGTCTGGCTGAGGCCCCTGTCCGGGAGGTCTTCAACTCCCACCTCCGGAAGAACTTCAACCACATTCCGAGGGAGTCTGGAGACATGGAGTCTGAATGGGCCATGTTCTCCACCTCTGTTGTTGAAGCAGCGGCCCAGAGCTGCGGCCGCAAGGTGTTCGGTGCATCTCGTGGTGGCAACCCCCAAACCAAGTGGTGGACACCAATGGTGAGGGGGGCCATTAAGCTGAAGAAGGAGTCCTATCAGGCTTGGTTGGCTTGTGGGACTCCCGAAGCAGCTGAGGTGTACCAGCAGGCCAAGCGGAGTGCAGGTCGGGTGGTTGCTGAAGCAAAAACCCGGGTATGGGAGGAGTTCGGTGAAGCCATGGAACAAGAC
Source organism: Pholidichthys leucotaenia (assembly GCA_020510985.1). Lineage (NCBI taxonomy): Eukaryota > Metazoa > Chordata > Actinopteri > Cichliformes > Pholidichthyidae > Pholidichthys > Pholidichthys leucotaenia. Next base: position 478,721,775 of record CM035839.1, read on the forward strand.
TTTCGGTCGGCCTCAAAGAGATTCTGGCAAACTGTCCGGCGGCTCAGGAGGGGAAAGCAGCTCCCCGTCCACACTGTGTATGGTGCGGATGGGACACTGTTGACTTCGACTGGGGATATCGTCGGGCGGTGGAAGGAATACTTCGAGGATCTCCTCAATCCCACTGATACGCCTTCCACAGTGGAAGCAGGGTTTGGGGACGAGGGGGATGACTCGCCTATCACAGGGGCTGAGGTCGCCAAGGTGGTTAAAAATCTCCTTGGTGGCCGGGCCCCGGGGGTGGACGAGATTCGCCCTGAGTACCTCAAGGCCCTAGATGTTGTTGGGTTGTCATGGTTGACACGCCTCTGCAACATTGCGTGGAGGTCGGGGGCAGTGCCTTTGGCATGGCAAACCGGGGTGGTGGTTCCTCTCTTTAAAAAAGGGGACCAGAGGGTGTGCTCCAACTTTAGAGGGATCACACTCCTCAGCCTCCCTGGGAAGGTCTATGCCAAGGTACTGGAGAGGAGAGTCCGGCCGTTGGTCGAACCTTGGATTCAGGAGGAGCAATGTGGTTTTCGTCCTGGCCGTGGCACATCGGACCAGCTCTTTACCCTCTCGAGAATTCTCGAGGGTTCGTGGGAGTTTGCCCAACCAGTTTACATGTGTTTTGTGGACTTGGAGAAGGCATTTGACCGCGTCCCTCGTGGATTTTTGTGGGGGGTGCTTCGGGAGTATGGGGTATCGGGCTTGTTGTTACGAGCTATTCGGTCTCTGTACGACCGTTGTGAGAGTTTGGTTCGTATTGCCAACACTCGGTTGGAGTCATTCCCAGTGAGAGTTGGACTCCGCCAGGGCTGCCCTTTGTCACCGATCCTGTTCATAATTTTTATGGACAGGATTTCTAGGCGCAGCCAGGGAATGGAGGGTGTCATGCTCGGTGACCACAGGATCTCATCTCTGTTGTTTGCAGAAGATGTTGTCCTATTGGCTTCATCCAGCAATGACCTACAGCTCTTGCTGGGACGGTTTGCCGCTGAGTGTGAAGCGGCTGGGATGAGAATCAGCACCTCCAAGTCCGAGTCCATGGTCCTCAGCCGGAAAAAGGTGGATTGTCCTCTCCGGGTTGGGGACAGGCTCCTGCCCCAAGTGGAGGAGTTTAAGTATCTTGGGGTCTTGTTCACGAATGAGGGGAGAGTGGAGCGAGAGATCGACAGACGGATTGGAGCAGCATCTGCAGTGATGCGGATGTTGTACCGGTCTGTTGTGGTGAAGAGGGAGCTTAGTTCTAAGGCAAAGCTGTCGATTTACCAGTCAGTCTACGTTCCTACTCTCACCTATGGTCACGAGCTTTGGGTAATGACCGAAAGAACGAGATCGCGGATACAAGCGGCTGAAATGAGCTTTCTCCGTAGGATTGCTGGACTCACCCTCAGAGATAGGGTGAGGAGCTCAGTCATCCGGGAGAGGCTCAGAGTAGAACCGCTGCTCCTCCACATTGAAAAGAGTCAGTTGAGGTGGTACGGGCATCTGATTAGGATGCCTCCTGGACGCCTCCCACTTGAGGTGTTTCAGGCACGTCCCACTGGGAGGAGACCCCGGGGCAGACCCAGGACTCGGTGGAGAGACTATGTCTCCCAGCTGGTCTGGGAACGCCTTGGTATCCCCTCTGAAGAGCTGGAGCAGGTGGCTGGGGAGAGGGAAGTCTGGGCTTCTCTGCTTGAACTGCTGCCTCCGCGACCCAGACCTCCGGAAAAGCGGTAGAAGATGGATGGATGGATGGATCTGAAGTGAATGCTGAAATTATAAAAAGTAATGGGATGTTGGAATTGTATTTCTATTATGGAATAGATAAAATTAACTGATTTTGATTTGATCAAGTGTTAAAGCATGTGATGGATAATGCTTGTTGGAATATTTTAGGAATGCTATCTTTTTGGAACATAAGTCAATATTATACAGTAATAAGTGGCATTCAGCTGTTTGTTTTATGTCATTTAAGCACAGTTCTGGTACTTAAAAATCATAAAAACCCAGGAGCTTCGGGGGGCTTTGCCCCCCTTGCCCCCCCACCGCGGCTCTGCCCCGGACCCCACTGGGGGACTGTGTCCTCCAGACCCCCTGCTAAATTTTCAGATAATTTCCCCAACCCCAAATCACATCCCTGGTTCATGTTGGAATTCTGAGCTTTCGGTATTGTTTTCAGCAGAATTATGAGATTTTTATCGAAGGATCAGGAGTCATCAGTGCTAGAAATAGACAAAAGTGTCAAAAATAAGTTCTGATGGAATTGGCTTGAGAGAAAAGTGACAGTAAAGGTGAAAATTGGCTCAAAGTTCGACGAGGAAACAGAAACACTCGGACAGTTTCTGAAGAAACCAGAAAAGGAGATGAAGTTCAAAGTTCAGAGACTGACCCAGCTTGCTGCCAAAAGGAAGAAAGTTTCACATTAGAATTGACTTGGTGACCAGTGTAAATAGTGTAAATAGTGTAATAAACTCTTATAGAACTGTTAAATATGTTGGACTAAAGACAGTGAGACAACATTGAAGAAAAAGTAAGTTAACTTTTCATTAAATTTAACCCCTTGCACTCCGGTCAATTTTCCTTAAAACGCCAAAAAATAATGTGCCCAAAGTAAATCGAAAGCTGTTATTCAACCCTTTGCAGCATCTTCATGGGGTTGGTCTCATTTAAAAGAAAACACTTGAATTTTTTGGCAAAAAAAAAACCATAATCTCTCTCTAAGTGCTCTGGCCACTGAGTTACAGTCATCTAAACATAGTGAACTTGAAGAAAATAAATTTGGCCTGGGTGTTTTTTTGGATACAAATGCTTGCAAATAACACACAGCTTTAGATCCGGGCTGGAACATGCAACAGAAATGTAGAACCAAGTGTTATCCAGCTGAGGTCAAAATTTTGTAACAATACCACAAAAAATGAATATATTACACAGCTTTGTTCTCAGGCTGTTCCCAGGCGTTTTGGAACTGTGCCAAATTGTGCCAAATGGCACAGTTTGGAAACACGTCTGTAACTTTTGAATGATTCAACATAGAAGCTTCATTTTGGGCTCAAATGAAAGGTCACATCTGTGTGTGTGTGGGGGGGGGGGGGGTTGTCCCCCCACCCCCCCGCCACAGAGGACGGAGATCGGCCCTCGCTACATGACGGATTACACTCGGATGTGGCACGTTTCCACAGCAACGCTGTCACCGCGGCTCCCCCCACCCCCCTGCGACAGAATCGTAGCGACGGGAGGACGTTCACGGTTCGGAGGTGGCGAAGAACCGTGTAACGCGGCACACGCACTTCGTACTTCGTGCGCCGTACAGTTGTAATTTACCGATCAGTCAAAAGTCATTTTTTGATTACAATTTTCAGGGATAAATAATAATTTAGCTTATAACACCTTACCTCTTCACAGCCACATTGTCCTGGCGAACTTCTCTTCCCCATTGTCAGACGAACGCGACGCTGGTCCGCTCGTGGATCCCGGTCAAAACATAATTCCATTATTGCGGTTTTGGCGAATGATCTATGACCTTTGTTGTCGGCCTCCGTCGGTCTATGATGACGGAAGAGAATCCTAAACGTCTATTCTGCTGGAATGAGTGCAGGTCACACTTGTGGGTGGCCTCCGTGCTGCTGGGTCTGCAGCAGGTTCTTCCTGCATCCTTTTTTTTCATCTGTGGCAGCAGTAAGTCTCTCTTCACCCAGACCGAACTTCTGTGCTTCAATTGGCTCCTGCATTCACAGTAGGCGGGTCCTCCTTCCTAGGTTTTCATTCATTGGTTCTTCAAGGTTTCAGAAACCCAATTCAAGGCTCTTATTAGTCAAATGAGAGGTCAATCAGATGAACTAATCTGTTCGCGGCTGTGTCTGCAGCTTTTATTTTCAGTGCGCGCTTGGACGCCACACCACCTAAATCACCACCATCAGGATCATGCGTCCGAGAGCGCACGAGGGCACACGAGAGTGCCCTCGTGCGCACTAGGATGCAGAGACTTGCCCATTCGCGGTACAACAGAGCGCAAGAGGTTAATGATTTATCTAAGTCTAGTATTTCATTTTTTTCAGTCTAAATTACTTCTGTTTTACTGAAAACCTCCCAGCTTCAGGGGGGCTGTGCCCCCCCCCGGCCCCCCCATAAGTCAATCGACCAAATTAGATTTCAGCTGAAATCAGAATTTCCTGTTGCCATCCCTGCAAATTACGTGCAAGGACTATTCTGGTCCACAACTTGGGTATGGAGAGCCAGAGGATCCTGAGCACACGAGGAGGAGGTGGCACATTTGGCAATGTCATGAGGCTCATGGCGGGTTACTTCCGTGCCCCTGAAAATACCATAATGAGGTGCATTCAGTTCAGACAGTGACGCCAGTGACCGGGGGAATCAGTTCAGCAGTTTGTGGCGGACGTTTGGCAGCTGGTGAGCGAGTGCAGGTTCGGAGCCTTGGAGGAAAAGATGATCCGCGACCAGCTAGCAGAGCACGTGGCGTTTTCCTCTGCAAGGGTCCATCTGCTAACTTATGCTGGTGAGCTAACGTTGCTAGCAGCCATGGAGCTAGCGCAACATCACGAGGCAGCGGAAAGAATTACGAGAAATCTCAGTGACATGGAGACCCTGCCCAGGAACGAGAGACAGTAGAAGGCACTGGCCTTGGATCCGGACAACGGCAGTGATGAATATGCAGCTGTCATAAAGATTAGGTCCACCCCGGGGACACCGAGATGCTACGGCTGTGGATCCAGCAGGCACTGCTATAAGGCGAGGGAATGCGCAGCGAAGGGGAAGCATTGTGGACGGTGCAGTTTGTTCCACCACTTCTCCAGAGTCTGCCGAAACTTTGAAAAGGAAGACCAGGGGCCAGAGAGGGGGACTTGGGCTAAGAAGATACCCACGGTTGTCCACACAGTTTCGCCCAACACAGACAGACGAATCCTTTGTAACATCATGTTGGACGGAGTGCCAGTCCCGCTGATGGTAGAAACGTGGTCGGCAACTTCCATTTTGAATTTGGTGATGATGAAAACGTTTTTCCCACACTACACAGTGAGAAGAACGGGCTTTGCCTGTTACAGTTATGATAACAACCCCCTGGACATTGTGGGCTCGGTATGGCTATCAGTGAGGTACAAATCGGCCTCAATGTGTACAATCGAGTTTATGGTGGCTCGTGAAGGAAACAATCTGACGGGCTGTGATTTGTTCTACGGGCTCGGTTTCTCTATCTCCTGTGGCGTCGGAGAGCAGTGGTCAGGCGGTGGACTGTGGGACCGGCCGTTTTACATGGGAAGCGGCGAAGAAGTGTTGGACTCGGGCTTGCCTGGACCAAGTGGGGGGGGCGCCACCAGCACCAGAGAACGCCGCCACAGTGAGTGTCCCGTGCCAGTGTTTGCGGTACCCTAGACAAGGGACCTGAACGGCATGATTTGATGCCCGTGGGGGTGGATGAGTCCAGAAAGCAGGCGCAGCGAGACTCCGGTGGCCGACCGAGTACAACTGTTGAGCCGTTCCAACGCAAGAAATGAAAGCTTCCGCCCTCCCAAGAGAGTAGACGCTTTTTCTTTCTCTCCTGCTCTGACTTTTTTCCTCCCCTCCCAACTACTGGATCCCAGCTTGCTGTTGTCTGTCTGCGTCGAATTGCGACCGTCGAAAAGAAATTATGGAGTTAATAAGCTGGGCTTTGAACACAATTGACACTATTTTTTCAACAAGGAAAAGTGCTCCGGGGGAAGCTGTCTGCCCCGCAGGAACGGCTCCAGCGGGCTATTTACGTGACACAGGTAATTGGAGAATGCTGTGTCTCACTAATCTCTCTATCGAAGATATTGAAGATTTGTTTATCTTCGTAATAATGGTGATCGGGATCTTTCTGATTGGGACTGGAATTGTCCTGGTTTACTGCAAATTGCTGAAGATGGATTCAACCTATCAAAATGCTGGCCAGGCGAGGTGCATCTATCAAATTGAAAAACTGGAGAAGACCCTGATAGCGACTACTGGAGAACTGTCTCGTAAGGTGGATTACATCATGGTCTCGCTTAGGTCTCTCCACGACGGATTTAAAGCCCCGCAATGAAGGATTAAGTACTGAATCTACAGAAGAAATATAAGCCTTCTCTGTGATCAGTCCTATTTGGCTCAATTCCCCATGAAAATTCCTCCTGGCTGTCTGCAGACTGTGTTTTCAAAATCATCGAGCACAAGGCCTTGGACAGCCATCTGGAGAGTGCCAGATAAGGACTCGGCGCCAGCCAGACAAAACACCTCCTGCCAAGAGTCCTTGGTGTCTCTCTTATTATCATCAACACTGCTCAACACCGCACACACATTGATCCATGAACTGAATAAAGATATACACTGCTCTCTTGTGTCTCGTGAATCCTGTGTAGCGAATGTGCATCGAGCTTTTTTTTTCCTTGAAATCTTAATATTGATTAATTATGTAACCAGTATTTTGAATCAATGATTTTTTTGCTCCTTCCTATTGTTCCTCGTATTATTCTTATTCATGCTACTGTACCCACTATCCTGTTGGCAGGCGTGTCTCTGATGCTGCCGCGTCACTGGAAATGCAGGTTCATTTTCTGTGTCAAGTCAAATTCTCTCGTATGTTATCAGTGATCTGTTAATGTACTTGGCAATAAATCTATTCTGATTCTGATTCTGATTCTGAAAGCGAACGGGGTGAGACCGGATGGCACGAGCCCTAGATGTGCCCAGAATGAAAACCAGGGACAGAGCTCGGGCCGGATCGGCAGGACGCTACGACACCATGTGGGAACCAGGTCACAACACCGTTGATGAAAGAGGCCAGTGAGTACTCCCCTGGGTGCGGGTGATAACGTGCGCCCTAGGGTTGAGTCTTGGCTTGGATGGGTCCGCAAGTCAAGGGAGCAGCGAGGTGACCAGGGTGATCTGCGGGTGGTACGAACTGGTGGTGACAGTTACCTTGAGCTGACGGGTGGGTCCAGATGGCACCTGAACGAGCTGCAGTGTTTGGAGGGGAAGAAACACCAGTGCAGCCCGTCTCCAGTAAAGAAGAGTCGGAGATGCTCTGGCAGTGGTCCACAGGACGGATGCTCCAGAGGGGAGCCAACGTGAGACCTGTGTTAGGACTTATTTTTCTTTGGGGGGCTAACGGTGTGTCTAGTTTCAGTGTGTTTTGAAATTTTATTGCTAAGGATACTAGTTAAAAAAAGAAAGAAAAGAGATGACCACCGTTGTGTGTTTTGAGTGCCATATACATGTGTGTTGAGTGAAGTAATGCTGGGGTGTGAAAGTTTGATAATGGCAAAGTGTGAAATGCAAATGGGCCCCATATTGTTAAGATGTTGTGCCCATGTTATGGGGTGGGAGTGTTAGTATTCAATTCAGTTCAATTCAACTTTGTTTATATAGCACCATTTCACAACAACAGTCATCTCATAGCACTATCAACTGTAGGGGAAACCCCCACAATTGCAGAAAGACCCCAGCAATCAGGCGATCCCCTGTGAGCAGCACTTGGCAACGGTGGAGAGGAAAAACTCCCTTTTAACAGGAAGAAACCTCCAGCAGAACCAGGCTCAGGGAGGGGCAGTCATCTGCTGCGACTGGCTGGGGGGTGAGGGGATAGAGAAGAAGAAGAACAGACATGTAGAGAGCAAACAGTACGATGGGGACTCAATCTATGGGCGAGAACAAACGGATGTCAATGACCAGCAAAAAAAAAAAATATTTCATTGAGAGTGAAGAAAGGAGTGAAGCCCAGTGCATTATTGGAGGTCCCCCGGCTGACTAAACCTATTAGCAGCATAACTAAGGGAGGGTTCAGAAACACATGATCCCTCCCTAATTGTAGGCTATATCAAAAAGGTAGATTTTAACCCTAATCTTAAAAACAGAGATCGAGTCTGACTCTTGAATCCAGATTGGCAGCTGATTCCACAGGAGAGGAGCTTGATAAGATAAGATAAGATAAGATAAGATAAGCCTTTATTAGTCCCACAACGGGGAAATTCCAGGATTGCAACAGCACAGGGATAGCAACACTCAGAGCAACAATCAGAAGGCAAGAAAAAAAACAAGCAAGCAAGAGCAGCTAATATACATATGTACGTATTACTATAAAATATATATATATACACACACACACAGACACACAGTGCAGAGCATTGTAGCTGGATGGAATAAATATATGAATATATGAACACACAGTGCAGAGCATTGCAGCTAGGTGGAATAAATATGCAAGTATATAAACACACACAGTGCTGAGCATTGTAGCTAGATGGAATAAATATCTAAATATATAAACACACACAGTGCAGAGCATTGTTGCTAGATGGAATGAAACAGCATAACCGACTACTTAGTTATCCTACATGGTATGATTATGTGCCCATACATATTCTCACCCTTCATAGCGACCGGTATGTTCCTAGTTGTATGCCGGAGGGGACCATTGTGTAAGTCTATTGCATCTTTTGCATTCAAAAAACTATTAGTTTGTTACGTCTTTTTGCTATCTCTGCGAGCAGCCCTGCTTAGGTTGTACAGTCTGACAGCCGTTGGTAGGAAGGACCTACGAAACCTCTCGGTTGTGCACCTGGGATGATGTAGTCTGCTGCTAAATGAGCTCCTCAGTGCATTCATTATGTCCTGCATAGGGTGGAACTCGGACTCCAGCAGAGATGACAGTTTAGCCACCGTCCTTCTCTCTCCTATCTCCTCCATCGGATCAAGGCGCTGCCCCAGGACAGAGCTAGCTTTCTTAATCAGTTTGTTCAGTCTCTTCCTATCGGCTGCAGTAATGCCACTGCCCCAGCAGACCACTCCAAAAGTGATGGCTGATGCCACCACCGTGTCATAGAATGACTTCAGCAGCGCCCCTTGTACACCAAAAGACCTGAGTCTCCTCAGCAGGAACAGCCTGCGCTGTCCCTTCTTGTAGAGTGCATCAGTATTGTGTGACCAGTCAAGTTTATTGTTCAGATGAATACCCAGGTACTTATAGGATGTCACCATCTCGATGTCTGTTCCCTGTATATTTACTGGTACTGTGAGGGGCTGCCCATGCCTGCGGCAGTCCACCACCAGCTCCTTAGTTTTCCTCGCGTTGATCTGGAGGCAGTTCCGATGGCACCAGTCCACGAAGTCCTGGATAAGCCCTCTGTACTCAGCTTCATCTCCATTGGAGATGAGGCCAACGATCGCAGAGTCATCAGAGAACTTCTGTAGATGGCAGTGTGTTGTGTTGTGTGAGAAGTCCGCAGTATAAAGAGTGAACAGGAAGGGAGCCAGCACCGTTCCCTGGGGGGCCCCCGTGCTACTGATGATCGTGTCGGACACACAGTCCCGGGTTCTCACAAACTGAGGCCGGTTCGTGAGGTAGTCCAGGATCCATGATGACAGGTGCTGGTCCACCCCTGCGCGCAGCAGCTTGTCCTTCAGGATCATTGGTTGGATGGTGTTGAAAGCACTGGAGAAGTCAAAGAACATGATCCTCACCATATTCCCGGGCTTCTCCAGGTAACTGAAGGCTCTGCCTCCCATTGTATTTTTGAAGATTCTAGGTACAGTATTACAAGTAATCCAGCATTTTGGGAGCGTAGTGCTCTGTTAGGATAATAGGGTAATATCAGATCTTTTAAATAAAAAGGGGCCTGATTGTTTTTTTGGGGGGTTTTTTTAATTACTTATTTTGTACCCGTAGGTAGATTTGTTTTGCAGTCTGGTGACAAGCCACCAGCTGCCGGTCGCTGCGTGCGCAAGCGCCCCTTAACTCCCTAACCTGCATGTTTTTGACATGTGGGAGGAAACCGGAGAAATCCCGGAGTAAACCCACGCAAACACGGGGAGAACATGCAAACTCCACACAGATCACTGTTGGCCGGGGGCAGGGATCGAACCCACGATCTCACGGTCCCCGCGATCCCCCGGCCGAGGGTAAACTGTGCTGCCACAGTGCTAAACACTGTGCCACCGTGCAGCCCTTTAGAGCTTTGAAAGTGAGAAGAAGGATTTTAAACTTAATTCTAAACTCTATGGGAAGCCAATGAAGGGAGGCCAGAACCGGAGAGATATGATCTCTCTTTCTAGTATCTGTTAAAACTCTTGCTGCAGTATTTTGGATCAACTGAATACTTTTTAGAGATGTTTTAGGATAACCTGATAATAAAAAGTTACAATAATCTAACCTAGAGTTAACAAAAGCGTGGATCAGTTTCTCAGCATCACTCTGAGACAAGATGCTCCTAATCTTGGCAATATTACACAAATGATAGAAGGCAGTTTTAGAAATAAATCTAATATGTGAATTGAAAAACAGATCCTGATCAAAAATAACTCCAAGGTTCCTCACAGAGCTATTAAGAGAAAGAGTAACTGCATCCAAACTAAAAGTTTGATTTGGAAAGATATTTCTAAGGTTTTTTGGACCAACAAGAATGGCTTCAGTCTTATCTAAATTTAATAGCAGGAAATTAAAAGTCATCCAAGCTTTGATTTCCTTAAGACAGGCATCTAACTTGGCTAATTGATTGCTATCATCTGGCTTCATTGACAGGTATAATTGTGTGCTATCAACATAACAGTGAAAATGTATAGAGTGCTTTCTAATAATATTGCCTAACGGAAGCATATATAAACTAAAAAGAGTAGGGCCGAGCACAGATCCCTCTGGAACTCCATGACTGAGCTTTGAGTTGGAAGAAAACTCATTATTGGCATGAACAAACTGGAACCTCTCAGATAAATAAGATCTAAACCACTGCAATGAAGTTCCATTAAGTCCAACATAGTGTTCTAATCTATCAAGTAGAATATTATGATCGATAGTATCAAAAGCTGCACTAAGGTCTAAAAGGACAAGTACAGAAACAAGTCCATTATCAGATGCAATCAGGAGGTCATTAGTGACCTTCACTAAGGCTGTTTCAGTACTATGATGGATTCTAAACCCAGACTGAAACTCTTCAAATAAACCATTTCCCTGCAAGTGGTCAAATAATTGCATAGCAACAACTCTTTGTAAGATTTTTCAAATGAAAGGGAGATTAGAGATTGGTCTATAGTTAGCTAAAATTCCTGGATCCAACGTTGGCTTTTTGAGTAAGGGTTTAATTACAGCAGTTTTAGCAGCCTGCGGTACATGGCCTAAAGTTAATGAAGAATTGATTATTTGAAGAATAGAGCTACCAATAAATGGGAAGACTTTTTTTAAATAACCTGGTAGGAATAGGGTCTAAAAGACAAGGCTTGGATGAGGAAATTATTTTATTTAACTCTAAAAGGTCGGTTGGAGTAAACTGATCCAAACAGATGTCAACTGAAGGAGTTGTAGTAGTTACTGTATTTAAGTTAACGGTGGGAAGAATCTAACTGATTTTATCTCTGATAGATGAAATTTTATTATTGAAAAAGTTCATAAAGTCCTGACTAGTAAGCTCTAAGGGGATGCTAGGATTGACAGAGTCCTGACTCTTTGTCAACCTGGCTACAGTGCTGAAAAGAAACCTGGGATTATTCTTGTTCTCTTCTATTAATGCAGAATAATAACTCGTTCTAGCTTTTCTCAGAGATTTTTTATAAATTAAAAGATAATTTCTCCAAGCTAAATAGATTTCATCTAAATTAGTGGAGCGCCATTTTCTTTCTAATTGACAAGTCTTCTGTTTTAAGCTGCGAGTTTCTGTGTTGAACCAAGGAGTTAGAAATCTCTGATTAGACTTTTTCTTTTTTAAAGGGGCCACCATGTCTAGAGTCTGATGCAGAGAAGCTGAAACACTATCCACCATGTTATCAATTACAGAAGGAGCAAGCTGTCTATAGCTTATTTCCGTTGTGTTGACACATGGCATAGAGGAAATAATCTGCTTAAATTTGGTGACAACGTCATCTGAGAGGCATCTGCTGTAGTAATATTTTTCCTTAGGAGCCAAATAGTCAAAAATAGTAAAATCAAAGGTTAACAGACAATGGTCTGACAGTACAGGGTTATGAGGAGACACTACAAGATTTTCTATTTCTATGCCATATGTCAGAACAAGGTCCAACGTATGGTGGAGATAATGGGTAGAATTTCCTACTTTCTGAGAAAACCCCATCGAGTCTAATATTGAATTAAATGCCAAATTAAGGCAATCACCATCTACATGTATATTAAAGTCCCCTACTATATTTATTCTGATTTCAGCAGTAAATCAGCTAAGAATTCGGCAAATTCAGATAAAAACTTTGAGTAAGTTGATGGAGGACGATAAACTATGGCAAATAAAATTGGGTTTAGCTTAAAATTGCTAAAATGCCCAATACTGAGGACCAGGCCCTCAAAGGAATTATAACGTGTTTTTTGCTTTACATTAACTAGTAATTTGGATTGGAATGGTAAATTATTGCTACTCCTCCATGACCAGAACTTCTGGGATTTTGACAGTTTAAATAACCAGAGGGAGTTGATTCATTTAAACCAACATAATCCTCTTGTCCTAACCAAGTCTCTGTAAGGGAAATTAAATCAATCTGATGATCAATTAACAGATCATGGACTAACAGAGACTTGGGAGTTAGAGACCTAATATTTAATAAACCACATTTAATTTTTAAATTATGAGGAGGAACAGAGGCCAAATCGTTCAATTTAGAGGCTTCATGTTTAATTTGAGTTTTACCAACTTTTTGTTTAATCACTTTGGGATGCTTATATATTTTTATTTTCTTTGGAGGGAGCAGACAATGATTCTCTGATGGGGAAGACAGGGGCTAAGTTGACGTGTAGCGTATGAAGAGGAGCTGCAGAGAGGCGTGTAAGACTGTGACTCTGCTTCCTGGTGCCAACTCTGAGTTGTTAAGGTTTTGGAAATTTGGATAAAAAAGATGCCAGATTGTTAGATAAAAGAGACGCACCATCCAAAGTGGGATGGACGCCATCTTGTCTAATAAGACCAGGTTTTCCCCAAAATGAGCTCCAATTGTCTATGTAGCCCACACTGTTTGCAGGACACCACACAGACAGCCAGCGGTTGAAGGATGACAAGCAGCTAAACATGTCATCACTGGTCAGATTGGGGAGGCGCCCAGAGAATACTACAGAGGCAGACATCGTTTTGGCAAAGTCGCACACCGATTCCATGTTAAGTTTTGTGACTTCCGACTGCCAGAGTCGGACGTCGTTAATGCCGGCGTGGATAACAATTGTGGAGTATTTACAGTTACTTTTAGCCAGCATTTTTACAAATTTGACTCGATGTCGCCTGCTCTGGCCCCAGGAATGCATTTGACTATGGCCGCTGGAGTCTCTAGGTTCACGTTTCTGACTACAGAGTCACCAATGATCAGAGTTTTTTCCTCAGCGGGTGTGTCGCTGAGCGGGGAAAAATGATTAGAAACATGAACAGGTTGGTGGTTAACCGGGGCTTTGCGGCTATGCTTCCTTCTCACCGTCACCCACCCAGTCTCCTCGCTGCTGAGGAGAAGCGGAGGACCGCTAGCAGGCCGCCCTAAGCTAGGGAGCTCCGCTGCAGCTAAGGGACGTCCGTCAAGATTAAGTGGCACAGACTGTGTTTCAATACAGCGGAACCGGGATTCCAAATCAGACAACCTCGCCTCGAGCGCCTCAAAAAGACAACATTTGTTACATTTACCGTTATCACTAAAAGAGGCAGAGGTGTAGCTAAACACCTGACAGAGAGAGCACACCAGAGGAGAAGGGGAAGGAGAGCTAGTAGCCATAGCTAGTGGCTAACCCAAAGCTAACAAAAACACTGATGAAAGGTGAACAGAAGGCTAAAGAGGGTGATTAGGTGACACTGAGTGCGCACACAGGTGCAAGAGGCTTGATAAACAGAAGTGAGAGCTAACGGTAGATGGAAAAAAGTGATTAAAATACAATTAAAGGCAAAATCCTCGGGAGAATGAGGAGAGCAAACCACAGACAGCCAGCAACACAGGAAGTGACGATACATTACCATAGGAAGGTATTGTAAAGAGTCCGGTACCGCCATTGTATTGGTTTACAGTGTTCATAATTGTATATAGTTTAAAATGTTTACGATATACATATTTATTTATTTTGGGATTAATTTATTTTGGTGTGTGGCCCTTTTGTGTTCATCCATCCATCCATTCATCTTCTACCGCTTTTCTGGAGGTCTGGGTCGCAGTTCAAGCAGAGAAGCCCAGACTTCACTCCTTCCAGCCACCTGCTCCAGCTCTTCAGAGAGGATACCAAGGCGCTCCCAGACCAGCTGGGAGACATAGTCTCTCCAGCAAGTCCTAGGTCTGCCCCGGGGTCTCCTCCCTGTGGGACGTGCCCGAAACACCTCAAGTGGGAGACGTCCAGGAGGCATCCTGATCAGATGCCCAAACCACCTCAACTGGCTCCTTTCAATGTGGAGGAGCAGCGGTTCTACTCTGAGCCTCTCCCGGACAACTGAGCTCCTCATCCTATCTCTGAGGGTGAGTCCAGCAATCCTACGACGAAAGCTTATTTTAGTCACTTGTATCTGCAAGCTCATTCTTTCGGTCATTACCCAAAGCTCGTGACCATAGGTGAGAGTAGGAACATAGATCGACTGGTAAATATGAATAAATGAATAATGTACCTAATTGTAAAGCGTCTTTGAGTATATATGATAAAGTGCAATATAAAACCGATGCATTATTATTATTATTATTATTATTATTATTATTAAATCGACAGCTTTGCCTTAGAGCTCAGCTCCCTCTTCACCACAACAGACCGGTACAACATCCGCGTCACTGCAGATGCTGCTCCGATCCATCTGTCAGTCTCTTTCTCCGTTCTCCCATCACTCGTGAATAAGACCCCAAGATACTGAAACTCCTCCACTTGGGGCAGGAGCCTCTCCCCAACCCAGAGAGGACAATCCACCTTTATCCGGCTGAGAACCATGGACTTGGACTTGGAGGTACTGATTCTCATCCTAGCCGCTTCACACTCAGCAGCAAACCATCCCACTAAGACCTGTAGGTCATTGCTGGATGAAGCCAGCAGGACAACATCATCTGCAAACAACAGAGATGAGATCCTGTGGTCACCAAGCATGACACCACCCATTCCCTGGCTGCGCCTAGAAATCCTGTCCATAAAAATGATGAACAGGATCAGTGACAAAGGGCAGCCCTGGCGGAGTCCAACTCTGACTGAGAATGAGTCAGATCGAGTGTTGGCAATATAAACCAAACTCTCACAACGGTCGTACAGAGACCGAATAGCTCATAACAACAAGCCCAATACCCCATACTCCTGAAGCATCCCCCACAAAAAGCACGAGGGACGCGGTCAAATGCCTTCTTCAAGTCCACAAAACACATGGAAACTGGTTGGGCAAACTCCCACGAACGCTCAAGGATTCTCGAGAGGGTAAAGAGCTGGTCCGATGTGCCACGGCCAGGACGAAAACCACATTGCTCCTCCTGAATCCGAGGTTCAGCCAACGGCCGGACTCTCCTCTCCAATACCTTGGCATAGACCTTCCCAGGGAGGCTGAGGAGTGTGATCCCTCTAAAGTTGGAGCATACCCTCTGGTCCCCTTTTTTGAAGAGAAGAACCACCACCCCGGTTGGCCATGCCAAAGGCACTGCCCCCATCCTCCACGCAGTGTTGCAGAGGCGTGTCAACCATGACAACCCTACAACATCCAGGGCCTTGAGGTACTCAGGGCAAATCTTGTTCACCCCCGGGGCCCGGCCACCAAAGAGATTTTTAACCACCTTGGTGACCTCAGCCCCTGTGATAGGCAAGTCATCCCCCTCATCCACAAGCCCTGCTTCCTCTGTGGAAGGTGTATCAGTGGGGTTGAGGAGATCCTCGAAGTATTCCTTCCAACACCTGACAGTATCCCCAGTCGAAGTCAACAGCGCCCCATCCGCGCCATACACAGTGTGGACAGGGAGCTGCTTCCCCCTCCTGAGCCGCCGGACAGTTTGCCAGAATCTCTTCAAGGCCGACCAAAAGTCTTGTTCCGTGGCCTCATCGAACTCCTCCCATACCTGAGTTTTTGCTTCAGCAACCACCTGAGCTGCACTCCGCTTGGCCTGCCGGTACACCTCAGCTGCTTCGGGAGTCCCACAAGCCAACCAAGCCTGATGGCACTCCTTCTTCAGCTTAATGGCCCCCCTTACCACTGGTGTCCACCACTTGGTTCGGGGGTTGCCCCGATGACCTTGCAGCCGCAGCTCTGGGTCGCTGCTTCGACAGTGGAGGTTGCGATCATGGCCCATTCAAACTCTGTGTCTCCAGACTCCCTCGGAGTGTGGTTGAAGTTCTTCCGGAGGTGGGAGTTGAAGACCTCCTGGACAGGGGCCTCAGTCAGACATTCCCAGCCCACCCTCACTATACGTTTGGGTCTACCAGGTCTGAATGGCATCTTCCCCTGCCATTGGATCCAACTCACCACCAGGTGGTGATCAGTTGACAGCTCTGCACCTCTCTTTACCCGAGTGTCCAAGACATACGGTCGCAGGTCTGATGACACGATAACAAAATCGATCATCAGCCTGGCACCAGGGTGTCCTGGTGCCAGGTGCATATATGGACACCCTTATGCTTGAACATGGTGTTCGTTATGGACAAACTGTGGTTAGCACAGAAGTACAATAACTGAACACCACTCGGGTTCAGATCAAGCAAGCCATTCCTCCCAATCATCCCCTTCCAGGTTTCACTATCATTGCCCACGTGTGCATTGAAGTCCCCCAGTAGGACAATGGGGTCTCCCAGGGAAGCACTCTCCAGTACCCCAGTCAGAGACTCCAAAAAGGGTGGATACTCTGAACCATTATTTGGTGCATAGGGACAACTGATGGTCAGGACCTGTTTCTCAACCTGAAGGCGCAGGAAAAACCCCTTTCGTCCATCGGGGAAAACTCCAATGTAGAGGCAGCAAGGTGGGGGGGATACAAGAATACCCACCCCTACTCATCGCCTCTTGCCCGGGGCAACTCCAGAGTAGGCCAAGCTTCAGCCCCTCTCCAGGAGACTGGTTCCGGAACTGGAGCTGTGTGTTGAGGTGAGGCTGGCTTTATCTAGCCGGTATCTCTCAACGTCATGCACCAAGAAAGGTGACATTCCATGTCCCAAAAGCCAGTTTAGGAAGCTTGGGATCAGACCGCCAAGGTCTTCACCTTTGACCGCCACCTGATCCACATAGCACAGGACCCCCATGGTCCCTCCTGCAGGTGGTGAGCCCACTGGAGGGCGGACCCATGTAACTCCTTCGGGCTAAGCCTGGCCGGGTCCCATGAGTGGAAACCCAGCCACCAGACGCTAGCCATCGAGTCCCTCCCCCAGGCCTGGCTCCAGGGTGGGGCCCCGGTAACCCCATACCATGTGGGGTAGACTGAATCCTTGTTCTAGTATTTATCATGAGTCTGTTGGATTGTTCTTAGTCTGGCCCTTCACCCAGGACCAGTTTGTCTTGGGTGACCCTACCAGAGGCAAATTGCCCTGGACAACATAGCTTCTGGGATCACTCGGGCACGCAAACCCCCCACCACGATAAGGTGACGATCAATGGGGGAAAGGGGTTACATAAACAACCAGTCAGTGAGCCTTTTATGTTCACTGACTGGTTATTTACGTAGTGGAGTCGTCCGCGGGCCGGTGTGATATGAATGGATAGGCCTGTTACATTTCTGTATTTAGTGAGTGTGTCGGGTATAAATTTTAAAGGGGGTGCCAATTGATGTGCTTGTGATTTTTCAAGGGGGGGGAGAGAATGTTGGATATTACATTGCATACATATATTAGTATGGTGGTGCCCTAGGGTAGAGAGGTGGTGATGCCCCACCTTCGGGAGGTGGTGTCACCTGGGGTATATAAGACATCTGCAGAAGACATCTTGTCTCTTCGCTGTGGACTCTTGGGCGAGCGTAGTGACTCCTGTGTTCCTGTTATTGTGTTCTAATAAAACTATAAACGTCACCTCGACTTCTCCTCATTTTCGGACATACAGTAACATGCACAATTATCATCATTCCTTTTTCCTGTAACAAATAATGTACTACTTAAGTTTGTGTGATCCACTAGGAGTCTTGTCATGATGACCTCCTTGTTACATATGGGAATTGTACTTCGGGGCTTGCCGTAGCTCAGCTGGGGTTGGGGGGTGAGTGACGTTAGGCAGGTTGCAGCTGGGATATATAGTGAGATGTGAAGTTCAATAAAGTGTGTTCAGTATCCAACAGAGCAAGCTCTCCGTCCTCCATTATTCAGACGTTACACTCCTCCCTTCTAGTTCTTTCTTTACAGTTCATTGTTAAAACAGATTTTTGAATTGTAGAATAGGCCCTGCCTTTATGATCCTTCTCCTACATCTCCTGCCAAACCTTCATTCCAGTCTTCTTGATAATGGCTTTACCTTCTCCCTTTCCAAGTGGCACAGTTACAGTTATATCTTTCCTCAGAGCTGTTTTGGCAAGTTTATCTGCATATTAGTTTCCTTTTACCCCCTTGTGTGCTGGCACCCAGCTAAACTGTATGTCTATACCACACTGGTGGAGTCGCATCGAGCTGCAGTTAAGTTCAATTAAAAGATCTTCTCTGCATGAACTTTTTGTTTGAATGCTTTCTACCACAGCAAGGGAATCAGAGATGATCACCACCCTGTCAGGTCTGACTTCCTCCACCCACTGCAGAGCCGTAATAACAGCCACCATTTCTGCTGCAGACACTGAAAGCTGGTTTGAAAGTCACTTGGATATCATTATTTTAAAATCAGGGATAAAGACACCTATTCCCACATGATCTTGCTCATTTTTAGAGCCATCTGTGTATGCCTCCAGATAACTGTTAAAATTATTTCTTAAATGCAGTCTTGTTTCAAAACCTATTTCAGTCAATTGCCAATTTCTTTCCTTTTCTTGGATACTTAAATCTATCTTAATTTCTAGAAATAACCACAGGGGAACACTGCTCACTGGGGTACACTTGCTGAACTCTATGGACTCCATACCATATACAGTGATCCCTCGCTACTTCGCGCCTCACCTTTCGCGCCCTCAGTGCATCGCGGATTTTTCAAAAATATTCATCCACCCCCAGACCATCGGTGACCCTTCTGTGTGGAGTTTGCATGTTCTCCCAGTGTCTGTGTGGGTTTACTCCGGGCACTCCCGTTTCCTCCCACATGCCAAAAACATGCAAGTTAGGTTAATTGGCATCAACTGGGGATTTTAAATTGTCCTTAGGTATGACTGTGAGAGTGAATGGTTGTCTGTCTCTCTGTGTTGGCCCTGCGATGGACTGGCGATCTGTCCAGGGTGGACCCTGCCTCTCGCTCAAAGACGCTGGGATAGGCTCCAGCCCCCCCCCCCCCCGCGACCCAAAAAGGATTAAGTGGTAGAAGATGGATGGATGGATTCATCAAAAATTCAAAATTGAGAAAAAATGGGCAGGCGCTAGCAGAAGGCAGGGAGACTACATTAGAACATCAGGTATCAACACGGAGAGCTCGCACAACTCAAAATCCACCTCTCTGTTCGTTGTTCTCGTGTTGGCTCGGCTCGGGAATCTCGCAAGCTGATTGGCCGAGACGTTTTACCCAGCTTCTCTCCCTGCCGAGCGCCCATACCCAGCGAAGGAAGACCACATTCATTGCTCTTTATCGCTTGTGTTGCTTAGTCTCGCCGCGTGGAACTTTTCGCTGTTCTCTTGTGCCTTTTTGTGCGAAATAGTCTTCCTGTCGAGCCACTATGCCGCCTCCTGCAGCTTCTCCAGCTCTATCGGAAGCTGCCCTCGACGATCCTGCGCCTCTAGCACATGACGATGAGGCGTCACCTGAGGAGCAGTAAAGCTCTCATTAACCTGTGCAGAGGTGAGTTACGTATCTTGTTATAAGAATAAAAGAGTTCTAAAAACATATTTATGTACACTTTATTTACATCTACGTATGTATGTACACTTACACACACACACACACGTATCATATGAGAGAGAGAGTGAGAGAATGAACGTACGTATTATTTATGGGTGACGTCATTAGGGGTGACGCTACTTCGCGGTTTTTCACTTTTCGCGGTCGGTTCTGGAACCCATTAACCACGATAAGTGAGGGATCACTGTACTCTAGCTTTATTATTAATTGTCCAGCCAAATCCCCTCACCTTGAACTTTGAGTACTCCGAGCATTCCTGACCAGACTTTGCTGTTGAATTTTCTTCCCCTCTTCCTTTTAGCGGTAGCCAGTGTGCCAGTGCAAGCTTCTGTCTTCTCAGTTGAAGCGCTATTTCCCCAGCTTCTATCAACACTGATTTTATAGGAGTAGATTTAACAAAAATTTGGTAAAACTCAAATTATGTCACATGACTGAGCACGGGTGGTTGCGGGCTCAGTCTCTCATTCATTTATTTAAATTTTCTGTATGTTTTCCAGCCTTGTGGTGTTTTTTTGTGTTTTGATTTTTGATGATTTATCGTTCTGTTCTTTATGTTTCAGTGTTATTACGTGGTCTGTTTATGTAGCCTTTGAGTATTTGTTCTTCTTCTGTGACAGGGCCATTATTCTTCCTCTCCCAGGCATTCCCACTTGGTTAATTACTCTCTGCCTGCTCTCCTTGTCATCTCAGCTGAGAGAGTTCTGTCATTAGGTCATCGCCTGCTCTGGCTCCCCACACCTGCTGCTCATTGTACCAATTCTCTTCACTATTTAACTGCTGCTTTTTCAGTAGTGATGGCCAAATGAGGCTTTCTGGAGGACTTGAGGCCTTTCATCAAAATGGTTCACATAGACAAGGCCTGATGTGGGACTTCATTTTTGCTACCAGGCCATCTAGTGGACAAAACGTATACAACATGCTGATTTTTACAAGGGTATTATTTGTTTAATGTGGTTTTTTTTATTTCAATAATTGCACTGTCTTTTAAGAAATATCAATGATCATAAGGCAAAAAAAAAAAATAAAACTGAGGTGACTACAGTGAATGTGCTTGCAATACTTATCCATTTTTTTTTTAAAGAAATAACTTCAATAGTCATACTGTCTTTCTCAGTACATTCATCTATGTCCTTATTGTCATGCAGGGCACAATAGTGCTTCAGCATAATGATGTGTTTTATTGTATTCAAGCTCTTTGAAACACAACAGACCCTTTGCAAATAAAAATAAAATGACAAGAATGACACAGCTGGGATTCAAACCCAGGCCTCCCGCTTGTAGCACATGCCTCGAAACGCGCCTCGCCAAATATTTCCTGGATAAGCTCAGCGCACCCCTCGGAGCTCCAGAGCCTGCCTTCCCATCACTACTTTTCAGTCAGTCATTGCTGCTAGATTGTGTCAAGACTGGTTTTCACCTGCCTGAACATTACTCAGATCTCCTCCTTATTTCCTCCTGAGCCAAGTCGGCTCAGGAGTGCTCCAGCCTGTAAGTTTTTTTTGTTTGCATTTTTTGTACTGTTGGCACTTTTTGGAGACTTTTTGTTGTTTTCTTTAATAAATGCACAAACATCAAATTTATGCAGATTGTTTCCTCTATGCCATGTGTCAACACAACGGAGATTAGCTATAGACAGCTTGCTCCTTCTGTAATTGATAGCATGGTAGATAGTGTTACAGCTTCTCTGCATCAGACTCTAGACATGTGACCCCTTTGAAAAAGAAAAAGCCTAATCAGACAGTTCTAACTCCTTGGTTCAACACAGAAACTCGTAGCTGAAAACAGAAGACTCGTCAATTAGAAAGAAAATGGCGCTCCACTAAATTAGATGAAATCTATTTATCTTGGAGAAATCATGTTCTAATTTATAAAAAATCTCTACACAGGGATAAATAGGACTGCACTCCCGTGGGAGTAACAGAGAGAACTGGCAAAGAAATCCAGTGCTTACAGCGAACCTCCCAGTGAAACAGGGTGGCATAGAAGAGCTGGGTGAGGTGTCTGACCGGGTGATGACGGTTGCTGATGAGATGATGGTGACGGGGCAGGTGAGCGCACATCAACCCTGGAGACCCACCACAAGGACGTAGCAACCTGTGAAGAGAATGCAGAGGTTTAAAGGGTTTTTCTTAAATTAGGCAGAAATGAATGTAACTGCTGTTGAAGGTAGTCTACCCAACGAGCTAGCGCTGAGATGTTGAAGAGAAGGTCTGTTTAAGGGCTGGCAGATCAGAGAGGCAGATGCGTCTTATCACACATGTGGAGAAAATTGTCCACGGAGTAGGTGAGAGTTGAGCCGGACAGGCGGGGGGGGGGGGGGGGGGGAGTGCGCTCACCAAACCATGACAGTGCCCCCCCCTCAAGGAACGCCTCCTGGCAGTCCACTAGGCTTGGTGGGATGAGCATTATGAAAGGCCCGGACCATCCCCTTGTCATGGAAGTAGAAAACTGGGATCCACGACCTTTCCATATCCCTTCCAGTGGACAAGGTACTGGAGCCCCCTGCTCCGATGACGAATGTCCAGAATTCTCTGGACCGTATGAGTGACCTGGCCATCGATGATCCGAGGGGGAGGAGGCGGCTTGGGGGAGGATACAGGGGGCTGGCAAAGGGGGGCTTGATTTTGGAGACATGGAACATGGGGTGTATCCTCATCACCAGCGGGAACCTCAAGTGGACTGTAACATTGTTGATGATTTCCACGATGGGAAATGGACCCAGGAAACGAGGACACAGTTTTCTAGACTCTGCCTTTAAGAGTACCTGGTCTGCTGATAGCCACACCTGCTGCCCAATGGATTATTTCGGGGCCGGAACCCACCTGCGATCAGCATATTGGTGGTTTTGTTCAGTAGATCGAGCAAGGGCAGCCTGAGTCGCCTTCCACAGCCAGCAACAGTGACGAGCGTGAGCCCCCACAGATGGAACTGCCGCTTCCCTCTCTGCCATAGGTAGTGTGTGTGTGGTGGTGGTGGTGGGGGGGGGTACCTCATGAAAGCGTCAAATGGGGTCAACCCGGTGGCCGTTGAAACAGCAGTATTATGGGAATACTCCACCCAGGTGAGGTGGGTACTCCAAGAAAGACGTCAGATTGGAGGCTGCCATGCACCTCAGGGTGGCCTCCAAGGATTGGTTGGCATGCTCAGCCTTCCCGTTGCTTTGAGGATGATATCGCGAGGTGAGGCTGGCAATCATGCCGAGGGAGCAGCAGAAGGCCCTCCAAATCTGGGACATGAATTGTGGGCCCCCATCAGACTCCATGTCCATAGGGATGCCATGAATCCAGATGACGTGGTCCATGAGGAGGTTCGCTGTTTCTAGGGCAGAGGGCAGCTTGGGGAGGGCCACCAGGTGGATTGTCTTGGAGAAGCAATCCACACAAGTGAGGATAACGGTATTACCCTGGGACGGAGGCAGTCCGGTGACAAAGTCTAGGGCAATGTGAGACCAGGGTCGATGAGGGATGGGGAGTGGATGTAGCAGGCCAGAAGGGGGCATTGAGTCAGTCTTATTGCGGCAACAAGTCTGGCAAGCACTGACATAGTCCCGAACATCAGTACATAGAGTGGGCCACCAAAACACTCGACAAATGAGATTAATAGTCAAGGTGATGCCAGGATGGCAGGCAAAGAAACTGGTGTGGCCCCACTTGTTGGCATCACTGTGCAGAGAGTCCAGAACAAACAGCCGATTATCAGGGACCCCTTCTGGTATGGGTTCTGTGGATAAAGCCCGCCGGATCCTGCTTTCAGTGTCCAACGAAAGTGCTCCAAGGAAACAGGAGGAATGAACAATGGGTTGGGGAAGGGAGGGAGGGGTAGGGGGGTCAGGACAGAACTGGCGGGAGAGAGTGTCCGGCTTAATATTGCGGGAGCCAGGCCTGTAAGTGATGTTAAGATTGAATCTCGCAAAAAATAAGGCCCAGCGGGCCTGCCTGGCATTCAGCCTGCGGGCTGACCAAAGATATTCTAAAGTTTTATGGTTTGTCCACACACTTACCGGCTGGGGCGCTCCCTCCAACCAATGCCTCCACTCCTCAAGGGCCAGTTTAATGGCCAGCAGCTCTCGGTCTCCTACGTCGTAATTCCTCTTTGCAGGCGTAAGCTGCCGAGAGAAATACGCACATGGGTGGAACTTCTGATCTGAGGCCGAACGCTGTGATAGGACAGCGCCCACCCCCGAGTCAGAAGCATCTACCTCTAAGATGAACTGGAGCTGGGGGTTGACCTGGGCCAAGATAGGAGTGGTAGAGAACAGGTCCTTTAATTTATGAAAGGCCCATTCGGCTGCCTCTGACCACCTAAAGGGCACTTTTATCGAGGTCTGAGTCAGAGGCTGTGCTACCCCACTATAGTTTCTAATGAAACGGCGATAAAAGTTCGCAAACCCCAAGAAGCGTTGCAGCTACTTGTGGGAGTGTAGGCCAATTAAGCACAGCCTCCACCTTGGCTGGGTCAGCCCTCAGCTCTCCCTCAGCCACGATAAAGCCCAAAAAAGAAGTGGAGCGGGTGGAAAGCTCACACTTCTCCGCCTTAACGTAGAGCCGATTCTCCAGAAGCTGTTGCAAAACGGTCCGGACATGGACTGTATGCTCCTCTGGCGAGCGTGAAAAAATCAAAATGTCATCGAGATTTACTAAAACAAACTGATTGACCATAACGCGGAGGATGTCGTTAATCAGCCGCTGAAAGACGGCAGGGGCATTAGTGAGCCCAAATGGCATCACCAGATGTTCAAATTGCCCCAGATGTGTTTTAAGAGCCGTCTTCCATTCGTCCCCTTCACGACTGTGGACCAAATGGTAAGCGTTCCATAAGTCTAATTTGGTGAACACTTGCACGTGCTGAAGGAGCTCAAACGCTGAATTTATCAGGGGCAGAGGATACTTGTCCTTAGTGGTAATAGCATTGAGCTCATGATAATCAATGCAGGGGCATAGAGAACCGTCCCTCTTGCCGACAAAGAAAAACCCCGCCCCAAGATGGGCCAATGAAGACCGAATGAGGCTGGTGTTCAGTGAGTCTTTACTATAGCTCTCCATTGCCTCCAGTTCCGGTCCAGAAATACTGTAGAGCCGGCTGGACGGCAGCCGAGCGCCCGGGAGAAGGTCTATGGCACAGTCATAAGAGCGATGGGGAGGTAAAGAAAGCACTCTTGACTTGCTCTCCGAGATCATGAAAGACCTTGGGCACAAGGCTAAGGTCTGGCGGCTCTACCGGAGGGGAGGAGATGGATAGCTTCGGTGAAGGTTCAGCCGAACTAAGGCAGGATGCCAACAATAAGGGTTCCAGGAGGAGATGGAATTATTGGCCCAACTGATAATAGGGTTGTGCTTCTGGAGCCATGGATAGCCGAGGACCACCAGATGACCAGATTTGGGGAGAATGTAAAACGAAATAGTCTCCCGGTGGTTGCTGAAAAGAAGGACGGACACCGACTCTCGGTCTTTTCGGTGATGGTAGCAACTCTTTCGCCCAATAGAGTAATCACACTTAGGGGCCTGGGCAATTTAATCATAGGGATGGCTACATCCCGTACGAAGCGCGCAGAAATGAAATTCTGTTCTGCCACTGAGTCAATCAATGCTCTGGTCCTCCTCTCGACTCCTGGAAACAGAACGAGGGCCGAAATAGATAGGTTACCTGGGGGATGACTGGATTTCCCGCCCGTCGGATCAGAGAAGCAGGTGCGTCTCATCACACAGGTGGAGAAAATTGCCCGCGGAGTAGGTGAGAGTTGAGCCGGATGGGTGGGGGGAGGAGTGCGTGCACCAAACCATGACATAGAGCTTACTAGTCAGGACTTTATGAACTTTTTCAATAATAAAATTTCATCTATCAGAGATAAAATCAGTCAGATTCTTCCCACCCTTAACTTAAATATACATTAACTACTACAACTCCTTCAACTGATATCTGTTTGAGTGAGTTTATTCCAATTGACCTTTTAGTGTTAGATAAAACAATTTCCTCATCCAAGCCTTCAACTTGTCTTTTAGACCCTATTCCTACCAGGTTATTTAAAGAAGTCTTCCCATTTATTGGTAGCTCTATTTTTCAAATAATCAATTCTTCATTAACTTTAGGCCATGTACCGCAGGCTTTTGAAACTGCTGTAATTAAACCCTTACTCAAAAACCCAACACTGGATCCAGGAGTTTTAGCTAACTATAGACCAATCTCTAATCTCTCTTTCATTTCAAAAATCTTAGAGTTGTTGCTACACAATTATTTGACCATTTGCAGGGAAATTGTTTATTTGAAGAGTTTCAATCTGGGTTTAGAATCCATCATAGTACTGAAACAGCCTTAGTGAAGGTCACTAATGACCTCCTTATCGCATCTGATAATGGATTTGTTTCTGTACTTGTCCTTTTAGACCTTTGTGTAGCTTTTGATACTATTGATCATAATATTCTACTTGATAGATTAGAACACTATGTTGGACTTAATGGAATTTTGTTGCAGTGGTTTAGATCTTATTTATCTGATAGGTTCCAGTTTGTTCATGTCAATAATGAGTTTTCTTCCAACTAAAAGCTCAGTCACAGAGTTCAACAGGGATCTGTGCTCGGCCCTATTCTTTTAGTTTATATTTGCTTCTGCTAGGCAACATTATTAGAAAGCACTCTATACATTTTCATTGTTATGCAGATGACACACAATTATACCTGTCAATGAAGCCAGATGATAGTAATCAATTAGCCATATTAGAGGCCTGTCTTAAGGAAATCAAAGCATGGATGACTTGTAATTTCCTCCTATTAAATTCAGATTTAATAGCTTCTTCCCCTCTGCCATCAGACTGCTGAACACTAAGTGACTTATTAGATTCTCGTGCACTACGTACAGCAGCTCAACCGGACTCATGATAATTATCACTGTGTGGCGCATATAATAGACTTATATTCCCCCACATATGCATGACTACATGTGTATTGTGGGCTTCACGTCTCAAGAGGACAAAGGAGGTCTGGCCGGCAGAGACTGAGAGGAGAGGACAGTTCCAGCCTTTTGTCTTGGAGAGGAGGCCCCAGTGGGAGTCCCGGAACATCGAGGGATAAAGGACAATAGGAGAAGATCAAAGAGGCATTGTGATTGAGATTATGTACCATGGCTTGTATGTTTGCATAGGCAACATGTGACTTAGGTGGTGTGGCTTCTGCAGTGTATAAGAACTGTGATACGTGACTGTTCTGCCTCTTCTGCTTTGAGAGATGATAGAGGATGCGTGTGTTCAATAAAGCTGATCCTGAGAAATAACCATGTCTCATCCTTGAACGCACTCCTCTACAACTGTTTTCTTTTGCACTACCGTCTGCACTATGTGGAACTCCACAATATCTGCTGCTTGTTAATATATTTAATAATTGCATAGATTAGTATTTCCATGTTTAATGTTGCAGCATGGCACCGAGACAAATTCCTAGTTTGTGTACTACATGAACAATGGCAATAAATCTCATTCTGATTCTGATTCAGATAAGACTGAAGTCAGTTGGTCCAAAAAACCTTAGAAATACCTTTCCAAATCAAACTCTTGGTTTGGATGTGGTTATTCTTCATCTTAATAGTTTTGTGAGGAACCTTGGAGTTATTTTAGATCAAGATCTGTTTGGGTTTTTTTAAATCACATATTAAACTTGTTTCTAAGACTGCCTTCTATCATTTGCATAATATTGCCAAGATTAGGAGCATCTTGTCCCAGAGTGATGCTGAGAAACTGATCCACACTTTTGTTAGCTCTAGAATAGATTATTGTAACTTTTTATTATCAGGTTGTCCTAAAATATCTTTTAAAAGTCTTCAGCTGATCCAAAATACTGCAGCAAGAGTTTTAACAGGTACTAGAAAGAAAGATCATATCTCTCTGGTTCTGGCCTCCCTTCATTGGCTTCCTATAGAATTTAGAATTAAGATTAAAATCCTTCTCACTTACATAGCTCTAAATAATCAGGCCCCTTTTTATTTAAAAGATCTGTTGCTACCCTATCATCCTAACAGAGGACTACGCTCCCAAAATACAGGATTACTTGCAATACCTAGAATCTCCAAAAGTACAATGGGAGGCAGAGCCTTCAGTTATCAAGCTCCTCTCCTGTGGAACCAGCTGCCAATCTGGATTCGGGAGTCAGACTCGATCTGTTTTTAAGAATAGGGTTAAAAACTTCCTTTTTGATATGGTCTATAATTAGGGAGGGATCATGTGTCTCTGAACCCTCCCTTAGTTATGCTGCTAATAGGTTTAGACAGCCGGGGGACCTCCAACAATGCACTGGGCTTCACTCCTTTCTTTACTCTCAATGAAATATTTTTGCTGGTCATTAACATTTGTTTGTTCTCTCCCATAGATTGAGTCCCCATTGTGCTGTTTGCTCTCTACATGTCTGTTCTTTTCTTCTTCTCTATCCCCTCACCCCCCAGCCAGTCGCAGCAGATGACTGCCCCTCCCTGAGCCTGGTTCTGCTGGAGGTTTCTTCCTGTTAAAAGGGAGTTTTTCCTCTCCACCATCTCCAAGTGCTGCTCACAGGGGATCGCCTGATTGCTGGGGTCTTTCTGCAACTGTGGGGGTCCCCCCTACAGTTGAAAGTGCTATGAGATGACTGTTGTTGTGAAATGGCGCTATACAGATAAAGATGAATTGAATTTAACAGCTCCAATACAAATTCACAAAGCTCTATACTGAACTCTGTCCAGATTTAGCAATAGAGTCTTTGCTGCTGCCCCATACACAATGCATCCATCATCAATGGCTGATTTCATTACTGCTCTGAAGATACTCATAAGTGACTGTTCATCTGCACCCCAGTTGTAGCCTGCAACAGCCCGTAGCAGACTGACTTTTTTGCGTTTTGCTTCCAACTTTGTAATAAGAACTTTCCATGTATATTTACTATTTAGCCATAGTCCCAGGTATTTAAACTGTCACCCTCTCCAGTGGCTGACCATATAGTGTCAGCTTGTCAACACCAGTCTAGCGCCTGTTTGTAAAAATCACATAACAGGACTTGCTGTTTGAGAGTTTGAATCCCCACTCAATTGACCATTTCTCTACTTTTGTTATTGCTTTCTTTAAATTTTCTAGCACACATGACTCATTCCTTCCCTGAGTCCATATGACCCCTTCGTCCACATATAATGCTGATCTGATGCTAGCACCTAGATTAGCAAAAATGTCATTTATGATGATATTAAATAACAATGGATTAATTGCATTTTCTATTTAAAACCCTTTAGAAGTTTCTGACCCAACCTTGATTCTGATTATCCTGTCAGTTAAGAAGTCCATTATCCAATTTTAAGTTCTTCCACCTATATTCAGGCTGCTTAACTTAATAAGTAGCCCTTCTCTCCACATAGAATCATATGCTTTTTCAATATCAAAATAAACAATTGCCATCAGCTCTTTCATTTTCAGGGCCTTTTCCACCTCATCACTAACTCGAACTAAGGCATCTATTGTAGATCTTCCTTTACGAAACCCATTCTGATAGCTGCTCAGTAAACCACTTTGCTCCAATACACGTGAAAGCCTGGAAATGATCAATTTCTCCATCTATTTGCATAAATGTGATGTCAAAGTGATGTGTCTATAGCTACCTGGGTAAGCTGGGTCCTTTCCTGGCTTGTTGAATGGGAGAATGATTGCTCTTTTCCAGCACTTTGGCAGTTTGTCATTCTGCCATATATTATTAAATAATAAGAGAACAAGCTTAGGTGATTCAACAGGAAGTTGTCTGAACATTGTGTAGCATGACTGGTCCTCCCCTGGGGCTGAAAATCCTGTACCTTGTAATGCTATTTTAAGCTCTGACATCGAGAAGTCCATATTTAGAGTTGTAAAGTCCTCCCCCTGCTTCTCCCTTACATTTTTATTCTCTCTGAGCATACACTCTTTCTTTTGTCTATGTGTGTCATCCAGGTGGTCACCACTATGCACTGCAGCAAAAGCCCTCCCTAATAGATCAGCCTTCTGATCTGTCACTGCAAGTGTCTCACAATCAGCTAGTGTTGGAATAGAAGATGACTTTCTTTTCCCAGACATTTGTTTAAACATGGACCATATGTCTCCTACTCCTCTGCCAATTGCTGAACAAAAATCTCTCCATAACTGCTTTTTTGAGTTTTTGACTATCCTCCATGCCACAGCCTTTTTCCTCTGGTAATCTATATGATTTTAATAACTTTTTTCTTAACATTGGCCCTAATTTGGCTCAAGAAATACCCATTACGGCACCTATGGGTGATACAATAAGCAAAAACACTGCTATAAAAGACTCCATTTTCATAAAGAACACAGACGAGAGAGAGGTCATTGAAATTGTTAAATCGTTTAAAAGTAAAACATCTACGGACTGTGATGGTATTGACATGCTCTTAGTCAAAACTATTATTGAATGCTTAGTGAAACCACTGACGTATATCTGGAACCTGTCTCTCCAAACAGGTATATTTCCCAATGCAATGAAAATAGCTAAAGTAATTCCAATATACAAGACGGGTGACAGAGGGGAACTTTCAAACTATAGACCAATTTCACCATTGCCGCAATTTTCCAAGATACTTGAAAAAATATTCTGTGAGAGAATTGACAACTTCATAATGAAGAATAATTTATTGTGTGAGCAGCAATATGGGTTCAGACACAAGAGGACAACTGCATTTGCTCTAATGGAATTTATAGAAAAAATATCAACTGCCGTTGAAAATAAAGAGTATTCAGTTGGGGTATTCCTGGATCTTAAAAAAGCATTTGATACAGTGGATCACAGTTTATTGTTAAAGAAACTACAAAATTGTGGTATTAGGGGGGTAGCACTGTCCTGGTTATGTAGTTACTTAAAGAATAGATATCAGTATGTATGTGTTGGTAACAAAAACTCACAGTTACTGAAGGCTACTTGTGGAGTCCCACAGGGTTCAGTTTTGGGGCCACTGTTATTCAATATGTATATAAACGATATATGTAAAGTCTCGGAAAAAATGGATTTAATATTGTTTGCCGATGACACTAATCTATTATTCAATTCAATTCAGCTTTATTTATAATGCGCCACATCACAACAAAAGCCATCTCGTGGCGCCACAGTGCAGATAAAAAAATCACACAGTCACAGAAAGACCCAGCAATCAGACGATCCCCTATGAGCAAGCACTAGGCGACAGTGGAGAGGAAAAACTCACATTTGGAAGGAAGAAACTTCTAGCAGAACCAGGCTCAGGGAGGGGCAGTTGTCTGCTGCAACTGGCTGGGGATGAGGGGATAGGGAGGATGGAAAGGGCAGACATAAAGAACATAGCAGTAAGATGCCAAGTACAATATTGGAGATCAACCAGCAGTATGGATCAGATAACAAAAGAACAAGAGTGGGGTTAAAAGACACAAATACCCTCCTTAAATGAAAGCTATATTAAAAAGGAATTATTTTACCCTGTTCTTAAAGACAGAGACCGAGTCTGACTCCCGGACCCAGAGTGGTAACTGGTTCCAGAGAGAAGGGGCTTGGTAGCAGAAGGCTCTGCCTCCCACCGTACTTTTGAAGATTCTGGGCACCACAAGTAAGCCAGCATTTTGGGAGCGTAATGCTCTGTTAGGATGGTAAGGTAATATCAGATCTTTTATATATTGGGGGGCCAGATTGTTTAGAGCTTTGAAAGTAAGAAGAAGGATTTTAAACTTGATTCTGAATTCAATGGGAAGCCAATGGAGGGAGGACAGAACTGGGGAGATATGATCTCTTTTTCTAGAACCAGTTAAAACTCTAGCAGCAGCATTTTTAAACAATCAATCATTTTGAATCAATCAAAACATATTTACAAGACGACATGTAAACTCACATAAGGATTGACATATCCAGCCTGTGTTGTGTTGTAGCTTAGTTTTTTTTTTCTTTTTTTTCTTTTTTTTTCTCTATGACATTTTGTCTTACATTTGTTTTTGAATAGTAACCGCTTAACTTAGCCTAGCTTAGTTTTCTTTTTTCTCTCAGTCACATTTTGTCTTAGCTTTGTTTTAAATTGTAATCGCTCTTGTCTTGTTTTTCTCTTTTTTCTCTTTTGAATTCTTGGATGGAATATGGGTGGGCAATATAAGCTGCGGCTTCAGCCATCACCCATTTCGGATAACTTACGTGGAATTGTATAGTAGGAGGAGTCTTTGTCTAATTTGACCTTGTTGTTATATTATACAGTTTCTTTTAACTTGTACTGTACTATCCGAAATAAATTCATTCATTCATTCATTCATTCATTCATTGAAGACTTTTTAAAGATACTCTAGGACACCCAGATAATAGCGAATTACAATAATCTAATCGTGAACTGACAAAGGCGTGAATCAGTTTCTCAGCATCACCCAGAGACAAGATGCTCCTGATCTTAGCAATATTGCGCAGATGATATAAGGCGGTCCTAGAAACAGTTTTAATATGTGAATTAAAGGACAAATCCTGGTCAAAAGTCACTCCAAGGTTCCTCACACAACTGTTCAGAGTGAGAGTGGCAGCATCTAAATTAAGGGCATAATCTGAAAAGGAATTTCTAAGATGCTTTGGGCCAACAACAATGACTTCAGTCTTATCAGAGTTCAGTAGTAAAAAATTACAAGTCATCCAAGCTTATGCAGTAGAAGCAATTTGGAACAACTTTTGGATACACTCGGAAAGGATTTAGGAAAGCTTAAACTGTGGTTTGATTCAAACAAATTAACGCTCAATCTAAGTAAGACAAAATTTATAGTTTTTAACAACCATCACAACAACTTAGTATCTAAACTCAGTGTAAATGGTGTAGAGATTGAAAGGGTATCCAAAACTAAATTTCTTGGAGTAATAATTGATAATAAACTGTGTTAGAAGTCACATATTAATTATATTAAAGGTAAAATATCTAAATCAATTGCAATACTACACAGAGCGAAATATTTGCTGAATCAACCCACACTATATACCTTGTATCATTCATTAATACTCCCATACATGACATATTGTACTGAAGTATGGGGAAATAC
The DNA here is from genome assembly GCA_020510985.1 of Pholidichthys leucotaenia. NCBI lineage: Eukaryota > Metazoa > Chordata > Actinopteri > Cichliformes > Pholidichthyidae > Pholidichthys > Pholidichthys leucotaenia. The sequence goes on from CM035839.1 coordinate 478,754,652, forward strand.
ATATAAAACAAACATATATCCAGTCTTTATGCTTCAGAAGAGAGCTATTAGAATAATAAACAAAGCTGCTTACAGGGAACCAACAAACCCACTTTTTCTTAAATTAAAAGCTCTCAAGTTGAAAGATCTGGTTGACTTTAAAACTGCAGTAATAATGTTTAAAGTGAAGAATCTATCACTGCCCGCAAATATCCAAAAGTTGTTTCAAATAAGGGAGAAACAATATTATTTCAGAGGAACATGTATATTTCAAAAACCTTCAGTGAGAACCACCACCAAGCAACACTGTGTTTCAGTGCAAGGAGTCAGATTATGGAACGATTTTGGACCTGAATTAAAATCATGTACAACGCTTGGACAATTTAAACAAAAACTAAAGGAAGAAATACTCCAAACATATATACAAGATGACATGTAAAATCACATCAGGATTGCCATATCCAGTCTGTGTTGTGTTGTTGCTTAGTTTTTTTTGTCACATTTTGTCTTAGCTTTGTTCTGAATTGTAATCACTCTTGTTTTGTTTTTCTTTTGAATTCTTGGATGGAATATGGGTGGGCAATATCAGCTGCGGCTTCAGCCATCACCCATTTCGGATAACTTATGTTGAACTGTATAATCAAAGGAGTTATTGTCTAATTTGACCTTGCTGGATTTTTTTTTCTTTTTTCCCCTTTGTTATATTATTCTGTTTCTTTTTAATCTTTACTTTTAATCTGTCCGAAATAAAGATTCATTCATTCATTCATTCATTCAAAATGTATACAACATGCAGATTTTTGCAAGGGCATTACTGATTTAATGTGTATTTTTTTCCATTTCAATAATTTCACTGTCTTTTAAGAAATATCAATTTAAGAAATAACTTTTCAACAGTCTTTGGACTAAGGCGATTTCTTTTTTATATTATTTCTCCAGCTTTGGAGAATACTCTAAGAGCACAGAGGATGCAGGTGTGCAAAGGAAGGCTACTGAAAGTTTGTACAGTGTAGGGTAGACAAGTTTTTGTCTCTCCCAGTACATTCACCTCGGTCCTTATTGTCATGCAGGGAACAATAGTGCCTCAGCATAATGATGATGCTATTGTTGTATCCAAGGTCTTTGAAACACAACAGACACTTCACCGTGCAAATAAAAATAAATTGTAAGAATGCCCAGCTGGGACTTGAACCCAGGCTTCCCAGTTGCAGGACAGATGCTTTTTCTCTAAGCTACTACTTAGTGATGGTTAGTTGAAGCTTTCTTGAAGACTTGAGGCCTTTCATCAAAACGGCTCATATAGATGAGGCCTCATGTGAAAATTCATTTGCTCTACTAGGCCATCTAGTGGACAAATGTATACAACATGCAAATGTTTGCAAAGGCATTATTGGTTTGTGTATTATTTCCATTTCATGTCTTTTAAGAAATATCAGTGATCACAATGGAAAAAAGAAATAATAAAACTGGGGTGACTACGGTGAATGTGTCATGAGCCGAGTGCTGGAGATCCCCGCCAGACTCGGTCTCATGGCTTTTTCTGCTTATTTGCTTATCTGTTACAATTTATGCCTTTTGGGGTTTATGTTTTAATGTTCTGCTTGCCATCCTTCTGTTTGTGTTAGTGTCATAATTTTTTTTTGTACTTATTTATAATTATACTTTGGCATGTTATTTTATTCTTTATATCCCTTGTATGGTCCTTTTTACTGTTGACAACTGTCAGGGGCGTGAAGCTTTGTGTGGACATGCCCTGTCGGCTGTCAGTGTTGGTTGCTTCCCTCTCACTGCCTCAGCTGATTCCAATTATGTCATCGCTTTTTCCTGCCCGTTCAGGCACTCACACCTGCTGTTAACTATGTTAATAGGTTTTGAGCCCTATTTAAGAGCTTTACTCTCATTTGTTCCTTGTGGCTGTATTGTTTCTTCATCTTGTCTCCACCAGAGCCCTGCTTTGCGCTGGTGTGAATTCATGAAGTAAGTTTTTCCTCATTCGTTTGTATTTTATGTTCTGAACACTTTGTTGAACTTGTGTGTTGAACTTGTGGTGACACCAGCACACTGCAGATGGATATTATCTCACACCAGAAGCAGACAGAGGGGCTGAACGATGGACTGAGGGGGGGTAGCACCCCACAGAGTTAATTACACCAGACATTAAGGCACCTTCACCTCATGCCGCTCTAGACTACAGCACAGGGAGGCAAATGTATATTAGGAAAGTAACGTGTGTTATGATAATCGTGCCACACATTGCCTTTGTGTAACCCCATGTAATACGCACCAGCTCAGCTCTCTATGCATGAGATTAAAGCTATATAAGTGGAATGCAGAGGGAGCTGGGGATTCTCTCCTCTTCTACATGACTTGGCCCCAGCGGGCTACGCTGGGGTCCCAGGCTGTACATTAAGTTAGAGGGTTTAATAAAGAATCTGTGTTGACCTACGCTCGTGCCTCACCTCCTCATCCTTCCCTTACACCCTCTATGTTGGTGACCTGACGTGAATGGACTGTCTCTCCCTTCTGCCGCACTGTGGACTCCTTTTTCTCCGCATTGGTGACCTGACGTGAGATGAACTGTCTCTCCCTTACGCTGCACACCACATCGGTGACCTGACATGAGATGGACTGTCTCTCCCTCTCATGGCGCTGTGGACTCCTTCTCATCCACACTGGAGCACGCGCGCCCATTCCAGTCTCCACGATGGCGACCTCCAGGGGTGGACGGAGCAGGCACCACAGGGACCGAGATGCACCAGGATCAGCGATACGAGCATCACACAGAAACAGCCTGAACGGTGAAGATCGGCATCGTCTGTGTTGATTCCTACCAAGCCCCGACCCTGACTTCACCTCCAGACATCGAAGTTCCGTGCACAGAATCCCCGTGTGCACACTGCAGGATTATGAAGACAACGCAACTGGAAGCTACGTGGCCACAGCACGCGCCACGCACCAGGGACAAACCGGCTTCACAGACTTACACATCAGCCTCCACCGCTGCACATGCCCAGGGAACACGGCCAATCGCCATACTTGGAACCTTTAGGGCTGCCCTCGCACCCAAAGAAGAGGTGCAGCCTTCCACGCAGGACATGTTTGTTTCTCAGCCGCTGTGCACAATGGGGAATTTAGCTGATTGCTTTCCCCGATGCCTTTAGGGCTGCTTCCGCACCTAAAGCAAGACTGCTACGTTCCCTGACAGAGCTTCAGTTTTTTCACAGCTACTGCACATCCTCTGGGAATTGGGCCGATCGCCTTCCCCAGATCCTCGCTGGACCGGACCCGCACAAGGAGGTGTCAGAGACTTCAATTGTTTTTTCACAGCCGCTGCGGATCACCGCAAGGTTTACCGGGAAAGTCGCCCACCCATGGCTGAGCCGCATGCAATTTTTGTATGGCCCAGACACTTTCGACGTCCCGGACCGGCACTCCATTGCCCGCCCCCCTTCCTGCACATTGTTCTTCCCGCACCTCCCTCCCAAAAGCCTGCCGATTGTCGGTTTTGTTCCATTACGCACAACGCACACCAGCCCCCGTGCGCCCACGTTCCTCAGCCGTTCAACGTGTTGGAACTCGGAGCGGAGCAGCCTGTATTTTTCACCCCTCCCCCATTCCCCCCATGGACTAACATGCCCTCCGACACTCCTCGACAGCAGGACAGTTCTACCGGAGCGGCAACCCCCGCTGCAGCCTCCACGGGCGCTGACTAGAGCCCAAACGACCAGGGAGTCATAGCCCCTTCTGGGTGTTCGGGGGGGGGGGGGTGCTGTGTGGTGACACTAGCACACTGCGGATGGACATTATCTCACACCAGAAGCAGACAGAGGGGCTGATCTTTTGGTCTACTTCACTTTCTCAGACAGGTCCCATTTATGTGGTTTCTTGATTGAGAACAGGTGTGGCAGTAATCAGGCCTGGCTGTGGCTAGGGAAATTGAACACAGCTTTCCAAAGAGATGATAAACCACAGTTAATTTATGTTTTAGCGGGGTGGGGGGGCAATCACTTTTTCACACAGGGCCATGTAGGTTTGGATTTTTTTTTTACCCTTAATAATAAACACCTTCATTTAAAAACTGCATTTTGTGTTTACTTGTGTTATCTTAGTCTAGTTTGTTTGATGATCTGAAACATTTAAGTGTGACAAACATACAAAAAAATGAGAAATCAAGAAGGGGGCAAACACTTTTTCACACCACCGTATGTTGGTTCGGCTAAGGATGCTAACCAGGGGAGCGTACGTGATGGGTGCCAGAGGGTAGTGCTGATGATGCCAACACACCAAAGTGAGGGTAGCTCCAACATAAATAGGAAACTAAATGATTAACTAACATAGGACAGCTGAGACTAATCAAAAATTAAACAATACCATAAGGAAGAAAAACTGAAGACAGGAAATGACACTACCCACAGACAGGAAAAAAGAAAAGAACCTTTCAAAATAAGAGATGGACTAGAAACTAAGGATAACCTAATGATAACAGAATGATAATAATAATAATATAATGAGTCCAAAAAAACAACAGAAAGGGACTAATAAAGGCTTATCTTATCTTATCTTATCTTAGAAAGCTTGGACATGGTCAACAACCATGTCCAGACCATGACACAGTCTGGGACTTTGGGTAACATATCACGACCGGGTCTGAATGAGGTCAGGAGTCAGGACCAGGCCTAGACCAGCCTCTGAACCCCTTGTCCTCCACAGAGATAGTCCAAAAGGTGATCCAGGGTGGTGTCCCCCCGCTCCGTCCATCCCTCTGTATCCACAGTCACAGTGAAGAGCTGGGAGTCCTGATGCAGCGCTGCTGGAGTGAGGAGACCAATGAGCGTCCAGATTTCAACACCATCAAGATCCTGCTGAGGAAGCAGCACAGGTGGGTGGGGTTAAACAAGCACAGGTGGGCGGGGCCTAAAACGATAATGGTGACTGGGTCAGAAATGTCCAATCAGAGGACAGGTCTGATGTAATATCTGTCCCCACTAATGTCCTTTGTGTCCTTCAGAGGGTACGGGTCCAACATCTTGGACAACCTCCTGTCCCGGATGGAGCAGTACGCCAACAACCTAGAGGAGCTGGTGGAGGAACGGACACAGGCGTACCACGAGGAGAAACGGAAGGCTGAGAACCTGCTGTACCAGATACTACCACAGTTAGTACTACTGCATGTACTATTGCTTATGATACTACAGTTACTACTACTGCTGAAGGCTGAGATTCTGCTGTGCAAGATACTTCCACAGTTAGTATTAGTGCATGTACTATTGCTTATAATACTACAGTTACTGCTACTGCTGAAGGCTGAGAACCTACTGTACCAGATACTAGCACAGTTATTACTACTGCTTGTACTACTTTTTATAACACTACAGTTACTACTACTGCTGAAGGCTGAGAACCTGCTGTACCAGATACTAGAACAGTTGTTACTACTGCATGTACTACTTCTTATAATACTACAGTTACTGCTACTGCTGAAGGCTGAGAACCTACTGTACCAGATACTAGCACAGTTATTACTACTGCTTGTACTACTTTTTATAACACTACAGTTACTACTACTGCTGAAGGCTGAGAACCTGCTGTACCAGATACTAGAACAGTTATTACTACTGCATGTACTACTTCTTATAATACTACAGTTACTACTACTGCTGAAGGCTGAGAACCTGCTGTACCAGATACTACCACAGTTAAGATAAGATAAGCCTTTATTAGTCCCACAATGGGGAAATTCCAGGATTGCAACAGCACAGGGATAGCAACACTCAGAGCAACAATCAGAAGGCAAGAAAAAAACAAGAACAGCTAGTATACATATGTACATATTACTATATATATATATATATATATATATATATATATATATATATATAGAAAGAGAGAGAGAGAGAGAGAGAGAGAGAGACAGTGCGGAGCATTGTGGTTGGTGAATGTGCAGCAGAAAGTCTAAGCTCTCTCTCCCTCCGCGGGTGCGGCGGGCCAGCTGGATGTCTTTGGGCATGATGGTGGTGACCCTCTTGGCGTGGATGGCACACAGGTTGGTGTCCACGAAGAGACCCAACAGGTAGGCCTCGCTGACCTCCTGCAGAGCCAGAGTTAGTATTACTGCATGTACTACTGCTTATAATGCTGCAGTTACTACTACTGCTGAAGGCTGAGAACCTTCTGTGCCAGATACTACCACAGTTAGTACTATTGCATGTACTCCACGGACTCCGTCGGTTGATGTCGACCATTGATGATGCGCCGTCTTGGTTTGTTATCGTGGGGCTGTCTCAGCTGGTATTGTGTCAGCTGTGGCTGATCAGTCCAATGCGGGAATGCCAGTCTCTACTGCATCTGGTGCAGGTGTGGGTGGTCACAGTATTTACTTCACAGGCACGATCCTTCAGTCTGGCTTTCTTTTCTTTGGCCAAGGTCTGGAATTTTTCCTCTCCTGCCTTGAGTTGTTTCCGAGTTGTTCCTTCTTCAGCCCTCAGAGAGAGCAGTCGCATTTCCTCCTCCTCCCTCCTCTTGCCTTCCTGATCTATTCCCAGCTTGCAATGTTGCGTTCATGTCTGTGTTTAGTCGCTCTTCTTCTGCTGAATCTTAATCTAAACGGAAATTATGGATTTGGAAGCGGCTTAAATGTGCTATTGTCACCACTTTTCAACAAGAACCGGGCCAAGGGGGAGCCCAAGAATTGGACCTGCTGGGTGTATGATTTGACTGGAGATGCAGAAGACATCTATTGGCTATGACACAGGATTTCTATTTTTGGCTCTGGAGTTTTCCTGGTGTTTCAGAAATTGAGGAAGGTGGAGAGCTGTTCAAAATGCAGATCCAGGCAAGCTCCTTCACCAATTTCGACCAGTTGGGGAGTGCACGAGGCGGCATGGTGAACTGAATGGTGATTCAGATGGTGGAATACATCCTGAAGTCGCCAGTGCTCTCCAGAGAAATGTTAAAGTTTAAGCCTGTACATGGAAATTTTGAAGCACAGAATTGCACGGGTGAGGGAAATTCTATTCTCTGAGTGCACTGTGCAGATTTGACCTTGTCTTTGGCGCCCTGTTTATATTTACATTCTTCCTCGATGGAGATAAGCGGAAGGATCGGCTCTGGTAACCCAAACAATTCAACACAATCGTTGTTGTTTCAGCAGACTGGACTCCCAAGGACACCATGTGTCTTCAATTGCCACCTGCAAGCAAGAGAGAGAGACTCTGGACTTGCCATAGATCACATGACTAACATCCATCCACTGCCAGGAGGCGCCCTCTGCTGTTCACTAGCGATTGACACACCTACATTACACTGCATACAACATTCATTACAGGACTGATACATACACTGATATATATAAAAACATACACTACTCTCTCAACTGCTTTGTCATCGTGTGAATTCTATTGTCTGCTAATTGTGCATTTGAGAGTTTTTTTTCTTGTAATCACAATATTGGTCATAAAAATGAGCTTTATTTTGATCAACAATGTTTTTTTCTCTCTCCTATTGTGTCTTCCCCTCCTTTCCCCCCCTCCCCCCCCTTACCCCCTCCCCCCACACACTGTTCGACTGGCGCCTTCGGGCTGCCCCGGCTATGGGATGCGCTTACTGAGCGCGCCCAATGTCAAGTCAAATTTCAATTCTCCTGTATGTATTACGTATGGTAGTATTGACAATAAACCTTATTCATTCATTCATTCATTCATTCATTCATTCTGGAGAGTGTTGCACCTTCTGCTGTGGTCACCTGCTATATCCTCCCAACTTTCAGTGTTGATGCCCAGGGCTTTCATGTCCTGCTTATAGATATCCTTGTGGCGCAGCTGGGGCCGGCCAACAGATCTTTTGCCAGACGCAAGCTCACTGTACAGAATGTCCTTAGGTATGTGTCCGTCTTCCATTCGGCACACATGGCTGAGCCAGTGCAGCCTGTGTTGTCTGAGCAGCATATACATAGTGGGAAGACCAGCACGTGCGAGGACCTGGGCATTTGGCACTTTGTCACTCCATGTGATGCCAAGGATGCAACATAGGCAGCACAGGTGGAAGCTGTTCAGCTTCTTCTCTTGCTTGGCATATGTTGTCCATGCCTCACTACCATACAGCAGCGTGCTGATGATGCAGGCATTGTACACTTCCATCTTGGTTGACACTGTCAGTTTGGGATTCTCCCACATATGGGTCATAAATTGGCTTATTGTTGTTGTGTCTTTTCCAATGCACTGGTTGATTTCTGCATCAAGGGACAAGTTGTCATTGATGATAGACCCGAGATATGTGAACTGGTGGACAACAACTAGTTCATAACTGTCAATGGTGATGACAGGACATGGTTTCCACATCTTGGCCCAACACATTGCTCTTTTTCAGGCTGATGGTGAACCCAAAGTCTTTGCATGGTTGGGAAAATCCATCCATGAGGCACCGGAGTTGTTGCTCAGTGTGTGAAATGACTGCAGTGTCATCAGCGAAGAACATGTCTCTGATAATGGCATCGCACACCTTGGTCTTCACTCTCAGTCTAGTGAGGTTGAAGAGCTGTCCATCTGATCTGGTGTGTAGGTACACTCCTACTGTTGAGGTTGCAAAGGCATGCTTCAGGAGCAGAGAAAAGAAGATGTTGAAGAGGGTGGATGCAAGGACACAGCCTTTTTTCACACCACTCTTGATGTCAAATGGCTCAGACTTGTTGCCCTCATACTGGATGGTTGCCTTCATGTTGTCATAGAAAGACCTGATCATGCTGTGTAATTTCGGGGGGCATCCTATTTTCAGAAGGATGTTGAAGAGCCCATCCCTGCTGACCAGGTTGAATGCCTTAGTGAGGTTGAAAAAGGCAACATAGAGGGGCTTCTGCTGCTCTCTGCACTTCTGCTGTAGTTGGCGTAGGGAGAAGACCATTACTGTTGAACGTTCTGTTCGGAAGCCGCACTGAGACTCTGGATAAGCGCACTCAGCTAGCTTCTGGAGGTGCACGGGCATTACATGGGCATAGAGTTTGCCTACAACGCTCAGGAGGGAGATGTCCCTGTAATTTTTGCAGTCACTTCTGTGACCCTTGTTTTTGTACAGTGTGACAATCTTAGCGTCACACATGTCTTGTGGTACAGCTCCTTCACTCCAGCACTGACAGAGAACATCATGTAGTGGCTGCATGAGGGTGGTTTTGCAGTGCTTAATCAGGTCCGGTGGGATGCCATCCATGCCAGGTGCCTTGCCACAGGCCAAGCTGTTAATAGTCTTGCTGAGCTCCTGCAATGCTGGCTCGACATCTAGCTCCTCCATGGCGGACAGAGGTTCAATGGCATCTAAAGCTGAAGTTGCCACAATGTTTTCTCTGGAATACAGCTCTGAGTAGTGTTCTACCCATCTCTCCATCTGCTTGCCTTTATCGGTAATCACTTCTCCGCTGGATGATTTAAGCCGTCTTGTTCTGAGTTGGATCAAGAGCTTTCTTGGTCCCCTCACATATCCCTCTGATGCTACCAGTTACAGCTACAGTCTGGATGTCATTGCTGAGCTGCTGCCAATACTCATTGATGTATCTTCTTGCTGTCTGCTGTACTTTGCTTCTGGCTGCTCTGAGTGCTTGGAGGGATTTCTCGCTTGGTGAGCACTTGTATTCAGTAACAGCAGCGTGTTCGCTTCAATAACAGGAGTCACCTCACTTGACTTGGCTTCAAACCAGTTGCAGTTCTTAGAGGTCTTCCTCCCAAAGGTTGTGAAAGCTGTTTTCTGAATGGCCTCCCGGAGGTGCTCCCAATTCACAGAGGCAGAGCTGTGCAGGTGGTCTGCAGACACGGCATCCTCAAAGGACTTGACAAATTCCTCAATTTTCTCTGGATGTTGCATCTTGGTGGTGTTGATGCGTGGCTTCCCATCTTGCTTGTTGTGATGGATCTTCTTTGGGAGAATCCTGATCTTGCTGCACAGTAGTTAGGGGTCACTGTTGCAGTCTGCACTGTGGTATGTGAGAGTGAGGAGCATGAGCTTTAAGCTTGTGACAATGACCATGTCCAGCTGGTGCCAGTGCTTTGAGCGAGGATGTCGCCTTGACTCTCTGTGTTGTGGCTTCCTCTGGAAGTAGGAGTTGATCATGCAGAGGCTGTGATAAGAGCAAACCTCTAACAGGCACTGCCCATTCTCATTTATCTTGCCAACTCCAAAATGTCCTAGACAGGAAGGCCAAGAGTCATGGTTGGTGCCCACTCTGGCATTGACGTCACCAAGGAGGACAAGGTGTTCATTACTGGGAATATTCTTGATGATGTCGCTAAGCTTGGTGTAGAACTCATCCTTTGCCTCAGGTGTGGATGTCAGAATAGGAACGTATGCACTGACAAGGGTGACTGGGCCATCAAAGATGTGGTGTCTGAGCGTCAACAGATTTTGCACCCCTTGTCACCCCGTTCAACCATTTTCAGCAAGGAGTTCCCGACGGCAAATCCAACTCCATGTTCTTTGCACTCCTCTGCGCACTTTCCTTTCCAGTAGAATCAGTAATCTTTCTCCTTGAGTGTGCTTAATCCAGCTAAATGCTTTTCTTACAGAGCGGTGATGTCTACCTGTAATCTCAGTAGCTCATTGTTGATGACTGCTGTCTTTCTGGCATCACTGATGTCCTGAGGGTCCACAGCGAGTTCTGGTGTCATAGTGTGGACATTCCAGGTTCCAAGCTTAAGAGCTGGTCTCATGTGTTTGGATGTTTACTTTTCTTTCTTGCCTGGTGTGATAGTTGCAGCCTACTTGTTGGTTTTATCCTAATCCCCATGCACCCAATGAGGAAGGCAGACTGTGGCAGGACAGTACCTGTCTGGCTGGGAGTTGCCCAGCTTGAGGCGGGCAGTAACTGTCCAGTGAGATCTGAAAATCCCTCCCACCATTGGAAGCAACCCCTGGCGCCATCCTCTACACCAGTCGAGCACTATGACTTATCACTGGTAGACTGCTGCATCCCATCTTGTTTCAATGCTATGAGGCGAAGCTGGAGTGTCCTCTCCAGGGCACAAGCCAGGACAGGGTAATGTGGAGAACCAACTGTTGCCCAGGTAGTAGGTCCCCCCTCTCCACACTGGTGGTGAATCCAGAGGAATGGCAAAGCTGATACAGTTTGGCAGCAGTGTTGCAGGAGTTGCCAGAACAATGCTGAATACAGCAGTGGACTGCCTTAGGGACTCCGACTCTGGATTTTGCCTCAGGGTTGACTCCCGAAGCCTTTTCCATGATTAGGTATGTCGCACGGCAGTGGAAGTTTGAAATCAAGGTTTTCCTTCCCCTAGATGGGCTACCCTCCCATGTAGACGAGCCCCATCTACCCGATATCTACCAGATACTACCACAGTTAGTACTACTGCATGTACTACTGCTTATAATACTACAGTTACTTCTACTGCTGAAGGCTGAGAACCTGCTGTACCAGATACTACCACAGTTAGTGCTACTGCAGGTGCTACTGCTTATAATACTACAGTTATTCTACTGCTGAAGTCTGTGAATCTGCTGTACCAGACACTGCCACAGTTAGTACTACTGCATGTACTACTGCTTGTAATAATACATTTCCTCCTACTGCTGAATGCTGAGAACCTGCTGTACCAGATAAAATAGAATAGAATAGGCTTTATTGTCATTGTACAGTAGTACAATACAACAAAATTGTGGGTACTCCACCAGGCTAAAGAGAGAAGGAATAGATAAAACATGATTACAGAGCATATGGTTAAACACACAACTGAAATAAAAATAAATGAAAATATAACTAAAATAAGAATAAAAATCGTCCGGGATTATGGAAATATACAAAGGCACGGTAGTGGCTACGTGGGTGGAACTATGTACATAAAAGTGCAGAGTGCAGACACACAATTGAACACACAATTGAGTAGACTGGCCCAAGGATTATGGAGAGTATACATAATGGTGGTTTCACGGATGGGTCAGTATACATGAAAGCGAGGAGTACAAAGATAGGTGAGTTATTTTGATAATTAAAAGGTCCTCAGTTCTGAGAATGTGAGCATTTGGAGGGAGGGGGGAGTGGCCTCTGACTCCAGTTCGGATGGCCCAGGGGAAGAAACTGTTTGTCAGTCTGGAGGTGTGGGACCTGATCAATCCAAACCATTGTCCAGAGGGAAGCAGGTCAAACAGGTGGTGGGTGGGATGTGAGGGGTCTCCTGTGATGGCCTTGAGCTTTCTGAGACAGGAAGATATGGAGATATCTTCCAGGGAGGGCAGAGGGCCGCCGATAATTTTTTGGGTGGTGTTGATGACCCTTTGCACAGCCTTCCTTTTCTCAGCCATGGAGCCGGTGTACCACACACCCAGGCAGTAGGTGAGCACAGTCCAGGTTGTTCTTCCTCAGGACACGGAGGAAGTGCAGCCACTGCTGGGCTTTTGTCACCGGGGCCCTGGTGTTGACAGTCCAGGAGAGATCAGAGGAGATGTGGGTGCTCAGGAACTTGAAGACGGGTTTTCCACGCTGTCGCCATTTATGAGAAGGGGAGAGGGTGGTCCTGTGTGTTCTTCCTGAAGTCCAGTATGAGTTCTTTGTTTTTTTCGGACATTCAGTTTCATGTTGTTTGCTTGGCACCACAGCAGCAGATTCTCTGCCTCAACCCAGTATGCCTTCTCATCGTCATCAGTGATGAGTCCAACCAAGGTGGTATCGTCCGCGTATTTCACGATGACGCTGGGTGGGTGGGTTGGAATACAGTCAAAGGTATACAGGCAGTACAGTAAAGGGTTAGCACACAGCCGTGGAGGAAGCCAGTGCTAAGAGATGGTGTGGAGGAGTGGTGGGGGCTGAGTCTGACTGTTTGTTGGCGGTTGGTGAGAAAGTTTTTTTATCCATGACCAGGTGGGGGGAGGGATCTGGAGGAGGTGCAGTTTGTTGATCAGATTGTCCGGGATGATGGTGTTGAAAGCTGAGCTGTAGTCCACAAAGAGCATCCTCATGTAGCTCCTTGGGTTTTCCAGGTGGCTCAGTGCACTGTGGAGAGTGGTGCCGATGGCGTCTACCACAGTTATTACTACTGCATGTACTGCTGCTTATAATAAGATAAGATAAGATCAGCCTTTATTAGTCCCACAATGGGGAAATTCCAGGATTGCAACAGCACAGGGATAGCAACACTCAGAGCAACAATCAGAAGGCAAGAAAAAACAAGAGCAGCTAGTATACATATGTACATATAAACATAAATATATAGACACACAGTGCAGAGCATTGTAGCTAGATGGAATAAATATGTGAATATATAGTCACACACACGGTGTGGAGCGTTGTAGCTACATGGAATAAGTATGTAAATATATAAACACAAACACAGTGCAGAACATTGTCGCTAGATGGAATAAATATATAAATATATAAACACACACAGTGCGGAGCATTGTAGCTAGATGGAATGAACAGCATAACCGTCTACTTAGTTATCCTACATGGTATGATTATGTACCCATACATATTGTCACCCTCCATAGCTACCGGTATTTTCCTAGTTGTATACCGGAGGGGACCATTGTGTAAGTCTGTTGCGTCTTTTGCATTCAATACTATTAGGTTGTCACGTCTTTTTGCTATCTCTGCGAGCAGCCCTGCTTAGGTTGTACAGTCTGACAGCCGTAGGTAGGAAGGACCTGCGAAACCTCTCGGTTGTGCACCTAGGATGATGTAGTCTGCTGCTAAATGAGCTCCTTAGTGCATTCAGTGTGTCCTGCATAGGGTGGAACTCGGACTCCTGCAGAGATGACAGTTTAGCCACCATCCTTCTCTCTCCCATCTCCTCCACTGGGTCAAGGCGCTGCCCCAGGACAGAACTAGCTTTCTTGATTAGTTTGTTCAGTCTCTTCCTATCGGCTGCTGTAATGCCACTGCCCCAGCAGACCACTCCAAAAGTGATGGCTAATGCCACCACCGTGTCGTAGAATGTCTTCAGCAGCGGCCCTTGTACACCAAAAGACCTGAGTCTCCTCAGTAGGAACAGCCTGCGCTGTCCCTTCTTGTAGAGTGTGTCAGTATTGTGTGACCAGTCTAGTTTATTGTTCAGATGAACACCCAGGTACTTGTAGGATGTCACCATCTCGATGTCTGTTCTCTGTATATTTACTGGTGCTGTGAGGGGTTGTCCTTGCCTGCGGCAGTCCACCACCAACTCCTTAGTTTTCCTCACGTTGATCTGGAGGCAGTTCTGATGGAACCAGTCCACAAAGTCCTGGATAAGCCCTCTGTACTCAGCTTCATCTCCGTTGGAGATGAGGCCGACGATCACAGAGTCGTCAGAGAACTTCTGTAGATGGCAGTGTGTTGTGTTGTGTGAGAAGTCCGCAGTATAAAGGGTGAACAGAAAGGGAGCCAGAACCGTTCCCTGGGGGGCCCCCGTGCTACCGATGATTGTGTCGGACACACAGTCCCGGGTTCTCACAAACTGTGGCCGGTTTGTGAGGTAGTCCAGGATCCATGATGACAGGTGCTGGTCCACCCCTGCGCACAGCAGCTTGTCCTTCAGGATCATCGGTTGGATGGTGTTGAAAGCACTGGAGAAGTCAAAGAACATGATCCTCACCGCATTCCCGGGCTTCTCCAGGTGGAACAGAGAACGGTGAAGGAGGAAGATGACCGCATCCTCCACCCCAATGCCATGCTGGTAGGCGAACTAGAGTGGATCCATCGCTGGTCCCACCAGGGGGCGGAGGTGAGCAAGGAGCAGTCTCTCCAGGGTCTTCATCATGTGGGACGTCAGGGCCACTTGTCTGTAGCTGTTCAGATCTTTGGGGTGGGAAGTCTTTGGTACAGGTACCACACAAGATGTTTTCCACAACTGTGGTACCCTCCCCAGCTTCAGGCTCAGGTTGAAGATGTACTAATACTACAGTTACTACTACTGCTGCTGAAGGCTGAGACCGTGCTGTACCAGATACTACTGCATGTAGTACTGCTTATAATACTACAGTATTACAGTCTTCAGTTGATCCAAAATGCTGCTGCAAGAGTTTTAACAGGTACTAGAAAGAGAGATCATATCTCTCCGGTTCTGGCCTCCCTTCATTGGCTTCCCATAGAGTTGAGAATTAAGTTTAAAATCTTTCTTCTCACTTTCAAAGCTCTAAGCAATCAGTCCCCTTTTTATTTAAAAGATCTGATATTACCCTGTTATCCTAACAGAGCACTACACTCCCAAAATGCTGGATTACTTGTAATACCTAGAATCTCCAAAAGTACAATGGGGGGCAGAGCCTTCAGTTATCAAGCTCCTCTCCAGCTGCCAATCTGGATTCGGGAGTCAGACTCGATCTCTGTTTTTAAAACCTTCCTTTTTGATATAGCTTACAATTAGGGAGGGATCATGTGTTTCTGAACCCTCCCTTAGTTATGCTGCTATTAGGTTTAGACAGCTGGGGGACCTCCAATAATTGCACTGGGCCTCACTCCTTTCTTCACTCTCAATGAAATATTTTTTTTTGCTGGTCATTAACATCTGTTTGTTCTCGCCCATAGACTGAGTCCCCATCATGCTGTTTGCTCTCTTCTTGTCTGTTCTTTTCATCTTCTCTATCTCCTCACCCCCCAGCCAGTCACGGCAGATGACTGCCCCTCCCTGAGCCTGGTTCTGCTGAAGGATTCTTCCTGTTAAAAAGGAGTTTTTCCTCTCCACCATCACCAAACGCTTGCTCACAGGGGATCACCTGATTGCTGGGGTCTTTCTGCAATTGTGGGGGTTTCCCCTACAGTTGAAAGTGCTATGAGATGACTCTTGTTGTGAAATGGCGCCGTATAAATGAAGTTGAATTGAATTGAATTACAGTTACTACTACTGTTGAAGGCTGAGAACCTGGTGCACCGGATACTACCATACTTAGTACTATTGAAGTTAGCGTTACCACAGATCAGAATCAGAATCAGAATAAACTTTATTGCCAAGCATGTAAAAAACACACGAGGAACTTGACTTGACATTGGTGCGCATGCGCGCGACACAACGACACGGCAGCCATAATAGGCGCCTCATCAAACAGAGATAGATAAGAAGAAAAAGGGAGGGGAGGGGAGGGAACAACACAAGGGGGGAGGAGAGAAAAAAACTTCGTTATCAGAATACAGCTTATAAATATTTAAGCAGATTATGATTACAATGAAAAAAAATCTCTCAATAGCACAGAGCAACAATCAACCACAAAAAACAAAAGACCAAAAGTCAGAGAGAATCAGTGAATGGATGGGTGTAATTCAGTATTATGAATCAGTGTGTTCGTGTATGTTGAATGCAGGTGGGTGTTTATCAGTTACTGGAGGCAGCAAAATCTCTCCCAGCCGAGATGTTATGTCTTAGTGTCTGAAACTCGGAAGCATGTCCTTGAGGCATGGCAGATGGAAATTCCTGAGCCAGTCACATGTCAATGAGAGTTCAGATGCAGTCCCAGTATGCTTATGAAAGAGAAGCACAATCTTCTGTTTTGTCTTAATCCAGGAGGAAAATAAACAACAGGGCATCGAATTCAAGGTCTGATAGACACAGATCACACAGAGCATAGAATTTTCCATCTCCAGCAATCCTGTGTTCATAATTTCCATACATAGGCTTTAAATCCATTCCTTGGAGGCACCAAAGACGACTCCAGATGTTCCCCTTCTAGAACATGGGTAAACATGTCCGGTAGAGTCCATCCCTCTACAGTGCATGCAGATGGTAATTTCCATGTTATCATTGCCGATAGTTAGTGCACTCCCCCGTCTAGTCGAATTGTTGAGAAGCAGCTATGCCGGGACCGCTTTTAATTAGCTCTTCCAGTTAATTTTTCGATACACCAGGAAAAACTCCAGAGCCAATCAGCAGAAAATCCTGTGATCCTAGCCAAACCAGGTAGATGTTTCCACATCCTCAGTCGAATCGTGCAGACACATGCATTCCAATCCATGGGTCTCTCCATAGGGGCTCCCCCTGGCCCGAATTTATATAAAATGTTGTTAATTTTATTAAAGCCGCTCACCAAATCCATTTTTTTCGTTTGGTTCAAGATTCAGACAGAAGACAGCGACGCAGACAAGACAGCAAGCTGGGATTCTCAGTTAGGGAGGGAAGGAGGGTAAAAGAGGGAGCAAAGAAAAAGGCGTCTGTTCTCTCTGAAGGGCAGAAGCAGAGATGCTACCTCTTTGAAAAATTCTTCTAAACCTTCAGTCAAAAACCAGGCTGGATCAGAGTTTCAGCAAATTTAATTACACTGGCCAGTGGAGAACAATACAAAAATAGTCTCAGAGCCTATTTGCGCATCATTCTGACTCAAACACACATCACTCAGTTCTTTTAGCCCTCCATTATCTGAGAGGTGGAGGAACATTTTGTCCATCACGATTGGTCCAGTACATCTGGTCAAAACTTGGTGTACAGATTATCTTTTTCTCAGGAACCATGACGCTTACTCAGTACCAGTCAAACGGGAGCCGCACAGAATGGACTAAAAACAAGATGATAACTGATACAGCTACATTCTTGACACTTTTACACAGACTCTGAGGCAGACTCATTCTCCCCCCTTTGATGCCATGCAAGTCATCAAAAAAGAATGGTTTATGGCATCTATAACCCCATCTGGCAACTATGCTAAGCTCCAATGCATTTGCATGCAACAGATCCTAACTAGCTAACGACGGGGAAAGTCCACCATCGGCTCTGCTGCCCCAGGCACCGGCTGAATGTTTTAGTCCTTTAGGATGAGAAATGGAACAATAACTAATTAATCAAGAAAGAAAATCATCAATGGTAAAAACAGTGAAAAACAGAATGATGATTAAAATGATAATAACAGGATATATAAGGGTATATGTGTGTTGTAGTTATGTGTCATTGCAGCTTATATAAAAACAAACAAAGGTAACAATATAAAATAAAACAATAATCATAATAATAAAGTGTAATGATAAGATGTAAAAACAAACCTAAGAATAACAAAAACAAAATAAAAGCAAAAAAGTAAAAATAATGTTTCAAACTTCACATCATGATCATGCAACTCCTTTCATTTTTCTGCATGTCAGTCATACTTTAACTCTGTACTCAGGTCATGGAGAGACACCTTGAGGTCATGCTGTTTGTTCATCATCCCCACCATCCCTGGCAATTACTCCATGGTACATCACTAAATTAACATGAATAAGTCTCATCATCATACTACGGATGCAAGGAATGACACAAGAAAAAAACAAAAATAATACCACAAAATCATTAACAAGTTCATGATGAGGCCTCTCCATGAAGAGAATAACAACTTAACCAGGTATGTTCATCAGTGACATTGTCCCTGGCCATAGCAGCTTGCAAAGCAGTCAAATGCTGTATGGCTGAGGCAATCACGTGACCATCTGCATCATTTTCAGGGATAAAAGTACAACAATAATCGTCCACAATTACACACACGCCCCCTTGGGCGGCAGTTATTTGATCAAGAACCATTCTATTTTGAGCCAACATAAGGCTAAAAGTTGTTAATTCCTCATACATACCAGAAAAAGCAGATAAAGAAAAATTCACAAATGAGTGTAGTCTATAACTAGTTGTTTCAATCCATAAGGTGTTCTTAGCCACTCCCACCAAAGGGAACAAGGAGTTAAGTACCTCCTGCCCCATGGTTTCTAACTTGAATTCTTCCGGCACACCTGTGCCCCAGATGGGATCATGTCATGCAAAGGGGACATCTCACTTCACCCTGCCCACCTGTCCTGCCGACAATATGATGGTATGGTCAGTCACAGCTATGGGGGCACACACCCCTCTCCAATTCATGGGCAGGTGTGAGTAGGCATGATGGCCACATACCCACCACCCCCCTGTCACCATATGCGTGCCATGCTTGTAAGAATCACAAATGGCAGTGCTACAGAGCTCCTGCAGGGTGACATTTCCTTCCAGACTTCTAGACTGACAATAAAGATCTCCAGGACAGCTTTTTCCCACTACGTTTGTCCAGCAGGTAGCAGTAGAGGGGCGAGATGCACTATGCACCGTTGCACACCTAGAAAGCTGTAAGCTGCCCAGAGAGATGTTTCCACACCCTTTGAGACAAAAGGAGAAATTCCCCAGTGAGATTAACCTTGCCTTCACCAAGCAGGGGTGTCATCGTGTCTCCGGTCAGTGGAGTCATAAGCAATGTGACAGGTGTGATTCAAAATAATGCTTGCTGTACTATTTCTATACATAGCCTCTTGCAAGAAACAAACAGCTTCTGATAGTTCCATTACTTTAGCAGTGACAGATGTTTGACCAGCTGAGAGTGGGAGCAATGAACACACATAGCAATTTGAACTGTTAGCTGATTTGGCTATGTAATTAGCATATTTCCACCACACATTTCCAGCATAAACACGATCCTCATGACCTGGACCTTCTAGCCAGTCATGGCGTGTGTGTATAATGTATCTAGCCCTACTACAGATGGGTATTGATGTCCCTAAAAATAACCAAAGAAAAAGTGTCACCACAAGGATGATGATGATGAAAAAAACAGGTGTACCATTCATATCCTTCAGTTGCCAACCTTCTCTCTCTGAAATTTTGTCTCTCCATGATAAACAATAGTTGTTTCGCTATACAAGTCGTTACTGGGACAAACCATCAACAGACACCTGTCATGATCCCGAGTGTGGTTCCGTACCGTGCTCAGGTCTCCTGATTATTATCCTTTTTTCCTGTGTATGTATTTAGTCATGTTTATGTTGTTATGATTGTGCTTTTATTTTGACAGCGTCACGGCAGGACTTCGTGCTGTCAAGCCTGCTCGTGACCTGTCACAGCTGTCTGTATTCAGGAATTACTTTTGTCTCCACACCTGTTTGTAGTTTGTGTTTTGCTCCCTATTTAAGATCCCCAGCAAGACTCAGTCCTCGCTGCAGTCTCGCCCAACTTAGACTGGAGTCCCTACGCCCAGCTCCAGTCTCTCTACAGGGTCAGGTTTTGCCCTCGCTATATTCATATGTAAGTGTTAAAACAGAATTAGGGGAAGCTCCCCCCCCCCCCCGTGTCACCAATCACACAAGCAGGAGTTGGTTTTTCTTTCACTTCTTTTTCCTTTCTTTCCTCCTCTATTATCGCCAAATGTAATCAGCCAGGTGTGGGTGCATGTTTTGCAAAAAGACACTTTTCAAATGCTGCCAATAAGGTTCTACACCTGAATCATTAGCAGCCTTAGTTAAATCAGAATGCCCATCAAACCTCTTGCTTCTATAAGCTTCAACACTTTCATCGTTACCTTGTTTGTGGTTTGGATCTTCCCATATAAGCTGTATTTAAAGTTCAATCATAGAATATTATTCAGTGACAACATTTTTCCATAATCTTCAGTTTTATTGATCATATTGATGGTGAGTATGGAGTGAACATGTGTGCACATCTGCTTAACTCCTGGGCGCCCCGGTGTGGTAACTCTAGGTAGAGGAGTGGAGACAAGCGGAGGCGAGGTGACGTCAGCCGCAGCTTCCCCAGCCTGGAATCCTGTGAGATCGGGGCATGAGCTGAGCAGCGGGGAGCACGGGGGAGGAGGAGCAGAAGCACAGCCCCCCTGCCCCCACACCAGACTCATCATGCACCATAGAAGAGATAGAACATATATTAGTCAAATCTTTTTCCTTCCTTTTACCATGGTCAGTTTTTCAGATTTATCATCAGATTTTGAGAATCAGCACCTCCAAGTCCGAGTCCATGGTCCTCAGCCGGAAAAAGGTGGATTGTCCTCTCTGGGTTGGGGACAGGCTCCTGCCCCAAGTGGAGGAGTTTAAGTATCTTGGGGTCTTATTCACGAGTGAGGGGAAAGTGGAGCGAGAGATCGACAGACGGATTGGAGCAGCATCTTCAGTGATGCGGACTTTGTACCGGTCTGTTGTGGTGAAGAGGGAGCTTAGTTCTAAGGCAAAGCTGTCGATTTACCAGTCAATCTACGTTCCTACTCTCACCTATGGTCACGAGCTTTGGGTAATGACCGAAAGAACGAGATCGTGGATACAAGCGGCTGAAATGAGCTTTCTCCGTAGGATTGCTGGACTCACCCTCAGAGATAGGGTGAGGAGCTCAGTCATCCAGGAGAGGCTCAGAGTAGAACCGCTGCTCCTCCACATTGAAAGGAGTCAGTTGAGGTGGTTTGGGCATCTGATCTGGATGCCTCCCACTTGAGGTGTTTTGGGCACGTCCCACTGGGAGGAGACCCCGGGGCAGACCCAGGACTCGGTGGAGAGACTATGTCTCCCAGCTGGTCTGGGAACGCCTTGGTATCCTCTCTGAAGAGCTGGAGCAGGTGGCTAGGGAGAGGGAAGTCTGGGCTTCTCTGCTTGAACTGCTGCCTCCGTGACCCGGACCTCCGGAAAAGTGGTAGAAGATGGATGGATGGATGGCATCAGGCAGCTGTTTGGGTCCTTCACTCCCTGACAGCTTGGGCATGCCTCCTCCTCTTGTCAAGTGCCATCAGCTGTGCTTTGTTATTGGGTGTTTCTCACACACACACACACACACACTATTCATTCTCATTCACACGCTCAGACACTCACTCATGCACACCCGGGGTTCATTACGTCCAGCCCACGCATTCTCACACCAGCGATCTCTTCCCTCGTTACGATTATTATTATTTAAACGAGGGGTTAGTAGGAAGAGCTCGTCGGGGCATTCACCTCCGTACGTGGCAGCAAGTTTCTCCACGTATGCGCATTCATCCCCTTCGTGTTGTTCAGCCAGTCATGTCAAGTTTGGTTAATCCCTTGATGTTAGCGGCGGACTCTAACTCATTCATCCTCCAGACTGCACGGACAGCCCCGGATCACTCCAGTCCCGTAAGTTTGATGTTTGCCTTTCTCCCTGTGCCAGCAGCAGCCCTGCGGCACTAGGCAATTTCTCCGCCAGGCTGTAGAGCATCCAGGTGGCGTTCCTGCATGTCTGGTGGCCTAATCCCACCATTTCAACCCACTGTATTTGTGTGGTTACTTGACTCGTTAATTTGTTGCAGTTTATGTTAATAAATGGCACATTCTACTCCAGCACTTGAGTTTTTCATTCCCTCCCTCATGCGCCGCATTATGGCGCACGAGGAATCATGATAATTACAGCTTCAGCACAACACAGGTTAGTCTGTTCACACACACATATAAGAGCAAGCCCAAATATATAAGATGGTGGCACGCATGGACGCTGCGGCCCCTCTAGGCATTAGTGAGTGTGAGAGTTTTGAGTGTTTTAACCATCCCAGACGTACAACTTACAACTGAGAGACCTTATTAAGCATCAAGGTAATGTATGCTGCAAGAATTGCGGCGTTCAGGTGCGATTTGGACATTCTACGCCAGCATGGAATACTATCGGGGGTTAGGCTGGCAGCTACCCGAGAGAGGAGGAAGCATAAGCAGTGCGAACTTAAACAAAGGAGAGGAAAGAGAGCCAGAATTCATGCTAGACTAAAGGCTAACCCCTCCAGACCAGCAGTACCGTTGCTCCTTCTTTCCAATGTCCGCTCCCTCGACAACAAGCTGGACGAGCTGCGTCTGCTGAGAGAAACCTGCAGAGAATGGAGGGACTGCTGTGTGTTTGTGTTCACGGAGACATGGCTCCACGACAACATTCCTGATGCGGCCATTCAGCTGGAAGGGATGACATTATTCTGGGCGGACAGGGAGGCCGCTAGCTCCAGTAAGAGCCGAGGGGGGGGCCTATGTATCTATATTAACAAGAACTGGTGTGTTAATGCCACGTTAGCAACTAAACACTGCTTTCTTATCGTAAACTGCTGGCCATTCTATCTGCTGAGGGAATTCACCAACGTGTTTGTAGCTGCTGTTTACATAGCTCCTAGCGCTTATGCTAAAGCTAATGCTAACAAGGCACTCGGAGAGCTGCATGATGCTATCAGTGAATTTCAGACTTCACACCCGGACAGTTTTGTGGTGGTTGCAGGGGATTTTAATCACACCAGTCTAAAGACTGTGCTCCCCAAGTTCAAACAGTGTGTGGACTTTAAGACCAGAGGAGAGAATATGTTGGACTTGGTGTACACAAATTTCCCAAATGCACACAAGGCAACACCTCGCCCCCACCTTGGCCATTCTGACCTGCCTGTCTACAAACCCCTACTGAAGCGCAGCAGGCCAGTAGAGAAACAATTCAGGACTTGGCCAGAGGGTGCAGCCTCGGCACTGCAGGACTGTTTTCTGTATACAGACTGGGAGGTTTTCAAAATAGCAGCCTCCCAGGGAGACAGGAATGATGTAGAGGAGTACACTGAAACGGTCACCAGCTACATCGCGAAGTGCACAGAGGATGTCACTATAGTGAAGACCATCACTGCATGGGGCAACTACAAACCCTGGATGACTCCAGAGGTGCACTCACTGCTCACAGCCAGAGATGCAGCCTTCAGAGCGAAGGACAGGATCGTCCTCCGCTCAGCCAGATCTGCGCTTACAAAGGGAACTAAGACGCCAAAATGCGCCTACGCGGAGAAAATCCAGGGACTTTTCTGTGACACAGGGAACACCAAACGGATGTGGCAGGGAGTACCGGCGTTGACGGATTACAAGTCTAGGCAGGGGGTCGATGATGACGACGCTTTGCTTCCAGACAGGCTCAATAACTTCTTTGCACATTTTGAAGCATCAAACCCGACAATCAGAGGGAGGGCTGGCCCATCTTCACTATCTGCAGGGCCAGCTATCACCATCAACGCAACGGACACACGGAGGACTCTAATCAGGGTTAAACAACGTAAAGCTGCAGGTCCAGACAACATCCCGGGACGTGTGCTCTGAGCCTGCGTGAGTGAGTTGGCGGATGTCCTGACTGATATTTATAACATCTCCCTGAGTCAGGCCATTGTCCCCAGATGCTTTAAGACCTCTATCATAGTACCGGTGGCAAAGAAACCAGTTGTGTCCGGTCTGAATGACTATTGTCCTGTCGCACTGACACCAATTGTGATGAAGTGTTTTGAATGGCTTGTCAAACCACACATCACAGCCTGCCTTCCTGCATCACATGACCTGCTCCAGTTCGTGTATCATTCAAATCGCTCCACAGAGGACGCTATTGTCACCACCCTGCACTCAGTCATTACCTACCTGGATCAGAAAGACACCTACGCCAGACTCCTGTACATTGATTTCAGTTCAGCATTCAACACCATTATTCCCCAGAGACTGATGGAGGCATTACTCCTTCTCGGTCTGAACACCGCCACATGTCTCTGGATCCTGGATTTCCTGACCGAGAGACCTCAGTCTGTTCGGGTTGGAAACAACATCTCCAACTCCATCACACTGAGCACTGGATCCCCTCAAGGCTGTGTACTCAGTCCACTGTTGTTTACACTTTTAGCACATGACTGTGTATCCAGACATGAGGAGAACCAGATTATTAAGTTTGCGGATGACACCACAGTGGTGGGACTTATTCAGAGGGAGGAGGAATCAATGTACAGGGAAGAAATTAGAGACCTGGAGGGCTGGTGCAGGGAGAAAATTCTGGTGCTCAACGTGGACAAAACGAATGAGTTGATTATCGACTTCCGGCGGTCACGGCCTGAACACGTCCCTCTCAGTATCAGCGGCCGTTTGGTGGAGAGAGTGGAGAACATCAAGTTCCTCGGAGTGCAGATCTCGCAGGACCTGACCTGGAGCAAGAATTCCTTGGGGATCAGGAAGCAGGCCCAGCAGAGACTGCACTTCTTGAGGAAACTCAAACAGGCCTCTCTCCCCATCTGCATCCTCAGGACCTTCTACAGAGGTGTGGTGGAGAGTGTTCTGACGTACTGCATTGCTACATGGTACTCCAGCTGCAGTATGTCAGACAAAAAAGCTCTGCAGAGGATAGTTAAGGGAGCTGAGAGGGTAATTGGAGTCTCCCTCCCCTCTGTTCAAGAACTTTTTCAGAACCGTTATAGGAGCAGGGCACTGAACATTGTCAAGGACTGTTCTCACCCTCTGCACAAACACTTTGAACTGCTGCCATCTGGTAAACGATTCCGGAGCATCAGAGGCAGAACCACCAGATTTATTAACAGCTTCCTTCCACAAGCTGTTAGGATGTCGAACAGTTGAGCTGGAATCTTTCATACATGCTACTGCACCTTATGGACACTATGTATATTATATGTATATTATAGTTTTAGTCAGTTTTAAGTATTTATTTCTCTTAGCTACTTAGATTCACTTAGCCATTTTAATTGTTTTATACGTATATACAGTGGGGAAAAAAGTTTTTAGTCAGCCACCAATTGTGCAAGTTCTCCCACTTAAAAGATGAGAGAGGTCTCCAATTTTCATCATAGGTATACCTCAACTATGAGAGACAAAATGAGAAAAAAAAAATCACAGTGAAGGATTTTTCATGAATTGATAAATTCCTTGGTAAAATAAGTATTTGGTCAGTAACAAAAGTTCATCTCAATACTTTGTTATATACCCTTTGTTGGCAATGACAGAGGTCAAACGTTTTCTGTAAGTCTTCACAAGGTTTTCACACACTGTTGCTGGTATTTTGGCCCATTCCTCCATGCAGATCTCCTCTAGAGCAGTGATGTTTTGGGGCTGTCGCTGGGCAACACGGACTTTCAACTCCCTCCAAAGATTTTCTATGGGGTTGAGATCTGGAGACTGGCTAGGCCACTCCAGGACCTTGAAATGCTTCTTACGAAGCCACTCCTTCGTTGCCCAGGCGGTGTGTTTGGGATCATTGTCATGCTGAAAGATCCAGCCACGTTTCATCTTCAATGCCCTTGCTGATGGAAGGAGGTTTTCACTCAAAATCTCACGATACATGGCCCCATTCATTCTTTCCTTTACACGGATCAGTCGTCCTGGTCCCTTTGCAGAAAAACAGCCCCAAAGCATGATGTTTCCACCTCCATGCTTCACAGTAGGTATGGTGTTCTTTCTCCTCCAAACACGACAAGTTGAGTTTTTACAATAAAGTTCTATTTTGGTTTCATCTGACCATATGACATTCTCCCAATCCTCTTCTGGATCATCCAAATGCTCTCTAGCAAACTTCAGACGGGCCTGGACATGTACTGGCTTAAGCAGGAGGACACGTCTGGCACTGCAGGATTTGAGTCCCTGGCGGTGTAGTGTGTTTCTGATGGTAGCCTTTGTTACTTTGGTCCTAGCTCTCTGCAGGTCATTCACTAGGTCCCCACATGTGGTTCAGGGATTTTTGCTCACCGTTCTCATGATCATTTTGACCCCACGGGGTGAGATCTTGCGTGGAGCCCCAGATTGAGGGAGATTATCAGTGGTCTTATATGTCTTCCATTTTCTAATAATTGCTCCCACAGTTGATTTCTTCACACCAAGCTGCTTACCTATTGCAGATTCAGTCTTCCCAGCCTGGTGCAGGTCTACAATTTTGTTTCTGGTGTCCTTTGACAGCTCTTTGGTCTTGGCCATAGTGGAGTTTGGAGTCTGACTGTTTGAGGTTGTGGACAGGTATCTTTTATACTGATAACGAGTTCAAACAGGTGCCATTAATACAGGTAACGAGTGGAGGACAGAGGAGCCTCTTAAAGAAGAAGTTACAGGTCTGTGAGAGCCAGAAATCTTGCTTGTTTGTAGGTGACCAAATTCTTATTTTACCGAGGAATTTACCAATTAATTCATTAAAAATCCTTCAATGTGATTTTCTGGATTTTTTTTTCTCATTTTGTCTCTCATAGTTGAGGTATACCGATGATGAAAGTTGGAGACCTCTCTCATCTTTTAAGTGGGAGAACTTGCACAGTTGGTGGCTGACTAAATACTTTTTTTCCCCACTGTACATAGGCAGTTATCATTTTAAATGCAACTGTAATAAGTTAGCATTACTGTAACATCCAAATGTGTCTCAGGGATGTGTGAATGGCTGTCGGGGTGGGGGGTGTGAGTGTGTTTTTAAATTATGTTCTTTTTACAATACGGGTGCCTAGAGAAATGCAATTTCATCTTGCTTGCACTACAGTTGTATGTATAGCATCATGACAATAAAGATTGATTGATTGATTGATTGATTGATTGAAATGAGCACACACACGTTAGTAAGCAATCCCAATAAGATAAGATAAGATAAGATAAGCCTTTATTAGTCCCACAACGGGGAAATTCCAGGATTGCAACAGCACAGGGATAGCAACACTCAGAGCAACAATCAGAAGGCAAGAAAAAAAACAAGCAAGCAAGAGCAGCTAATATACATATGTACATATTACTATAAAATATATATATACACACACACACACACAGACACACAGTGCAGAGCATTGTAGCTGGATGGAATAAATATGCAAGTATATAAACACACACAGTGCGGAGCAATGTAGCTAGATGGAATAATATGTAGATATATAAAAAACACAGTGCGGAGCATTGTAGCTAGATGGAATAAATATATAGATATATAAATATAAACACACCCAGTGCTGAGCATTGTAGCTAGATGGAATAAATATATAGATATATAAATATAAACACACCCAGTGCAGAGCATTGTAGCTAGATGGAATAAATATGTAATGCAAGTATATAAACACACACAGTGCTGAGCATTGTAGCTAGATGGAATAAATATGTAAATATATAAACACACACAGTGCAGAGCATTGTTGCTAGGTGGGATGAAACAGCATAACCGTCTATTTAGTTATCCTACATGGTATGATTATGTGCCCATACATATTCTCACCCTCCATAGCGACCGGTATGTTCCTAGTTGTATGCCGGAGAGGACCATTGTGTAAGTCTATTGCATCTTTTGCATTCAAAAAAAAACTATTAGTTTGTTACGTCTTTTTGCTATCTCTGCGAGCAGCCCTGCTTAGGTTGTACAGTCTGACAGCCGTTGGTAGGAAGGACCTACGAAACCTCTCGGTTGTGCACCTGGGATGATGTAGTCTGCTGCTAAATGAGCTCCTCAGTGCATCCAGTATGTCCTGCATAGGGTGGAACTCGGACTCCAGCAGAGATGACAGTTTAGCCACCGTCCTTCTCTCTCCTATCTCCTCCATCGGATCAAGGCGTTGCCCCAGGACAGAGCTAGCTTTCTTAATCAGTTTGTTCAGTCTCTTCCTATCGGCTGCTGTAATACCACTGCCCCAGCAGACCACTCCAAAAGTGATGGCTGATGCCACCACCGTGTCATAGAATGACTTCAGCAGCGCCCCTTGTACACCAAAAGACCTGAGTCTCCTCAGCAGGAACAGCCTGCGCTGTCCCTTCTTGTAGAGTGCGTCAGTATTGTGTGACCAGTCTAGTTTATTGTTCAGATGAATACCCAGGTACTTGTAGGATGTCACCATCTCGATGTCTGTTCCCTGTATATTTACTGGTGCTGTGAGGGGCTGCCCATGCCTGCGGCAGTCCACCACCAGCTCCTTAGTTTTCCTCGCGTTGATCTGGAGGCAGTTCCGATGGCACCAGTCCACAAAGTCCTGGATAAGCCCTCTGTACTCAGCTTCATCTCCGCTGGAGATGAGACCAACGATCGCAGAGTCATCAGAGAACTTCTGTAGATGGCAGTGTGTTGTGTTGTGTGAGAAGTCCGCAGTATAAAGAGTGAACAGGAAGGGAGCCAGCACCGTTCCCTGGGGGGCCCCCGTGCTACTGATGATCGTGTCGGAAACACAGTCCCGGGTTCTCACAAACTGAGGCCGGTTCGTGAGGTAGTCCAGGATCCATGATGACAGGTGCTGGTCCACCCCTGCGCGCAGCAGCTTGTCCTTCAGGATCATCGGTTGGATGGTGTTGAAAGCACTGGAGAAGTCAAAGAACATGATCCTCACCATATTCCCGGGCTTCTCCAGGTGGGACAGAGAACGGTGAAGGAGGAAGATCACCGCATCCTCCACCCCAATGCCATGCTGGTAGGCGAACTGGAGTGGATCCATCGCTGGTTCCACCAGGGGGCGGAGATGAGCAAGGAGCAGTCTCTCCAGGGTCTTCATCAAGTGGGACGTCAAGGCCACCGGTCTGAAGCTGTTCAGGTCTTTGGGGTGGGAAGTTTTTGGTACAGGTACCACACAAGATGTTTTCCACAGCTGTGGTACCCTCCCCAGTTTCAGGCTCATGTTGAAGATATACGTCACAATCCCACACAGCTGGTCTGCACAGGACTTGAGGAGCTTTGCGCTGATGCCGTCCGGTCCCGACGCCTTCCTCGCCTTGATCTTCCTCAGCTCCGTCCTCACCTGGGTCTTGGTCAGGGTCAGGATGGGGGGCTGTGTGTTGGGAGTGGGGGGGTGTTGGTGGAGTGGGGAGTGGGCAGCAGGACTTGATTTCTTAGTGGCAGCAGTGGTTGTTGTGCAGACAGGGGGGAGGGCGGTTGGTCAAATCTATTGAAAAACAGATTCAGGTTGTTCGCCCACTCCCTGCCCCCCGTGGCCTGGGGGGAGGTATTCTGGAGCCCCGAGATGGTTTTGAGGTTTCTCCAGACCCCGCTGATGTCGCTCTGTTGCAGCTTGTCCTCCATCTTCTTCCTGAAGCTGTCCTTGCCTTCTCTGATCTTTCTCCTCAGCTCCCTCTGTACGGACTTCAGCATCTCCCTGTTCCCCGACCTGAAGATCCTCTTCTTCTCTCTCAGAAGTGTTTTTATCTCAGGGTTGATCCAGGGTTTGTTGTTTGAGTGACGCCGTATGGTCTTGGTGGGAACGGATTTGTCCACACAGAAGCTGAGGTAGCCCGTGAAGGTGTGAATGAGGCCATCGATGTCCTCACCATGTGGATCGCAGAGCTGCTTCCAGGCAGTGGCTTCAAAACAGTCCTTTAGAGTGTCCATTGTCTCCTCAGACCATAACTCCACAGTGTGCATGGCCGGAGGTTGTCTGTGCACGAGGGGTTTGTACACCGGTCGGAGATGAACCAAGTTGTGATCCGATCTCCCAAGTGGGGGGAGTTGTGATGAGGTGTACGCCTCCTTAGTGTTTGCGTAGAACAAATCCAGTGTTTTATTGTCTCTAGTGTGGCATGTGACATACTGGGTGAAAGTGGGCAGAATGGGAGACAGTGAAACGTGGTTGAAATCGCCTGAGATGAGGAGAAGAGCATCTGGGTGTTCTGTCTGCAGCCTGCTGGTTACTGAATGGATGACGTCACGCGCTGTCCCAGCGTTCGCCGTCGGATTTGCATAAACAACAATGCAGATCACGTGTGAGTGTTCTCTCGGGAGATATGTAGGCCTCATGCTAACAGCTAGCAACTCAATGTCTTTGCTGCAGTGTCGTTGTTTAACAGTGATATGTCCCGGTCTACACCAGTTGTTGTTAACATACATTATCACTCCACCGCCCCTAGTTTTGCCACTCTCTGGTGTTCGGTCAGCTCGTATCATGTGAAAACCCTCCAGCTCAATGTTAGCATCTGCTGCTAGTTCAGTTAGCCACGTCTCAGTAAACAAAAGGAGAGAGCACTCCCGGTAAGTGCTATCATAATGGGAGATAGCCACTAGCTCATCTAACTTTCCCAGTATCGACCGTACATTTCCCATGACAACAGATGGAAGGGAGGGTCTGTACCTTATATTTTTTGTCCTCCGCCTTACTCCAGCCCGGCAGCCGCGGCGTTTTCGCCTCAGTTCTCTCGGTATGTCGAGTTTTTCCAGTGGGACCGGGTGGCGGTTAAATGCTAGCAGCTCTTCCCTGTTATATCGTATCCTGCTATAAACAGTGGCTCCGTCCACCGGCTCAGGAGACATTTGGGACGATCTGTGTGTCCGTGATATAAGTGGGGTGAAAAAAAAAAGTGATCAAAAGAGAGAGGAAGGGAAAAAAAAACTCGGAATCGAGCCGCTGTTGCAAAAGGCAGCCGACTGGTGTGGCGCTGCTTATAATAAGCAGATCTGGCAACCCTAGGTTCTCACCGTCAATCATCTTCTGCCGCTCTGAAAACACATTCATTTTTTTCCCCATCTTTGTCACTTACCAATCTCCCATGCACAAATTTGCCGTTTCCCACGAAACAACAATCTCATTGTCATTTTGCACTTCACAACAAGAAAAACAACCTCAACTTCTGCCTCACTGCCTGACTTCCATGTTTTCACATTCTGTTTTTTCTCTCTTTCTCACCAAAGTTAACCGTGAAGCATTAAAAACACACATGAACAGGCACACGAATGACCGAACAAACTGCAGTTATGTATTTAACGTATTTATTTTATTTTTATTATAATTCAAGGTTATTTTATTGCGTATATATTTTAAAGGTTATTTTGTTTCATTTTAGACCTGTTTTAAATGATGCCTTAAGGTATTTTAGTTCTTATTACCACATTAGAGTTTATCCTTATTATATTAGTGCTATTTATCTTTATTTTAAGGTTGTCCACTTGTGATGTAAAAAAAGACCTCGCATTGATTTTATTAATATCCCCGCGTGCACTCTATTGGTCCACTTAACGCAGTGGAAATGCACATTTCCATTGTAGCCTCAAACCGGGACCACCAAGCCTCTACCTCGCCTAAAACCTGATTTAGACTTTGTGGTATGAAACGCTTGGCTCACAACACTTTTATGCGTATTCTCAGACCGACCGCGAACTTTAACTGGGCGTCATCAACAATTAAATTTACTGACTGTGATCCGCCTGCGGATTGGCTCCGTCACTCTCCAGCCCTGCCTTCAGCGCCCCCCAGACCGTGTCTCACTTCCACAAAACGGGCTCATTGGCACTGGCGAGGGAGGCAGCTGTGCCCACTTGCCGTGGTCCCAGAACACCAGAAGCAGGCAGGAAAGATATATAGAGTCCCTGTGGCTCAGGAACCAAGTATGCTAGAAAAATTCTTCTAAACCTTCAGCCAAAAACCAGGCTGGATCAGAGTTTCAGCAAATTTAATTACACTGGCCAGTGGAGAACAATACAAAAATAGTCTCAGAGCCTATTAGCACACTATTCTGACTCAAACACACATAGATAGATAGATACAGTAGATAGATAGATAGATACTTTATTTCGAACAAAAAGGCATAACAAAAACAAAACAAATGACAAATGCAATAAAGTAACAGTATACAGTGTTCGAAAGGGAGAAGGAAGAAGTGAACACTTATTAATTCCATCTCCTCTTTTCCATAAATACACCCATGTGAATTATATACAAATTACCACCTTTAAGACCCCAAGTAAACAATTAACTGTATTTTGTACATATCAACATTAACACCCATCCATCCTAGCATACATTGATGTCCATACATCAAAACCAGCCTCAAACAACACAGATATACACAGTGCTGTCCCACCCACCATTCCATAGTGTCCCAGAGTGAGCATAGTGAATCGTACATATAAATACTACCCTTCTAACATATATCCTTTCAGCAAATAATGTTTGTACCTCTTTTTGAATTGATTTCTGTTTGTACATAGTTTCAGTTCCGGCTCCAGACTGTTCCACAAATCCACCCCACAGACAGATATGCACAGACTTTTCTTGGTTGTTCGTATCTTGGGTTTTGTAAAGTTTAAGTCTCCTCTCAAATTATGATCATTGTCTCTTTTTTTAAAATATTTTTTGTATATTAGTTTGGAGTTGATTATTAATTGCCCTGTACATGACTTGTGATGTCTTAAATTTAACTAAATTGATGAACTTTATGACATGTGACTTTAAAAACAACGAACTGGTATGGTCTCTATATCCTACATTATTTATTATCCTTATAGCTCTTTTTTGTAATGTGCATATTGACTGTAGGTTGGTCTTGTAGGTGTTTCACCAGACTTCTACACAGTAGTTAAGATAAGGTAGAAACAGTGAATTGTACAGTAAGACCAATGATTTATAGTCCAAGATGCGTCTTGTCTTCCCCAGTATGCCTATACATTTTGCCAACTTGGCCCGGATGTGATTGATGTGAGGTTTCCAGCAGATTTTATTGTCTAGCGTCACCCCCAGAAACTTATTTTCCTGTACTGTTTCTATTCTGGTATCATCTATCATTACCATTATTTCATGATTTATTTTACAATTTCCAAACAACATAATCTTTGGTTTTTTTAGATTTAGAGATAATTTATTTTTGTTGAACCACTGCGTTAATTTTTTCATTTCAGTTGTGACCACCTCTAAAACCTGCTGCAAATTCTCACCAGTGCAAAGGATATTTGTGTCATCCGCAAACAAAATAAATTTCAGAATTTTTGATACTTGGCATATGTCATTTATATACAAAATAAAGAGTTTGGGTCCCAAAACTGACCCCTGGGGCACACCACAAGTGATGTCCATGAAGGGTGATTTGTGCTCACCAATTTGTACAAATTGTTGTCTGTTACTTAAATAACTTTCCACCCAACCCAGTCCGACCCCTCTTATCCCATACCTTCCCAGTTTCCTGAGTAGTATTCTGTGGTCAATGGTGTCAAAAGCTTTCTTTAAATCTATAAATACTCCTACAGCAAACTTTTTTTTATCTATCGTCGGCCTCCGTCGGTCTATGATGACCATGGAAGAGAATCCTAAACGTCTACTCTGCTGGAACAGCACCGCCTGTGGCTGAACAGGCCGATGCGCGAATGGCAGTCCCTGTCACACAGGTCGCACTTGTGGGTGGTCTCCGTGCTGCTGGGTCTGTGGCGGTTCTTCTTGCGGGTCCTTTTTTCATCTGCTGCAGCAGTCAGTCTCTCTTCACCCACCTTGAGCTGTCTGGTCAGGGTGCCTCTCCTTTTGGAGCGGTCCGTTGCAAGGTCCTCCCAGCGCTCTGTGTTGATCTCCAGGGCCTTCATGTCTCTCTTGCAGACGTCTCTAAAGCGCAGCTGTGGGCGGCCAACGTCTCTCCTGCCAGTCGCCAGTTTTCCGTAGAGGACGTCTTTGGGGATTCTGCCATCCTCCATACGGTGAACGTGGCCTAGCCAGCGGAGCCTGCACTGCCTGAGTAGAGTGAACATGGAGGGAAGGCCGGCACGAGACAGAACTTCTGTGTTGGGCACTTTGTCCTGCCAGGATATGGCCAGGATGTGGCAAATGCAGCGCAGGTGGAAGGAGTTCAGTCTCTTTTCCTGCCGGACGTATGTTGTCCATGTCTCACTCCCATAGAGCAGTGTGCTGATGACGCAGGCGTTGTACACTGCCATCTTCGTCTTGACAGAGAGTTTGGGATTCTCCCACACTCGTGTGGTGAGACGAGCAAGTGTGAAGGCTGATTTTCCAATCCTCTTGTCGATCTCTGTATCAAGGGAGAGGTTGTTGCTGATCGTGGACCCCAGGTACGTGAACTGATTCATGACCTCCAGCTCGTAGTTGTCGATGGTGATGGTTGGTGGTGTTTCCATGCCTTGCGCCAAGACGTTAGTCTTCTTCAGGCTGATGGTAAGCCCGAAGTCCTTGCATGCCTGGGAGAAGCGGTCCATCAGGGTCTGAAGCACCTGTTGTGTGTGGGTTGCGACTGCAGCGTCATCTATGAACAGCATGTCTCTGATTAGAGCCTTGCGCACTTTGGTTCTGGCTTTCAGGCGGGCGAGGTTGAAAAGCCTGCTATCAGATCTTGTGTGCAGGTAGATTCCCTCTGTTGCTGTGCTGAAGGCATGCCTCAGGAGCATAGCAAAGAAAATCCCAAAGAGGGTTGGCGCAAGTACACAGCCCTGTTTCACTCCGCTGCGTACGCTGAATGGCTCTGAGACGTTGCTGTTGTGCTGCACTATCCCCTGCATGTTGGTGTGAAACGATTCGATGAGGCTTTGCAACTTTGGTGGGCATCCTATCTTTGGCAGGATCTTGAAAAGGCCCTCTCTGCTGACCAGATCGAACGCTTTGGTGAGGTCGATGAAGGCGATGTACAGGGGCATGTTCTGTTCTCTGCATTTCTCCTGGAGTTGGCGGATGGAGAATATCATGTTTACCGTTGATCGC
Source organism: Pholidichthys leucotaenia (assembly GCA_020510985.1). NCBI lineage: Eukaryota > Metazoa > Chordata > Actinopteri > Cichliformes > Pholidichthyidae > Pholidichthys > Pholidichthys leucotaenia. The sequence continues at coordinate 478,789,458 of CM035839.1, forward strand.
TCAGCGCGGAAGCCACACTGAGACTCGGGGTAGATGCGTTCGGCAAGCTTCTGTAGACGAACGAGAACAACTCGTGCGTAGACTTTGCCAACAACGCTGAGGAGGGAGATGCCCCTGTAGTTGTTGCAGTCGCTTCTCTCCCCTTTGTTCTTGTAGAGGGTGATGATCTTGGCGTCCCTCATGTCCTGTGGTACGGCACCTTCCTTCCAGCACTGGCAGAGGACGTCATGCAATGGCAGCAGTAGGGCAGTCTTGCAGTGCTTGATCAGGTCGGGGGGTATGCCGTCGTTGCCGGGTGCCTTGCCAGCGGCCAAGCTATCAATGGCCTTGCTGAGTTCGTCGATGGTTGGCTCGGCGTCAAGTTCATCCATGGATGGCAGGCAGTCGATGGCATCAAGGGCTGACAGTGTCACGGTGTTCTGTCTGGAGTAGAGGTCAGAGTAGTGTTCCACCCATCTCTCCATCTGCTTGTTCTTTTCTGTGATCATCTCCCCAGTGGAGGATTTGAGGGGGGCCGTCTTGCTCTGAGCCGGACCAAGTGCTTTCTTGATGCCATCGTACATACCACGGATGTTCCCTGTTATGGCAGCGTTTTGGTGTTTTTTTTGTTACTTATTTGTACCCGTAGGTAGATTTGTTTTGCAGTCTGGTGACAAGCCACCGGCCGCTGGTCGCTGCGTGCGCGAGCGCCCTAAACCTACATGTTTTTGGTGTGCGGGAGGAAACCGGAGAAATCCCGGAGTAAACCCGCGCAACACAGGGAGAACATGCAAACTCCACACAGCTCACTGTTGGTTGGGGGCTGGGATCGAACCCACGATCTCATGATCCTCGCGATCCCCCGGCCGAGGGTAAAACTGTGCTGCCACAGTGCTAAAGCACTGCGCCACCGTGCACCCTGTCTTGGTTTGAATGTCTTGGCTGAGCTGAGTCCAGTACTCGTTGGCACAGCGCCGAGCAGTCTGCTGAACTTTGCTTCTCGCAGCCCTGAGAATCTGGAGATTCTTCTCGTTTGGGTACTTCTTGTACTCAGCAAGTGCTGAGCACTTGGCTTCAATGACGGGGGTCATCTCGGTCAACTTGGCATCAAACCAGTCCTGTGACTTCGAGGTCTTCCTCCCAAAGGTAGCCAAGGCTGTGCGGTGGATGGTGTTTCGCAGCTCTTCCCACTTCTGCTTTGCAGATTCTCCTTCTTGTGGTACACCAAGTCCCTTCTCAAAGGTGGAGGCAAACTGCTCAACAAGTTCTGGTTGGGTCATCTTGCTGGTGTCAGTCCGTGCCTTTCCAGGCTGTCTAGCACGATGGAATTTCTTCAGCTGCAGCTTGACCTTGCAACACACCAATGAATGGTCTGTTTCGCAATCTGCACTCTGGAACGAATGGGTGATTAGCACGTTCTTCAGTGAGGTGCGCCTGGTCAGGATCAAGTCCAGCTGGTGCCAGTGCTTTGAGCGCTGATGTTGCCAGGAAACCTTGTGTTGGGGCTTGGTCTTGAAGAACGAGTTTGTGATGCACAGATTGTGATATGTGCAGAACTCGAGCAGCCGCTGTCCGTTGTTGTTCATTCTGCCCACGCCAAATGGTCCAAGACAGGACGGCCACGAGTCGTGGTCAGCACCCACTCTGGTATTGAAGTCTCCAAGGAGAATGAGTTGTTCAGAGTTGGGGATGATCCTGACAGTTGTTGCGAGATTCTCGTAGAACTCGTCTTTTGCCTCTGGTGTGGCTGTCAGTGTTGGGGCATACACACTGACGAGGGTGACTGAGCCTTGAGTGGTGTTCAGGCGGAGGGTGAGGAGTCGTGCAGAGCCATTGCTGTCCGGTTCCACCATCTTCAGCAAGGTGTTCTTCACTGCGAAGCCCACTCCGTGTTTCCTGTGTTTGTCACTGCTCTTTCCCTGCCAGTAGAACGTGTAGTCCTTCTCTCTCAATGTGCCTGCGTCAGCCAACCGTGTTTCCTGGAGAGTGGCGATATCCACTCCCAGTCTCTTCAGCTCATTATTGATGATGGCAGTCTTCCTGGTGTCGTTGATGTCCTTGAGGTTAGCAGCGAGTCCTGTCATCATAGTGCGGACGTTCCAAGTTCCCAGTTTTAGAGTTGGTCTCTTTTGTTTTTTTGTCTTGCCTGGTGCAAAGGTTCTCAGCCTGCTGTTCGGACTTCTCCTCATCCCCATGCACACAATGAGGAAAGCAAGCTGTGGCGGGACAACACCTTATTGGCTTGGGGCTGCCCAGCTTGAGGCAGGCGGTAGCTGTCCAGTGAGATCCGATGATCCCTCCCACCGTTGGGAACAACCCCTGACGCCGCGCTCTACACCAATTAAGCGGTGGCTTATAACCGGTAACTGTCATTCCCTGTGTTTTGTCTACGCCAAAGGCGAAGCTGGAGTGTCCTCTCCAGTGATCCAGTGTTCTCCCTTCCAGCGTTGGGCGTTGGTAGGATTCAAGCCTGGGCAGGAAGATATGGAGGACAAGATGTTGCCCATGCAGCATGTCCCCCCTCTCCACGTCACTGATGAATCCAAAGGAACAGCAGGGCTGCTACAGTTTGGCACCAGTGCCGTTGCAGGAGCTGCCAGAACGATGTTGAGCACAACAGAGAACTGCCTTAGGGGCTCCGACTCCAGATTTTTCCTCAGGGTTGACTCCCGAAGCCTTTCCCATGACCGGGTGTGCCGCAAGGCAGCGGAGGTTTGAAATCAGGGTTTACCTTCCCCTAGATGGGCTACCTTCCCAGGTTGACGAGCCACCATCTACCCGAAGCATCTGGTTTTAAGGCGCCAGAGATTCGCCCTCGCCCCTTCTCCTATTAGTAAAAGCAGTTCCGCCGGGCTTAGAGACTAATCCACTCGGGCAGGCTAGGAGTTGGACTTAGTTGTCAGAGGCTTTTCGAGACGCACGCCGTAAGGAGCATTTTATGAGCACTGGGAGCTTAACCCTAGTGCCGCTCCTGGCTATGACAACCTTGGAACCAGAAATTTCTTCTATAAGTTTGATCAGTGCCAAAGATGTAGATTTATCTGCTCTAAAACCATACTGGCTGTCTGTAAGGAGGTTGTGTTTTTCAATGAAATCATCCAGTGTCTTAGTGAAGATTTTTTCAAGTATTTTGGAGAATTGTGAGAGTAAAGAGACTGGCCTGTAATTTGTGAAACAATGACTGTCTCCTGTTTTGTATAGAGGTATTACTTTTGCTATTTTCATTTTGTCTGGAAATTTACCAGTTTGAAATGACAGGTTCCAGATGTGGGTGAGTGGCTTAACAATTCCTTCAATTACTTTTTTCACTATTGTCATGTCAATTTCATTCCAGTCTGTTGATTTTTTGTTCTTAAATTTACTCTCAGTCTCGATAATTTCCTTTTCAGTAACTGCACCGAAAAAGATTGTGTTTGGATTTCTATCATCTATTTCATTTACAGAACCACTGTTCTGGTATATATCACTTAGTTCTTTAAGCCCTCCGTTATCTGAGAGGAGCATTTTGTTCATCATGATTAGTCCAGTACATCTGGTCAAAACGTGGTGTACAGATTATCTTTTTCAAGAAACCATGATGCTCACTCAGTGCCAGTCACACGGGAGCCACACAGAATGGACTAAAAACAAGATGATAACTGGTACAGCTGCATCCTTGACACTTTTACACAGACTGAGGCAGACTCTGAGACAAAGCAATTCACAAATATAAGACAAATATGAAATTTTTCTAGCACTACCACAGTTAAGTTGATCCCATGCCACACCTTGTAGCATATGGGCGGTACTTATCTCCGTTTCACAGACCCTCCTATGTTAGTACAGTGGGCGGTCAGTCCTTCTGGTAGCTCTGTGCGTTAACTTTCCTTTCCCCATTCTATTATGCTGAGCACCAAGCTAGAAGGTGGAAAGTACCATTTTTATATGGTCTTTGGTATGACCCGGCTGGGACTTGAACCTACGACCTCCCGGTTGTGGGGCGGATGCTCTACCAATTAGGCCACAACTCCGGTGCACACAATGCTACAGCTAGTAATTAGTAGTACTACTATAGATACTACCATAGTTGATACTAGTCCCACTACATACTGTATAATACCACATATAGTAGTACTACAGATACTACTACCATTAGGACTACGCTATACAGTACAGTTATTACTAAATATTCTACCGCAGTTACTACTACTAGTACATACACTACCGCAGTTTACTATACATGCTAGTATGATATACTGTATACTACAGTTCATGTACTACTATCAAGTACAGTAGTACCTGTCAATGGTAAATGGCGTTCACTTATATAGCGCTTTTTCTCATCTCACGATGACCAAAGCGCTTTACAGTTCCTGCTATCCACCCATTCACACACACATTCACACACTGATGGTGGCGGAGCTGCCATACACCGGCGTTGGCCTGACCCACCAGGAGCAACTAGGGGTTCAGTGTCTTGCTCAAGGACACGTCGACATGCAGACTGCAGACAGAGCGGGAATCAAACCTCTGACCCTCCAGTCAGTAGTTGGCCACACTACATATGCGCCACAGCCGCCCCTGTACTACCTGAACACTGCAATATTAGTGCCAGTATTCAGAATCAGTACCAGTATGGAGTATTTGTACTGTATTCACTACCCCTTGTCTCTGTGTTCTACAGTTCTGTCGCTGAGCAGCTGAAACGAGGAGAAACAGTCCAGGCCGAAGCCTTCGACTCCGTCACCATCTACTTCAGTGACATCGTCGGCTTCACCGCCCTGTCTGCTGAGAGCACGCCACTGCAGGTCACTAGAACCTAGCAGAACACAGTAGAAGTCAGTAGAGCACAGAAGAATACAAGAGAACACAGTTGATTATGATACAACTCAGCAGAACACAGTAGAACTAGGTAGCACACAGTCAAACTCACTAGAACCCAAGAAAACTCAGTTGAGTACTGTAGAAGTCAGAAAAACACAGATGAAGTATTTAGAACACAATAGAGCAAAGTAGACTAAGAGTAGAACTAAAAAGAGTAGAGTAGAACCAAGTAGACTAGAACCCAGGAAATAGAACATCTCACATAATGAAATTACTAGTCCTCCCTCTACCAGAGTTACAGCAGGGAAAATAAGTATTGAACATGTCAACATTTTCCTCATTAAACACACTTACTGTATTTATGTCAGGACTTATATATAATAAGTCCTGACTGATAGCCTTTAAAAAGGTCTGAGCTCCTCGCAAGATTTCTGACAGTGGAGTTAAAAGAATTATCAGAAGAGTTATCCACTAGCCAAAGACCACTCATGGAGAGCTCCAGAAAGACCTGGAGTTAGCAGATACTGCTGTTTCAAAGAAAACAATAAGTAATGCATTCAGTAGACGTGGGCTGTATGCCCGCTCACCGCACGAGACTCCATTGCTGAAAGAAAAGCATATTGAAGCTTATTTAAAGTTTGCTGCACAATATTTGGGCAAGCCAGTAAAATACTGGGACAATATAGTCTGGTCAGATGAGACCAAAATTTAACTTTTTGGATGCCACAACACCATGTTTGGAGGAGAAATGGCACTGCACATCAACCCAAAAACATACCAACAGTGAAGTTTGGAGGTGGGAGCACCATGGCGTGGGGGTGTTTTTCAACACATGGTACAGGCAGACTTCATATAATTGAAAGAAAGATGAATGGAGAAATGTACAGAGACATCCTTGATAAGAACCTGTTGCCATCTGCCAAGATGCTGAAGATGAAACGAGGGTGGACATTTCAGCAAGACAATGATCCCAAACACACAGCCAAGGAAACTCTCAACTGGCTCCAGAGAAGGAAAATAAAGCTACTAGAATGGCCCAGTCAGTCACCTGACCTGAATTCAATTGAACATCTGTGGAATGAACTGAAGATCAGAGTTCATAGAAGACACCCACGGAACCTTCAAGATTTGAAGACGGTTTGTGTGGGAGAATGGGCTAAAATTCAATTCAATTCAAACCACTCCTAAAATCACTCCTGAACAATGCCTGTGCCTAGTTTCTTCATACAGGAGGCATCTGGAAGCTGTTATTACCAACAAAGGCTTTTCTACTAAATATTAAATGAATTTCACCAAGCATGTTCAATACTTATTCCCTGTGTCATTCCACTTTATTAAATATAACTTGTTTTGTGAACGCAGTTGCCTTGATTTCTTTGCATGTGTGGATTACTTGGGTTGTTACTGATATCCGTCTTAATCGCACCTCCGGGGCTTGAAAAAGGACTCGATCACTGGGTGACGTTTGAACATAATTTTTTATGAAAATAATAGAGCATGAGTGTCATGATTCCTCGTGCGCCATTTTGCAGCCCCCGAGGGAAGGAATGAAAAACCCAGTCGCTGGAGTAGAACGTGCCATTTATTAACATAAACTACAACAAAATAACAAGTCCAGTTGACCACAAAACTACAGAGAGCTGCAAATGATGAGATTAAGGCCACCAGACATACAGGGCATCTGCTGGATGCTTTACAGCCCGGTGAAGGGAATGCCTAGTGCCGCAGAGCTACTGTCGGCACAGGGAGAAAGGCAAACATGAGTCTTACGGTGCTGGAGCGATCCAGGGCTGTCTGTGCAGTCGATGAAGGAGAAAGGCAGGGTCAGCAGCTAACAAAAAGGGATTAACCAAACTTCAACTGACAGGCTGAATAAACTTGTAGGTAGTGAAAAACCATACGTGGAGGAACTAGCTGCCACGTATGAAGGTGAATGCTCCGACAATCTCTTCCCACAAACGCAGCATATTTGTAATCATGATGCAAATGAAAGAAGAGATTGCCGGTGTGAGGAAGCGTGGGCTGAACATAATTAAACCCTGGTGTGCATGAGTGAGTGTATGAGCATGTGAATGGGAATGAATGGAGTGTGTGTGTATGTGTGTACAAACAACCGTAATGTGAAACAGCTGATGGTTCTGACAAGAGGAGGAGGCGTGCCCAAGCTGTCAGGGAGTGAAGGACCCAAAGAGCTCCCTGACGCACCTGAAGGAAAATAGAGCAACCGCACCAAAAGTCAGAACTGGGGTTGAAACCGCCAAACCCAGGTTCATGACAGCCCCCCCCCCCCAGGGGTGGATTCCAGAAACCCCAGCACCATCAGCCAAACACAAAAAAACACACCTCAAGGGAACTTCCCCCCCCCCCCCAAGGAACACGCCATACCCAGGGTGGGAGGTGGGGGAAAACCGGTTAGGAGGGAAGCAACCAGTGAAACAATACAACAAATAATAAGCAAATAAAGAGCAGTAACCCTCCTAACACCACCCCACCCAGGACACTAACCCCCCTTCCCAGAAGTCCAAAGTTCAGGGGGTCGACCAGAGTCCCAGGCCCCCAGCATGGCGAGAGGTGACTGATCGGGTGGCCTGCCCAAGTCCCATGTCCAGTAGGCAGCCCGCAGAATAGTGTCCAGTGGCCTGTCCGGGCCGATAGGCCACCCGCCCCGAAGACCAAGTCCTTCGTGTGGCCAACCAGCATTGTGGAGCCTCCAGAACCGGAGAGGGAGGCGGAGAGGCAGCCTACCCACCCGGGAGCCTCGGTGGCCAAACCAAGGGACAGGAGCCCCCCTGCCATCCGAAGCTTGGAGCAGGGGGACTGTAGCACCCGCAACGGTCCCGGTCTGAGACGTGGCTGCACCCACCACGGTCTCGGTCTGGGATGTGGCTACACCCACCACGGTCCCGGTCTGGGACGTGGCTGTGCCGACAGTGGACCCCAGCTGGAGCTCTGCTGCACCGACAGTGAACCCCGGCTGGAGCTCTGTTGCGCTGGCGGTGGATCCCGGCTGGAGCTCTGCTGCACCAATGGTGGACCCCGGCTGGAGCTCTGCTGCACCAGCAGTGGACCCTGGCTGGAGCTCTGCTACACCGACAGTGGACCCCGGCTGGAGCTCACTGCACCAATGGTGGACCCCAGCTGGAGCTCTGCTGCACCGACGGTAGACCCAGGTTGGAGCTCTGCTGAGCTGGTGGTAGACCCCGGCTGGAGCTCTGCTGCGCTGGTGGTAGTCAGGTGCTGCACCCCCATCAACCTCCTCTGGGACAACCGGACCCCCGTCATTGTCCATGGGCAACCCAGGTTGTGGAAGCTCCTCTCCGGTGACCCTAGGATGGAGCTCGAGGGAGACGGGAGAGAAGAAACAGTTAGGGTCACCGGCAGCAGCAGAGCCCGGCGAGGAGAGTCTGGATGTAGCTGGGAGCTGCACCTGACTCTCTTCCCCAAGAGCCAGAAAAAATCTCTCAACAATCAGCAACTGAACTACAGGAGAGATTACTTGCCTGTGCTCAAGCTCTACCGCTGTCCAGGACTCCGGCGATGCCAACAATGATGGTCGGGATCCCGTCGGCTAGAGGTCTGGTCCAGGGGATGCGGCCCCCGCAACAGGCGTGATGGTGGTCGCAGTCTGAGGGCTTCCGTGTGCCGTCTTCCACGCCACCGGCTCCTCTGGCATGACGGCTAAGAACAACCTCTCCGCTGACCCATGGCTTGAGCCTCCTGGGCCTCTGATTCCTCTCCCCTCGAGCGACCTGGATCCAGAGCCAGCAAGCTTGTAGGGGCACATGGAAAGGGTTTGTTGAGGTCGTGTAGGGAAACACAATGTGCCACTGAGGCGGAGCACTCAGGGGACTGCACACCTAGAGTCTCCTTGCCAGGAGGTAGGTAAAATTGTTCAATAAACGTGACCGTTAAATGAGAAAAAAACTTGGCTGTTCTCCTGCCACTGGACATCCCCAGCGGCCTCCAAAGCGTCTTCTCTCCTCTCCTGGCGTTCCTCATCGAGCTACGGCTCCCTCTCCCTCAGGGAAAGTTCCTTTAATCTCCCGGCCATCTCTGGGAGGAGCCACAGCTTAACCTCCAGGATGAGGTCCGTCTCTGCCAGAAGAGTGCGCCTACGTTCCTCCAGTTCCTCCAGTGACGGAGCAGAGCATGGCTCAGAGTGGGGAGGCAGGGCTGTCTTCAGCGGGGATTCCTCCTCTTCCTCTCACAGGCGGCTCGGGAACCAGATAATCCAGGATGCGGAGCACCGCGCTGGGCAGCGGGTTACCCATACTGAGAAGCCCCGTATTTTCTGGAGAAGTGGGCGTGGTGGCCTCGAGGAGCTCGAGCACTGGGAGATCCTCAGCCGATTCCTCACATGGCACGGCAAAGATGTCCTAGAGGATCTCCATTGCCTCCGGATGATCCCAGAGGCTGTCTCGCTCCTTTACCCTCCTCACTGTGTCCCGAGCCTGTCGAACAGCCAGGGAGGAACAGGGCTTCTGTGTCCATGAGAAAACTTCCTCCAGGAAGTACAGCAAACGCAGCTCCTGCTCCTGCTCCAGCTCCCTCTCCGTCTGAACCACCATGTTAAAACTCGGGCAGGAAGGAAAAAGAGAAAAAGAAAAAATGGACATCTACTCCGCTGGGTTTTTTCTAAATGATCAGAGCATTCTGTCATGATTCCTCTGCGCCATTACGTGGCACACAAGGGAAGGAATGAAAAATCCAATCGCTGGAGTAGAACGTGCCATTTATTAACATAAGCTAGAACAAAATGGGAATGAATGGAGTGTGTGCATATGTGTGTGCAAACAACAGTAATGTGAAACAGGTGATGGCACTGACAAGAGGAGGAGGCGTGCCCAAGCTGTCAGAGAACAGAGGACCCAAAGAGCTCCCTGACGCACCTGAAGGAAAATAGGGGAACTGCACCAAAAGTCAGAACTGGGTTTGGAACCACCAAACCCAGGTTCATGACAATGAGGGCTGGAAACAGAAAACAAAGCCAAATGGCAGACACAAAAGATAATAGCGGTGGAGTGATGTGGCAGGGAATGACTAGAATGCCATACAGAGGGTAGGGCATGAGGTGTACAAATAAGGCAACAGACAATTAGGACAATTAGGAACAGCTGTAAATAACTAACACACACAAGGACCAACTAAGGGCACTGTCAAAATAAGAGTCATCACAAGATGATGAGCAGGATAGGAATAATGGCAATGACAATACAAAGGATAAACATAACTACGGACAAGGGCATGGTAAACAATAATGATTACAGAGGTAAACACAATGTAAAGAGTGGGACGTGTTTGTGAACATGTCCCCCATGATAATATCTGGTGAAAATCTCAGGTCAGTGGCTCCATCAGAAATATGTTTATTGAGGAAAATGTTGACCTGTTCAATACTTTATTTTTCACGCTCTGGCTGTTACTGCAACATGTTCTGTTGGTCTGCAGATGTAGACTAACAGAACACGGTAGATGATAGAGCACAACAGAATGCAGCAGAACCTCTGTCCCAGAACAGCAGTACTTTGTTTTTTCTCCTACAGGTGGTGACTTTGTTGAACGACCTCTACACCTGTTTCGATGCCATCATTGATAATTTTGATGTTTACAAGGTGAGAATGTTCTCCGGTTCTAGGCTAGACTAAACTAACCACTCGTGGATCTCATGGGTTCTCCACTCTTCTCTGCTGCCTCCCTCAGGTGGAGACCATCGGGGATGCCTACATGGTGGTCTCCGGTCTCCCTGTCAGGAACGGGAAGCTTCACGCTCGGGAGATCGCCCGCATGTCCCTCGTCCTGCTGGACGCCGTCAAGAACTTCAGGATCCGCCATCAACCGGACCAGCTGCTGCGGCTCCGCATCGGCATCCACAGCGGTATAGTGGTGGTATACTGCAGTACGGCGTGTGCTGCAGAACGACATGGTACTGACATGTTCCGTGTCGTTTCAGGTCCGGTGTGTGCTGGTGTGGTTGGGTTGAAGATGCCGAGGTACTGTCTGTTCGGAGACACGGTGAACACAGCGTCACGGATGGAGTCCACGGGAGAGGGTAAGACCTGGTCCTGGAACACAGTGGACTCCCAACCACAGGTGTAAATCAAGGAGGAACGGGAGGACATGTCCCCCCAACTCGGAGAAAACAGAGAATCGTCCCCCTAGTATTATCATGAACTTTTCATATCATGTTACATAACTGAAGAACATAACTTTGATCCACCAATTCTACGCAGAATTGAAAAATAGTTTTGGGGGAAATTTGACAAATTTTCTTATAGATTTGAGATTTTTTAAAATTTGCAACTTTTTTCTTATTAATCAGCAACTTTTTCATGTAAATTTGCTGCTTTTTTCTCATTAATTTGCAACAGTTTTGAACATCTTTTGGGGTAAATTTCCTACTTTTCATCATGATTAGCTGACAGTTCACGTGCACGATGCGAGCACAAGATGAAACCATACAAGGGGGGAACGTTCAATAGTTTATTAAATGTAGAAAACAGCGCTGCGTTAGAGAAACAGCCACTCACTAGAAGATTCAATCCACCTGTGGAGAGAAAAGCGAGAGCTGTCAGCGGAGAAGCAGAGAAAAGGGAAATGGGCGAACCAGATAGCCACTTACTCGGGACTCCGAGGGAGGACCGGCAGGACTCCAGTGGGGAATAGACAAACCAGCAGGGAGGGGGGAATGAGCTTGGAGTGCCTGACCCGGGTGAAGATCTGTTGCTGGGGAGGTGATGAGGTGGCAGGAGAGCGCACACAGTCCCGAGACAAACCCGCATGATGGCAGCAACCCGAAACAACACAAGAGAGCAGTTTAGACGAACGTGCCTAAGCTAGCAAAAAACGACCTGCTTGCCTGAATTAAGGGCAGTATACCCAGACGAGCCAGCGCTGACTGCGCGGAGGAGGCCTCCTTAAGTACGCTGGCTGATGAGCGGGCGTGGGTGAGTCCTCTGCCTCAGGTGCAGTGATGAATTGGTGACCGTGCGGCAGGAGGGGAGGAGCGCGCTCTCGCTGCCCATGACACTTTTCTCCTCACTTTTTTCATGTAAATTTGCTACTAAATTTTGAAACATTGACATGGATGCCAGTTAAATTTTTAGATTCATAGTTTTTTTTTTTATCTTGGTCTAGACAATGACCCCATCTTATTTTATTTAAGTTGCTTACAAAAATTAGGACACCCTGTCTAAGACTTTGTGTTTTTTAACATATTTGGACATATGGATATGTTAAAAAATACTGGGAGATTCATGTAATACAACTAAACAATTAAATATTTATTAAAGACTTTTTCCAAACTTTCTGTAAAATGTAATTCTAAACAAATAGTGAGGAATAAATTAGGACACCCCACATTCATTGTTATACTTTTTTGTTCAAAATAAAGTATCTATCTGTCTGTCTGTCTGTCTGTCTGTCTATCTTCATTCCCACTTAAAATGGCTAAAATAAATGTTAAAAAATGCAAATAAAAATAAGAACAAGGTTCCATTTCTTAATTAAGAACTGAATGGGGTGTGCTCATTTTTTCACATGACTGGCTATACAGATGTTTCTTCTTCATTTTATAAGGTTTGAATTCTTCCCCATTCCAAATCTTGCAAATTACCCCCAACACCCAAGAACAGCCCTGACTGCAACAGTACTGACAGTGCCCCCCTCAATATTTACTCTGGAGGAAATGTTCTGCTTATTGTCCCCCCAACAGTGAAATGACATATCCACCCATGTCCCTAACCTGGGAAGGGAGGGGGGGCCGCATTCATATGATCTTATCCAGTGTAAAGAGGATTTTAACGCTTTGACTCTGAAGTTAGAATCTGCACCTAAATAGTTTTTTTGTTTGATTGTTCGATTGTTGGAATTAGCCGTTGGCCATTGCTAGCCATGCCCACTGAAAACAATGCAGTGACATGGTAATCTGCAGCGATCTGTCCAGGGTGGACCCTGCCTCTCGCCCAAAGATGCCGGGATAGGCTCCAGCCCCCTGCGACCTGAAAAGGATTAAGCGGAAGAAGTTGGATGGATGGTAACCTGCAGATAAAAACGCTGCAGCTATGTGTTCAGAAATAGAAGTCGGGCAGTACCGTCTGTACGACCGACCAGCAGGCACATGAAACAAAAGTGCTAATAAACAGGACATTGATGCATGGTGTTTGAGGGTGGCCATCTTGACTTCAATTCAAGACTTAAGTTGGTCTTGCCGAGGCTCGCCCTATTTCAGTCACAAAAACTGAGTTCACAACCAGAATGTCTAATTGGGTACTTCTGAAATCCAACTTTGTCCAAGAACAGGAACGCTGTCGCATGGGGTCATGTGACCTATAGCACGATGTGACCTGTAGCACCATGTGACCTATCATGTGACTTCTGCCCTCCACAGCTCTGAAGATCCATGTCTCCGAGGCGACCCGTCTGGTCCTCCAGGACTTCAGCTGCTTCCAGCTTCAGCTGAGGGGGGAGGTGGAGGTGAAGGGGAAGGGACGCATGAGGACCTATTGGCTGCAGGGAGAAAACACTGTGCTCTAATTGGACAGCGTAGTGACCAGTGTTAATGGACTAATCTGATTGGACAGTTGAGTGGCCTAGTGTCACCGCCAGCAGACCTTAGCTAAATTGGATGAATGTCACTGTAACATAAATATGTAAATATCCAATAAACTGATTGTTTGTTACCTGTGTTCTACTATCACTGACTCCGCCCATATTGTCATTCTCACTGGCTCTGCCCACACCGTGTTAGCAATCATAGGGGTAACAGGGACTCTGGTAAAGAACAGACATGGAACCTCGGAAACTTCAATTGTTCAGTCTGGTGAAGAATTTGTGTTGAAGATGTTACCGTACGAACATAAAGTACCTTAAAGCTGGCAGAGACAACGCTGTTCCCTCCTGGTCAGTAGGTGGCACTCTCACACTTTCCACACTGTTATAATGTGCTGGTTGCCAGGTTAATACAAATATCCATATAGTTCAGATATCAGGCACAGTTGACAGTACCTGGCAACCTGTGGACTTCCTGATAAAAGACAATTCCTGATGTCAACCTGGTTGTGTTTACAGGCCAGAGTAGTTCTGTCAGCCAACTACTTAAATGGAAATAATCTTTTGTAAAATAGCAATTTCACAACTATAATATTTCTTCAAGAAAGTCTAAACTTTAATTCTGTGTTCTAAATGTTCTAAATGATCCTGAAAAATGTCATCAATTTTTTGATGTTTTACGTTTTAGGTGCAATGGACAACATTTTCATGAAAACAAAGATTTTTAAAAAAAAATACATCAACAAAGTGTTTAAAAACATGCACAATGTAAGTCTTAATGTTCTTTTAAAAATTAGTATATTGATTTTTTTATGGGTCGAAAATAATATAAATATTTACATCCTGTCATGAGTCGAGAGCTGGAGGTTTCTGCCAGGTTCGGTCTCATGGCTTTTTCTGTATATTTATTTATTTATATTTCTGCACGGTGGCGCAGTGGTTAGCACTGCGGCAGCACAGTTTACCCTTGGCCGGGGGATTGTGGGGATCGTGGGATCGTGGGTTCGATCCCAGCCCCCGACCAACAGTGATCTGTGTGGAGTTTGCATGTTCTCCCCGTGTTGCGTGGGTTTACTCCGGGATTTCTCCGGTTTCCTCCCACATGCCAAAAAAAACCCATGCATGTTAGGTTAATTGGCTGTTCTAAATTGTCCCTGGATATCTGTTTCCTGTAGGCCCTTGGAATGGAGGGTTAGTATTAGTGAAAGCGCTTTGAGTGGTCTTTGTGACTAGAAAAGCGCTATATAAGTGCAGGTTAGTTAGTAGTAGTTAGTTATATTTACATATTTGTTGTATTTTATGCCTTCAGGGTTTCTGTATTCATGTTCTGTTTGCCATTTTCCTGTTTGTGTTCTAGTTTTGTTACACTTTTATTTTGTATTTATTTATATTTATATTTTAGTCTGCTTGGATTAATATTTTATTCTTTATTTCCTCAATGTTGTTCTTTTGCTGGTTGATAGCTGTCAGTGGTGTGGTGCTCCATGTGGGCATTGCTCTGTCAGCTGTCAGCTTTGGTTTGCCCCTCTCTCACTTCCCCCAGCTGGTCGTAATTATGTTCCATTGCTTTCTTCTGCCTGTTCAGATACACACACCTGTCATTTATTATGTTAATGGTTTTTTAGCCTATTTAAGGGCTTTATTGCCACTGTCTTGGTTGTATTCTCCTCTTCTCCACCAGAGCCCTGCCCTGCTCTGGTGTGCAATATCTGTAAGTTTTCTCCCTCGTTTGTATTTTGTGTTAAGAGCACCTTGTTGAACTTTGTTTGTTGACATTTTTCAGTAAATTACCTAAACTTACAGTTCAGCGCGTGGGTCTCATCTTCCTGCCCCATAGGGCATTCATGACAGAAGACAGCGGCCAGTAGAGACCCAGCTGTTGTGAGTTTGCAGATTTTTTTTTTCTTTCCTTTCACTCATCTGATCTGATCATCTGGAGACTGATCGTCACTTCCTTGTGGTAACATATCGTCACTTCCTGTTTTGCTGTCTGCCTGTGTGGTTTGCTCTCCAGCTCTCGAGCCACTAGCTATGGCTACTAGCTCTCTTTCCTCTCCTCCTCTGGTGTGCTCTCTCTGTCAGATGTTTAGCTACACCTCTGCCTCTTTTAGTGATAACGGTAAATGTAATAAATGTTGTCTTTTTGAGGCGCTCGAGGTGAGGTTGTCTGATTTGGAATCCCGGCTCCGCTGCATTGAAACACCGTCTGCGCCAGTTAATCTCGACGGACGCCCATTAGCTGCAGTGGAGCTAGCTAGCTTAGGCCCCCCTGTCACCGGTTCCCCGGCTCTCCTCAGCAGTGAGGAGACTGGGTGGGTGACGGTGAGAAGGAAGCCTAGTCGCAAAGCCCCAGTTCACCACCAACCTGTTCACGTTTCTAATCGTTTTTCCCCGCTCAGCGACACACCCGCTGAGGAAAAAACTCTGATCATTGGCGACTCTGTAGTCAGAAACGTGAACCTAGAGACTCCAGCGGTCATAGTCCAATGCGTTCCTGGGGCCAGAGCAGGCGACATCGAGTCAAATTTGAAAATGCTGGCTAAAAGTAACTGTAAATATTCCACAATTGTTATTCACGCCGGCATTAATGACATCCGTCTCCGGCAGTCGGAAGTCACGAAACTTAATATAGAATCGGTGTGTGACTTTGCAAAAACGATGTCTGCCACTGTAGTATTCTCTGGGCCCCTCCCCAATCTGACCAGTGATGACATGTTTAGTCGCTCGTCATCCTTGAACCGCTGGCTGTCTGTGTGGTGTCCTAAAAATGACGTGGGCTACATTGACAGTTGGAGCTCTTTTTGGGGAAAACCTGGTCTTATGAGACGAGACAGCATTCATCCCACTTTGGATGGTGCTTCTCATTTATCTAACAATCTGGCATCTTTTTTATCCAAATTTCCAAAACCCTGACTACTCAGAGTTGGGACCAGGAAGCAGAGTCGCAGTCTTACACGCCTCTCTGCAGCTCCTCTTCATCCGCCACCCCTCAACTTAGCCCCTGTCTTCCCCATCAGAGAATCATTGTCTGCTCCCTCCAAAGTAAATAAAAATATAATGTATAAGCATCCCAAAGTGATAAAGCAAAACATTGGTAAAACTCAAATTAAACATAAAGCCTCTAAATTGAATGATTTGGCCTCTGTTCCTCCTCATAATTTAAAAATTAAATGTGGTTTATTAAATATTAGGTCTCTAACTCCCAAGTCTCTGTTAGTCCATGATCTGTTAATTGATCATCAGATTGATTTAATTTCCCTTACAGAGACTTGATTAGGGCAAGAGGATTATGTTGGTTTAAATGAATCAACTCCTTCTGGTTATTTAAACTGTCAAAATCCCAGAAGTTCTGGTCGTGGAGGAGGAGTAGCATCAATTTACCATTCCAAATTACTAGTTAATGTAAAGCAAAAAACATGTTATAATTCCTTTGAGGGCCTGGTCCTCAGTATTGGGCACTTTAGCAATTTAAGGTTAAACCCAATTTTATTTGCCATAGTTTATCGTCCTCCATCAACCTACTCAGAGTTTTTATCCGAATTTGCTGATTTCTTAGCTGATTTAGTGCTGAAATCTGATAGAATAATTATAGTAGGGGACTTTAATATACATGTGGATGTAGATAGTGACTGCCTTAATGTGGCATTTAATTGAATATTAGACTCGATTGGGTTTTCTCAGAAAGTGGGAAATTCTACTCATTACCTCCACCATACATTGGACCTTGTTCTGACATATGGCATAGAAATAGAAAATCTTGTAGTGTCTCCTCATAACCCTGTACTGTCAGAGCATTGTCTGTTAACCTTTGATTTTACTATTTCTGACTGTTTGGCTCCTAAAGAAAAATATTAAAATTATTAATAATTAATAATAATTAATAATTAATTAAAAATATTATTACAGTAGATGCCTCTCAGATGATGCTGTTTCCAAATTTATGCAGATTGTTTCCTCTATGCCATGTGTCAACACAACGGAAATAAGCTATAGACAGCTTGCTCCTTCTGTAATTGATAACATGGTGGATAGTGTTTCAGCTTCTCTGCATCAGGCTCTAGACTTGGTGGCCCCCTTAAAAAAGAAAAAGTCTAATCAGAGATTTCTAACTCCTTGGTTCAACACAGAAACTCGTAGCTTAAAACAGAAGACTCGTCAATTAGAAAGAAAATGGCGCTCTACTAATTTAGATGAAATCTATTTAGCTTGGAGAAATCATCTTTTAATTTATAAAAAATCTCTTAGAAAAGCTAGAACAAGTTATTACTCTGCATTAATAGAAGAGAACAAGAATAATCCCAGGTTTCTTTTCAGTACTGTAGCCAGGTTGACAAAGAGTCAGGACTCTGTCAATCCTAGCATTCCCTTAGAGCTTACTAGTCAGGACTTTATGAACTTTTTCAATAAAATTTCATCCATCAGAGATAAAATCAATCAGATTCTTCCCACAGTTAACTTAAATACTGTAACTACTACAACTCCTTCTATTGATGTCTGTCTTGATGAGTTTACTCCAATCGACCTTTGTGAGTTAGACAAAATAGTTTCCTCATCCAAACCTTCAACTTGTCTTTTAGACCCTATTCCTACCAGGTTATTTAAAGAAGTCTTCCCACTTATTGGTAGCTTTATTCTTCATATAATCAATTCTTCATTAACTTTAGGCCATGTACCGCAGGCTTTTAAAACGGCTGTAATTAAACCCTTACTCAAAAAGCCAACACTAGATCCAGGAGCTTTAGCTAACTATAGACCAATCTCTAATCTCCCTTTCATTTCAAAAATCTTAGAAAGAGTTGTTGCTACGCAATTATTTGACCACCTGCAGGGAAATGGTTTACTTGAAGAGTTTCAATCTGGGTTTAGAATCCATCATAGTACTGAAACAGCCTTAGTGAAGGTCACTAACGACCTCCTCATCGCATCTGATAATGGACTGGTTTCTGTACTTGTCATTTTAGACCTTAGTGCAGCTTTTGATACTATCGATCATAATATTCTACTTGATAGATTAGAACACTATGTTGGACTTGGTGGAACTTCGTTGCAGTAGTTTAGATCTTATTTATCTGATAGGTTCCAGTTTGTTCATGTAAATAATGAGTTTTCTTTCAACTCAAAGCTTAGTCATGGAGTTCCACAGGGATCTGTGCTAGGCCCTACTCTTTTTAGTTTATATATGCTTCCGTTAGGCAACATTATTAGAAAGCACTGTATACATTTTCATTGTTATGCAGATGACACACAATTATACCTGTCAATGAAGCCAGATGATAGTAATCAGTTAGCCAAGTTAGAAGCCTGTCTTAAGGAAATCAAAGCTTGGATGACTTGTAATTTCCTGCTATTAAATTCAGATAAGACTGAAGTCATTCTTGTTGGTCCAAAAAACCTTAGAAATTCCTTTCCAAATCAAACTTTCAGTTTGGATGCGGTTACTCTTTCTCTTAATAGCTCTGTGAGGAACCTTGCAGTTATTTTTGATCAGGATTTATCCTTCAATTCACATATTAAATTTGTTTCTAAGACTGCCTTCTATCATTTGCGTAATATTGCCAAGATTAGGAGCATCTTGTCTCAGTGATGCTGAGAAACTGATCCACGCTTTTGTTAGCTCGAGATTAGATTATTGTAATTCTTTATTATCAGGCTGTCTTAAAACATCTTTAAAAAGTCTTCAGCTGATCCAAAATGCTGCAGCAAGAGTTTTAACAGGTACTAGAAAGAGAGATCATATCTCTCCGGTTCTGGCCTCCCTTCATTGGCTTCCCATAGAGTTTAGAATTAAGTTTAAAATCATTCTTCTTACTTACAAAGCTCTAAACAATCAGGCTCCTTTTTTATTTAAAAGATCTGATACTACCGTATTATCCTAACAGAGCACTATGCTCCCAAAATGCAGGATTACTTGTAATACCTAGAATCTCCAAAAGTACAATGGGAGGCAGAGCCTTCAGTTATCAAGCTCCTCTCCTATGGAATCAGCTGCCAATCTGGATTCGGGAGTCAGACTCGATCTCTGTTTTTAAGAATAGGGCTAAAACCTACCTTTTTGATATAGCCTACAATTAGTGAGGGATCATGTGTTTCTGAACCCTCTCTTAGTTATGCTGCTAATAGGTTTAGTCAGCTGGGGGACCTCCAGTAATGCACTGGGCCTCACTCCTTTCCTCACTCTCAATAAAATATTTTTTATTTTTTTTTTGCTGGTCATTAACATCTGTTTGTTCTCTCCCATAGATTGAGTCCCCATCGTGCTGTTTGCTCCCTACATGTCTGTTCTTTTCTTCTTCTCTATCCCCTCACCCCCCAGCCAGTCGCAGCAGATGACTGCCCCTACCTGAGCCTGGTTCTGCTGGAGGTTTCTTCCTGTTAAAAGGGAGTTTTTCCTCTCCACCGTCGCCAAGTGCTTGCTCACAGGGGATCGCCTGATTGCTGGGGTCTTTCTGCAACTGTGGGGGTTCCCCCTTCAGTTGATAGTGCTATGAGATGACTGTTGTTGTGAAATGGCGCTATATAAATAAAGTTGAATTGAATTGAATTCATCTATTTTGTGGAGCTCGATATGTCCCCAGCTCGCCGATGTCCGGTGATCAAGGGGAGATCGGCAGTGGGTTTCCCGAGTGTGGAGGAGGAGTGGGCTGCTGAATTCATCCAGGGCTTCGTGGATGAAGCCCTCACCTCCCAGAGCCTGAAAACAATCTGGGAAAAGGTGGATTCAGCAACCGCCATCGTCAAGGCACTTCCAGGGTTATGGAGGCATACCCAGTTTGCTGACTTGTTGGCCACGCTCTCCGTGTTGCAGCAGTCTTTCCCTGGGCTGACGTGGGGGCTGCCTCCAGGAAGCCCGGAACCTACACGGAGACACGATCCACGGAAGATGCCCTACCTTGCTTCCAATACACCCACTCCTGTTCCTGCTTAATCAGCTCCACAACTCCAGCATCATCCAGTTCCAGACCGCCAGAAGAATACTCCCACCTCTCAGGCAGCAAATTCCCCTTCGCCAAGGTAGAAGCCTCCCTCACCAGTGCGCACTCTGTATTTTTTGTCTCCGGCTGACTTGTCAGCTCCTCCCCTCTCCACAGCTGCTGTTCCCTGCTTCTTCTTGGCACTCTCTTCCACTGCCGAGAGGTCGTCTGTTTTTCCCCCAGCTCTGCCCGCCTCCGTATCCACTGGGGCTGCTCCTCAACGATCCTCTGAGGGGCCAATATCCACTGTAGCCAAGGAGAGGGACGACGCTACACCCGCTGCAGCAGGCAACATCAAACCCCTGGAACACAGGCAAGAGTCATTTCATTCCCCTTCATTTCATAATGATATGCCTTGTCTGATTCCCGGTAGTGAGGCTCAGGGTTTGCAGTCCCCTGAGTCCTCACTGCCTGTTGCAGCTATCAACTTCTCACCTGCCCTCTCTGTGTCTCCACCTATCCTCCCTGAGGGTCTGCCGATGACAGGGTTGAGCTGCCGGACGATGGAGGAACCTGCGGCCCTGGAGGACCTGGTCCCAGACCCGCAGCCACAGTCTGGACAGAGCGAGAGCGCTTCCTGTGACCCGAAGCCTGCTCCGACAACAGAGTTGGAGCTGGATCTCCAAAGGACCAGATCCAAAACATTGTCGCCTGGATCGACGGAGTCCTGGGCAGTGGTGGAGCTCGAGCTCAGGCAAGCACTCTCCTTTGTTTTCATTGTCTCAGTTTTGGAGAGTTCTTGCCGAGCTCTTGGTGGGGAGAGCCAAGTGCAGCCCTTAGCTGCACCTGAGCTCACCTCACCGGGCTCCACTGCTGCCAGTGACCCTGACCCTGTTTCTCCACCTGTTTTGTCTGAGCTCTCCCCCAGGGTCACCAAGGTTATTCCAGATCTGCCAGATGTGTCCGTGGGTCCAGGTTCGCCGCCAGAGATCATCATGGGTAAAGCTCCTCCCGCTGAGGTCGTCGCAGGTGCTCTGTTCCAGCCCGGGGCCTCCGAGGGTGCAGCCTTGGCCTAGTCCGGGTCCACCAAGGGTGCAGCCGTGGCCCAGTCCAGGTCCACCGAGGGTGGTGCTTCCCTTCCAGTGGAGGTTGTCGCGGGTGCGCCATCCTAGCCCGGGACCTCCGAGGGTGCAGCCTTGCTCCAGCCCAGAGCCACTGAGGTTGCTGCTGTGCTCCAGCCTGGAACCACCAAGGGTACAGCCTTGGTCCAGTCCGGGCCCACTGAGGGTGCAGCACTGGGCCAGTCCGGAACCACCGTGGGTGCAGCTATGTCCCAATCCGAGACCACCACGGGTGCAGCATCGCTCCAGCACGGAGCCACCATGGGTGCAGCTTTGCTCTAGTCCGGAGCCTTCGCGGGTGCAGCTATACCCCAATCCGGGACCACTCCGGGTGCAACCTTGCCCCAGTCCGGGGCCACCGCGGGTGCTACTGTGTCTCAGTCTGGGACCACTGAGGGTGCTGCTGGCCAGTCCAAGGGCATCGTGGTTCCCCCTTTGTTCTCCCAGACGCCGTCGTGATTCCACTTCTTGTGTCAGACGCTGTCGTGTTTCCCCCTCCTGTGCCAGACGCCGTTGTGGTCCCTCCTCCATCTGACATTGTCTTGGTTCTTCCAACTCCTCCATCGTGCCCACTACTTGCCCTTCCCATTGGACAGCTGCCTCCTGGACAACTTCTCCTGTTCAGGTGGTTAAAAAACTCGGGCAGACCACCCGACAGGCAGTGCCACAGAGTTGGGTGGCCCACGTTCTCTGGGAGGCCACCCAACCCATTCCACTGTGCCACCTGTCAGGCCTGGGACTCTGGTCGACAGCCTGAACTGTCCAGCTCCTCAGTCCGGGGGGCTTAGGGGAGTTAAGATAAGATAAGCCTTTATTAGTCCCACAATGGGGAAATTCCAGGATTGCAACAGCACAGGGATAGCAACACTCAGAGCAATAATTAAGAAGATATGGCAGATATAAATAAGAGCAGTGGATATACATACATACACATAAATATATAAATATATATACAAATTTTGTTTCATTCTTTTAATTTCGTTGTACTTGTTATAATGACAAAGTCTATTCTAAAGTGCGGAGCATTGTAGCAAGATGGAATAAACAGCATAACCATCTACTTAGTTATCCTACATAGTATGAATATGTACCCATACATATTGTCACCCTCCGTAGCGACCGATAATGTCCTAGTTGTATATACTGGAGGGGACCATTGTGTAAGTCTATTGCGTCTTTTGCATTCAATACTATTAGGTCGTCACGTTTGGGGGGTTTTCCTGCTGAGCGCGGTTGTTTCATTCCCTCCTGGCCTGTTCCCCCCACCACCTTCCCAGGGTGAGTTATTGTTGTGCTCCTGTTGGGGGGAAGGGGTCCTTCTTTTTCTTTTGATGTTAACCTGGGGGTGTCTGGTATCCACCCCTTGAGAAGGGGGCTCTGTCATGAACCGAGAGCTGGAGGTTTCTGCCAGGCTCGGTCTCATGGCTTTTTATGTATATTTACATATTTGTTGTATTTTATGCCTTCAGGGTTTCTGTATTCATGTTCTGTTTGCCATTTTCCTGGTTGTGTTCTAGTTTTGTTACACTTTTATTTTGTATTTATTTATATTTTTATTTTAGTCTGCTTGGATTAATATTTTATTCTTTATTTCCTCAATGTTGTTCTTTTGCTGGTTGACAGCTGTCAGTGACGTGGTGCTCCATGTGGGCGTTGCCCCATCAGCTGTCAGCTTTGGTTTGCCTCTCTCTCACTTCCCCCAGCTGGTCGTAATTATGTTCCATTGCTTTCTCTTGCCTGTTCAGATACCCGCACCTGTCATTTATTATGTTAATGGGTTTTGATCCTATTTTAAGGGCTTTATTTTCATTTTCTCATTGCCGCTGTCTTGGTTGTATTCCCTTGTTTGTATTTTGTGTTAAGAGCACCTTGTTGAACTTTCTTTGTTGCCTTTTTTTCAATAAATTGCCCAAACTCACAGTTCAGCACGTGGGTCTCATCTTCCTGCCCCATAGGGCATTTATGACACATCCAGCAGCTGGAGGAAGACAACATCCAGAGAGAATGTCACCAGCGCTGTATGAAATGAGAGTTGTGACACTCTGATCTCGCCGCTGCCGTGCGGTTCATGGAGCTTCAAATAGTTCCAAACAACGACCTTTCTGTAATGGTGTGTGAATGGCAGCTGTGACAATCTGTGGTATTAACAGCATTTTTTAGCCATATTGGGTAAATATTCAGAATACCTATCGGTAGGTACATTGTTTAGACTTATAATGAGCAGATATAAATGGATTATGATATAACGAGGAGCTTTAAAAAAAGACTGTCGGGCATTTTTTTTTTTGGAGGGAAGGAGAACTGCTGATTCACACTGATGAAAGCTGCAGTGTAAATATCACTGCCCAGCTGTGCAGCCTTACAGAGCATCCAGAAAGTCTTCACAGCGCTTCACACTTTCCACATTTTGTTGCTACAGCCTTATTCCAAGTGGATTAAATTCATTTTTTTTCCTCAAAATTCTACACACAATACCCCATAATGACAACATGGAAAAAAGTTGGGGTTTTTTTAGATTTTTGCAAATTTATTAATAATAAAAAACTAAGAAATCACATGTACATCAGTATTCACAGCCTTTGCCATGAAGCTCAAAGTTGAGCTCAGGTTCATCCTGTTTCCACTGATCATCTTGAGATGTTTCTACAGCTTAACTGGAGTCCACCTGTGGTAAATTCAGTTGATTAGACATGATTTGGAAAGACTCACACCTGTCTATATACATAAGGTCCACAGTTGACAGTGCAGGTCAGAGCACAAACCAAGCATGAAGTCAAAGGAATTGTCTGTAGACCTCCGAGACAGGATTGTCTGGAGGCACAAATCTGGGGAAGGGTACAGAAAAGTTTCTGCTGCTTTGAAGGTCCCAGTGAGCACAGTGGCCTCCATCATCCGTAAATGGAAGAAGTTCAGAACCACCAGGACTCTTCCTAGAGCTGGCCGGCCGTCGAAACTGAGCGATCAGGGGTGAAGGGCCTTAGTCAGGGAGGTGACCAAGAACCTGATGGTCACTGTTAGAGCTTCAGTGTTCTTCTGTGGAGAGAGGAGAACCTTCCAGAAGGACAACCATCTCCGCAGTGATCCACCAATCAGGCCTGTATGGCAGAATGGCCAGACGGAAGCCACTCCTTAGTAAAAGGCACATGGCAGCTTGCCTGGAGTTTGTCAAAAGGCCCCTGAAGGACTCTCAGACCATGAGAAACAAAATTCCCTGGTCTGATGAGACAAAGATTGACCTCTTTGGCATAAATATCAGGGGTCATATTTGGAGGAAACCAGGCACTGTTCATAACCATGCCAGTGGTGGTGGCAGCATCATGCTGTGGGGATGTTTTTCCAGTGGCAGGAACTGGGAGACTAGTCAGGATAGAGGGAAAGATGAATGCAGCAATGTACAGAGACATCCTGGATGAAAGCCTGCTCCAGAGCGCTCTTGACCTCAGACTGGGGCGACGGTTCATCTTTCAGCAGGACAACGATCCTAAGCTCACAGCCAAGATATCAAAGGAGAGGCTTCAGGACAACTTGAGTGGCCCAGCCACAGCCCAGACTTGAATCTGTTTTTGCAATTAAAATGCAAATCATGATATTCCATCTACTGAGATGTACTAGTACATAAACATTACACTGTACTCTGAAAATTAGTGACTAAGCAGGATGGAAAATACAAAATAAAAGAAGAGGCCTTTGTAACACAATGTAGTCAAGGTGCAACAGACTTATATGAAAATTTTTACTGTAGCACAAATGCCATGAAATTTTTTTAAATAAAATATTAATAAAAATGCAGAGACGTGCTCTCATTTTCAGTCTCTGAACTTCTGCCTGAAAAATTACTGTCATCTAATACCAGTGAGCAGCATGTTGGCACCATTGTGTCCTCTTCCAGGTGGTGACTGGGCTCACATAATGGAATTTATTAAATAGATTACAGTACCAGCGATTCAAATAAAAGCAAGCCTTTTTCTATTTTTTATTTATCCATATTGTAACATCACATAATTGTGGAAAATTAATATTTTTCTTCAATGTTAGGAGGGTTTGACTTCATAAATTGCATTTTGATACCATAAACAATAAAATCCTAAATTGTTCTCAGATCAGGTTCTCAGCATGATTATCTGTGCAGTTGATGGATGCACAAATCAAGCTGAGAATGTCACGACTGGCAATAATGAACAGCTCATGTGCAGCGAACAACATCAGGGAAAACACACGACAGCACAGAGAAGCTGAGTTGTCAGATTTTATTGATTCAAAAGAATCAGAATCAGAATCAGCTTTATTGGCCAAGTATGCACAACACATACAAGGAATTTGACTTTGGCTAAAAACTTGCTCTCATTGTTCAGGTGGAGGATTTAAATAAGGATTCAATGACAACAGAGTATGTACAGTAAATTACAGTCTGTCCACGTTTCTATAAAAGGATGCAAATATATACAGGAATATATGCAGTTATTTACTATCCACACTTGCAGAAATATATGAAAAAATATACAGTCACACAGTATTTCAATGTGAACTCAGATTCAGTGATATAATGTGAATGAAGTAAAAAGCAGTGTGAGAGTTATGTGCAATGTAATAATGGATGAAAAGTCATGAGTACAGCAACAGGTAGGACTAGGTGAATGTTAGGAGTTCATCAGAGTGATGGCTTGAGGAAAGAAACTGTTCCTGTGACGGGTGGTTTTGACCTTCAGTGATCTGTAACGACGACCAGAAGATAGAAGTTCAAACAGTTTGTGGCCGGGGTGTGATGGGTCAGCACAGATGTTTCCCGCCCGTTTCCTGGTTATGGACCGATATAAGTTCTCAATGGAGGGTAGGTCGGTACCAATGATCCTCTCCGCAGACTTAATGATCCGCTGCAGTCTGGTCTTGTCCTGTTTAGTGGCAGATCCAAACCAGACAGTGATGGAAAAGCAGAGGACAGATTGGATGATGGCGGTGTAGAAGACAACCAGCAGGTCCTGAAGCAAATCAAACTTCTTGAGCTGATGCAGAAAAAACAACCTCTGCTGGGCCTTTTTCCGGACAGTGTCTATATGGGAGGACCACTTCAGGTTCCGGGAGATTGTGGTACCCAGAAACTTGAAGGAGTCCACAGTGGACACTGTGCTGTTGAGGATGGTGAGTGGGGGGAATGAAGGGGTGTCGCCTGAAATCCACAGTCATCGCCATCGTTTTGGCTGGGTTAAGTTCAAGATGGTTCTGGCTGCACCAGAGGATCAGCTGCTCCACCTCCCGCCTGTATGCAGACTCATCATCATCCCGGATCAAACCGATGACTGTGGTGTCGTCCGCAAACTTCAGGAGCTTCACCGAAGGGTCCTCTGAGGTGCAGTCGTTGGAGCAGAGGGAGAAGAGCAGTGGGGAAAGGACACATCCTTGGGGGGCGCCAGTACTAATTTTTCGGGAGCTGGATGTAAATCTCCCTAGCTTCACCTGTTGCCACCTGTCAGTCAGAAAGCTGGAGATCCACTGGCAGGTGGAGGGGGGCACCTTGAGCTGGAGGAGTTTCTGATGAAGAATGCCTGGGATGATGGTGTTGAACGCTGAGCTGAAGTCGACAAACAGGATCCTGGCGTACGTCCCTGGAGAGTCGAGGTGTTGCAGGATGTAGTGTAGTCCCATATTCACTGCATCATCCACTGACCTGTTTGACCGGTAGGCAAACTGCAGTGGGTCCATCAGGGGGCCTGTGATGACCTTCAGGTGGTTCAGCACCAATCTCTCCAAGGATTTCATGACCACAGAGGTCAAGGCAACAGGTCTGTAGTCGTTTAATCAAATCAGGGGAGCTGATTAAATAAAATATTAAATAAATAAAAAGGGGAGCTTAGTTAATGAAAGACGCCACTCGTCAGAGGAAGACCCAGCCTGAAAGGGGAGACGAGAGCGGATTAGACAAGGAGGGAGACTGATAAGGGAAAAATGAGACTGCACTTACGTGGGATAAGCCCGGGAGCCGGGCAGTGGAACCCAGCACAAAACGGTGAACCAAGACAGAATGCTGGTAAGCAGGAGTAGAGCTGGGTGAGGAGGTGTCTGACCAGGTGGAATAGGCAGCTGAGATGGTGATGATGATGATGGGGCAGGTGAGCGCACAACGAACCCCAGAGACGCACCACAAAGATGGCAGCAACCTGAAAGAGGAAGGAAGGAGCAGAGGAATTAATTTTGTTCCTAAGAGAAAGAATATAAACTTGCTTGTTTTGAGGCAGCATACCCAACGAGCCAGCGCTGAAGCATTCACATGATGGTCCTTTTATGCACTGGCAAGGCAGAGGCAGCACGTGTGTCTAATCAGGCAGGTGTGGTGACTGCCTGCGGAGCCGGGGAAAGTCTAGCAGGAGGGGACGGGGAGTGCGCGCTCACCTGATCATGACAGAAAGTGACCCTGATGTTTGGGTTCCAGCACACACTGAAAGGAGAAAAGATGTCTGAGACAAGTTAGCAGAAACAGCCTGACTTTAATGAAAGAGTACAACAACAGAACATTTTATGCAGTACCTTTATTTCCCCAAAACATTTTCATCTTCAAGGTCGGACATGTAATAATGTGGTTTTTATGACTGCATATAAACTATGATTTTTTTTATGTTGAAGTAAAACAATGATATGAATGAGGAAATTAAACTGAATCAATGAGCAGGCCCATTCTAAGAGGGAGTAATTCACAAGAACCAAACTGACAAACCCAGACCGAGGACTGATGCTGTCCCCACAAACACGACAAGGAAAAGTCCAACAGTAACCATGGTTACATGGACACAAATAAACTGGTTATGACTGGACTTCTGGAGTTATCTGATTATTCAAGGGGCCGTGTAACTATGGTCATAAACTCTAGGGATTAACCCTCCAATAATCCATTTAATCCGTGCATGTAAACACAACAAGACTGATTATTGCCTTTATCAGCTTATTGTGACCATGTAGCCAGGGTCATGACGTGTGCACCAGAACCTCTACCGCATGTGAGGACGGGCCACATGTACTGTTCTCAAAGTGACTTTGGTATGAGTCACAGATCTCACCAAAATATCTGAATTCAATGAATATGTCACACCCACCTGTCCTGTAACACCGACATGTCCATGTTGTCATTTCAGTGGTCAAAAACTTCTTTAGAATTAATTGCATTTACTGTCAGAGTCATTTAAATGTTTCTACACAATATTGTGTTCCGTTTTACTCTGACAGCTTAATCATCAAACCACAGCTCCTTCATCATTCCACTGTTCCAGCAGCCCCACAAACCCTCTTTAGACTAGACTAGACTAGTCTAGAACAGAATGGGCTTTATTGTCATTGTGCAGTTGTACAGTACAACGAAACTGTGGGAGCTCCACCAGGCTACCGAGCAATAAGGTGAGAAGATTAAGATAAAGCAAGGTTACAGAACACACGACTAAACACACGTCTGAAATAAAAATAAAAATAGCCTTAAGTATACACATACAGTCGTGAAAAAATTAGGACACCCTGTATAAGCCTGTGTTTTTTTAACATATTTGGACATATGGATATTTAATATCAATGTTAAAAATACTGGGAGATTCATGTAATACAACTATACAATTAAAAATGAATTAAAGACTTTTTTCAAATTTTCTGTAAAATGTAATTCTAAACAAATAGTGAGGAATAAATTAGGACACCCCCATCTTTTTTAGGACACCCCTACATTCATTCCAACTTAAAATGGCTAAAATAAATGTTCAAAATGCAAATAAAAAAAACAAGGTTAGACATAGATATGTGAACATTTCTTAATAAAGAACTGAATATTTAATGGGGCGTCCTACTTTTTTCACATGACTGCAAGTACGGTAGTGGCTTCACAGGTGGAACTATGTACATAAGAGGGCAGAACACACAACTGAATAAAATGGCCCAAGGATTATGGAAAATATACACAGGTATGTTAGTGATTTCACGGATGGGTCAATATACATGAAAGTGAGGAGTGCAAAGACAGGTGAGTTACAGTGACAATCAAAAGGTCCTCAGTTCTGAGCATGTGAGCGTTCAGAGGGAGGGGATGGGGCTGATTGTCTGCTGTCCGGATGGCCCAGGGTAAGAAACTGTCAGTCTGGAGATGTGGGACCTGATCGATCTAAACCGTCATCCAGAGGGAAGCAGGTCAAACAGGTGATGGGCGGGATGTGAGGGGTCTCCTGTGATGGCCTTGATCCTTCTGAGACAGGAGGATCTGGAGATGTCTTCCAGGGAGGGCAGAGGGCTGTCAATGATTTTATGGGTGGTGTTATGACCCTCTGCACAGCCTTCCTGTTCTCGGCCATGGAGCCGGCGTACCACACACCCAGGCAGTAGGTGAGCACACTGTCCACTGAGCAGTGATAGAAGGCCAGCAGCCGCTTCTGGTCCAGGTTGTTCTTCCTCAGAACATGGAGGAAGTGCAGCCACTACTGGGCTTTCTTCACCAGGGCTTTGGTATTGACAGTCCAGGAGAGGTCAGAGTAGATGTGGGTGCTCAGGAACCTGAAGGTGGGGACAGTTTCCACGTGGTCACCATTTAAGAGGAGGGTGGTCCTGTCTGTTCTTTCTGAAGTCCAGTATGAGTTCTTTGG
Organism: Pholidichthys leucotaenia; assembly: GCA_020510985.1. Taxonomy (NCBI): domain Eukaryota; kingdom Metazoa; phylum Chordata; class Actinopteri; order Cichliformes; family Pholidichthyidae; genus Pholidichthys; species Pholidichthys leucotaenia. The sequence goes on from CM035839.1 coordinate 478,819,422, forward strand.
TTTTTTGGACATTACGTTTCAAGTTGTTTGCTTGGCACCACAGCAGCAGATTCTGTACCTCCACCCTGTATGCCTTCTCATCGTCATCAGTGATGAGCCCAACCAAGGTGGTATCACGATGACGGTGGTTGGGTGGGTTGGAATACAGTCAAAGGTGTACAGAGAGTAAAGTAGTAATTAATCACTGTTCCAGTCTCCAACCATCCTCTATCACTAACTAACTAACTAACCTGCACTTATATAGCGCTTTTCTAGTCACAAAGACCACTCAAAGCGCTTTCACTAATACTAACCCTCTACTCTAAGGGCCTATAGGAAACAGATATCTAGGGACAATTTAGAACAACCAATTAACCTAACATGCATGTCTTTGGATTGTGGGAGGAAACCGGAGCCCCCGGAGTAAACCCACGCAGCACAGGGAGAACATGCAAACTCCACACAGAAAGGTTCCAACCCCTGCCAACCTGGGGATTCGAACCAGGAACCTTCTAGCTGTAAGGCAACAGTGCTAACCACTGCACCACCGTGCTGCCCACGGTGGTGCAGTGGTTAGCACTGTTGCCTGGTAACACTGGTATCAGCTGAAACTCCACTTGACTAATGCGCAAAAACTGAAAACAAAAGGAAAGAGGTTTTTTTTCAGGTGTGGGACAATTTCGCTGGCTTTCATGAAAACTGAGCTGAACCAATTACATTTGAGCTTTGTTTGTTCAGCAGAAGCCATAAATGGCCTAAAAAGGAAATGCAGTGAAACTTGGAAACCCTTTGGTCATTTCAAAGTTCAGGGCATTGTGGGTCTCCCAGCAGAAAGAGAAGGGGGAAAGACATGTGATATGAGAAGTGAGACCCCCCTTAAGGCACATATGTTGCTGAATAAAGCATAAATTCCTTAAACTTTAGTGACTAAGATATTCTACTCAATAATAAGGGAAAATACAATGTCTCTACATTGTAACTGTAATTAATTTGTGATAGCAAGCATGCAAAAATTAATTTCTTCCTGAAAATAAAGCAGAACATATCAAATCATATCAATAAAAGCATTTGAAACCACAATTGTCCATTCCAGAGGTCATCCATGTCTTCAGTAGGGTATGCTGCCTTGAGAGAATATGAATTAATTTATTGTTCACAACTACAGAGATTCCATTTCAGAGAGAGAAAAAATAATTAAATGTTCCTGCATCATCCACCAGATGGCACTGTAAAAAATGCCTGGTTGGTTAATGAGGAATCTTGACTCAACTCAGTTATATCAACCAAAAAGCTGTCATTTGGAGCATTCCTTTGCCAAAGAGCAGAAAAGGGAGAATTATTAAGTCCTGGAGAAGGGATTAACTTCCACTTTATGGCCGATGGACAGTGTTACAGCTCAGGTCCTTGGGTGACAGAAGCAGTTCATGATCAGACTTTCGAGTTGAAAAATTTTCTTCAGCAAAGAATGATTTTATGGATTGGAACCAAAAGGGTTAATGCTACACATTACTTTAAAATGCATACTTAACCCCTTTGCATTCCTGCCAATTTCCAGCCAATGTGAAACGTTCCTGTGGGTGGAAAACTAGAATTTTAAGAGGAAAAATAATCTGTCTATTTCTACAAAAACAAATTAGCTTCATCTCTTCCTCTGCTCAGTAATTAAGCAGTCCCTGTAGGATTTCGCAATGTTGTGACCGCGTCACTTCATGTGAAATCAGCCAATCAGTACAACTATTGTGCGACCTTGCAACTTTGTCCAGTCAACGCAATCAAACCAATTAAATTTGTCTCTAACTGGACTGACACTTAGTCTAACCAATCAAATGCATCGCTGCACCGCATTCACTTCCATGTTTACAGTGAGTATTAACAGAATACATCAGCAAAATTAGAGTGTGTGATTTAAAAAAAACCACTCACCCGGGAGGTTTCCAACACCGTCCCTTCCTCCGTCTCCCCCAGCCTGCTGATGGACGTCTCGCCACGTCTCCGTCCTGACCATGTGTATGAAGTGCTGGGTTTACGTTGAAAAACGTCTGCTTGCCCCAAAAGCACCCCGTCACAGAGGCACACTTGAGGACAAACGCCATAAAATCACAAACAAAACGAAGAAGTCTAACACTACAGCCATTGTTGGAACATTTTTATCCATCTTAAGAGATAAAATCATTACTACATCTGGTCAATGAGCTTTAAAGTTGTGGATCTCTGTTTCTGGGCACGGACCAACCCAACCCCCCCATCCCCCGACATCCCTCGCCATAAATGGAAGATGTGTGTCTGAAGAGACAAGTGTGTGTGTGCGTCAAGACGCACAGCAGACAGACAGGTAGGAGTTAGGCACGGAAAGAGAGAGAATATTGTCTGTAATTTTTCTAGAAAAATCACAGACTCCCAAAGACAAAACAGAGAAACAGAATAAATGATTTATTTTTTCCTCTCTGTTTGGTCCCGAGTGGTTGGGGACCGTAGGGAGTTTTCAAATGAAAGTGCTGACAATAATTTCCAAATCTCTACTCTTTAACATGCATTCAGTGCAGTTTAGCTTTTTAGCTGTAATGGATAGACAGACAGACAGACAGACAGATAGATAGATAGATAGATAGATAGATAGATCCCAAAACTGGGAAATTACAGCGTAATAGCTGCATGATAGTAGACAACCAAACGACAGAAACACACGCATGACAGACAAAGGGATTACCCATGGAAAGTAAAACTAACACGACTATAAAAACCTATATACATCATAGTTTAATATATGATGACCCGTACAAACACACAAATCATACCCACTGCACAATGCAGGACTATCAGGAGCAGAGTGAAATGCTAGGTGCCAGTTAGACTGTAAGGTGCAGTATGGCAGCATAGTTATGACCAGAATTCAACATCAGAGTGAGTTATTGTACAGTGAATGGCATGTGGCAGGAAGGATTTCCTGTACCTAACCATTCGACAGCGAAGCTGTAGCAGTCTGCTGGAGAAAGTGCTCCGCTGTCTGTCCAGTGTGTGGTGGTGGTGGTGGTGGTGGTGGGGGGGGGGTGTGATCAGGATTGTCCATGATAGATCGCAGTTTATTTAGTGTTCTCCTCTCCACCACTGTATCAAAAGTCTCAGGTCTGAGACCAATCACAGAGCCAGCCCTCTTGATAATCTTGTCAAGTCTGTTGGTGTCTCTGGCCCTGATACTGCTACCCCAACAGACAGCAGCAAAGAAGATGGCGCTGGCGACAATAGTCTGGTAGAAAAGCTCCAGCATCCCGTTGCACACGTTGAAGGATCTCAACTTCCTCAGAAAGTAGAGTCTGCTCATCCCCTTCTTGTGTGCAGCATCGGTGTTGGATCTCCAATCCAACCCGTTGCTCCTGACACCCAGATATTTGTAGTCCTCAACCACCCCCACATCCTCCCCCCAAATCTGCAATGGCTGAGAATTCATCGTCTTCTTCCTGAAGTCAATCACCATCTCTCTGGTCTTGCTGACATTCAGCCTCAGGTGATTCTGCTCTGTCCACTCCACAAATCTGTCGACCAGTGCCCTGGACTCCCCCTCCTCTCCCCCTCTTATACACCAAACAACAGCTGAGTCGTCAGAGAATTTCTGCAGGTGGCATGACTTGGCGTTGTGCTGAAAGTCGGTGATGTATAAGGTGAAGCAAAAAGGAGAGAGCACAGTCCCCTGTGGAGCTCCCGTATCACTGTCATGAACTGAGCCCGTGTTCCTGGTGGCTCAAGCAGTGGGTTTATTATGTGGTGTTGTGTTTTGATTTCATGTCCGTGCACTGTTTCTGTTCCTGTCTGTAGCTGCCGCTCTGGCCTGTCTGGCCACGCCCCCCTCTTTCTGACAGTCAGCTGTTCGCCCCGGTAATCATCTTTTCTGCGCCTCACCCAGGTGTTCCCAATTTGCCACGCCAGCGACGTTTGTACAAAAGTAGATCTTTGCTAGACAAATGCCGCTGGACCATTGTACGTACTGGATGGTTGTTCTTGTCGTCTAACCGTCACATCGCCTGAAGGACAGTTTCTGTGTGGCCTCGTTGATAATCGCTGTGACTACTCAGACTGCCCCCGCACTGTGAGTAACTGCTTGTGTTCTGTTAGCCGCTGTGCTGCAACACTTTGGCCATTGCCCAGTGTAATCCTTCGGTGTGTGTGTGTTGGCCTTCCTAGAGAACTCTTAGTGTATCCAAGCTGTTTTGTTTCTGTATGTTCATTTTTGTGCTAATAAATGTGTGTTTGGTGTAACTCAGCGTTTAAATCCATTCGTCCTTTTCCTCCTCCGTGCGCTTTTCCGTAGCGCAAGGGGAGCTTATGACAACTAACCATCACGCCAGACAAGACACTGCCCAGCCGAACAAACTGTGGTCTGCCTGTTAGGTAGTCAGTAATCCAGGAGATCACAGAGCTGTCGACCCCCATCACTCACAACTTCTCACCCAGCAGCAGTGGCTGAATGGTGTTAAAGACACTGGAGAAATCAAAAAATGTGATTCTGACAGTATCTCCTCCACCATCCAGGTGCAGATGGGCTCGTTGCAGCAGGTAGATGACAGCATCTTCAACTCCTAAATGGGGCTGATATGTAAACAGTGTTATTGCGTTAAATATTGTGTTAAAATCTGTATTTGCTGTTGAACAAAAGAGTTTTTCTGTATAGCAGAAGTTGCTGCTTAATTTACAAATCACTGTGATAGGAAATTTTTGACAATCCTGTGCTTTTCTTGTATTGTAAAATAATTCAATTCAATTCAACTTTATTTATATAGCACCATATCACAACAACAGTCATTTCATAGTGCTTTCAAATGTTGGGAAAACCCCACAATTGCAGAAAGACACCAGCAATTAGACGATCCCCTGTGAGCAGCACTTAGAAGCGGTGGAGAGGAAAAACTCCCTTTTAACAGGAAGAAACCTCTAGCAGAACCAGGCTCAGGGAGGGGCAGTCATCTGCTGCGACTGGCTGGGGGGGTGAGGGGATAGAGAAGATGAGAAGAACAGACATAAAGAGAGCAAACATTAACAGAGAGCAGCCAAGTACAGTATTGGAGGTCACCCGGCAGTCTAAATCTATTAACAGCAAAACAAAGGGGGGATTAAGAGACACAAGATCCCTCCCTAATCGTAGGCTATATTGAAGAGGAAGATTTTTTACCCTATTCTTAAAAACAGAGATCAAGTCTGACTCCCGAACCCAGATTGGCAGCTGGTTCCACAGGAATGGAGCTTGATAGCAGAAGGCTCTGCCTCCCATTGTACTTTTGGAGATTCTAGGTATTACAAGTAATCCAGCATTTTGGGAGCGTAGTGCTCTGTTAGGATGATAGGGTAATATCAGATCTTTTATATAAAAGGGGCCTGATTATTAAGAGCTTTGTAAGTAAGAAGAAGGGTTTTAAACTTAATTCTAAACTCTATGGGAAGCCAATGAAGGGAGGCCAGAACCGGAGAGATATGATCTCTCTTTCTAGTACCTGTTAAAACTCTTGCAGCAGCATTTTGGATTAACTGAAGACTTTTTAAAGAATTTTAGGACAACCTGATAATAAAAAATTACAATAATCTAATCTAGAGCTAACAAAAGCGTGGATCAGTTTCTCAGCATCATTCAGAGACAAGATGCTCCTAATCTTGGTAATATTGTGCAGATGATAGAAAGCAAACAAACAAATTTAATATGTAAATTAAAAAAATAGATCTTGATCAAAAATAACTCCCCAAGGTTCCTCATGGAATTATTAAGAGTAAGAGTAGCGGCATCCAAATTAAGAGTTTGATTTGGAACGGTATTTCTAAGGTTGTTTGGACCAACTAGAATGACTTCAGTCTTATCTGGGTTTAATAGCAGAAAATTACAAGTCATCCAAGCTTTGATCTCCTTAAGACAGGCATCTAACTTGGCTAATTGATTACAATCACTGGGCTTCATTGACAGTTATAATTGTGTGTCATCTGCGTAACAATGAAAATGTATACAGTGCTTTCTGTTAATGTTGTCTAATGGAAGCATATATAAACTAAAAACAGTAGGGCCTAACACAGATCCCTGTGGAACTCCATGACTGAGCTTAGAGTTGGAAGAAAACTCATTATTGATATGAACAAACTAAAGTCTATCGGACAAATAAGATCTAAATTACTGCAGCGAAGTTCCATTTAGTCCAACATAGTGTTCTAATCTATCAAGTAGAATATCATGATCGATAGTATCAAAGGCCGCACTAAGATCTAAAAGGTCAAGTACAGAAACGAGTCCATTATCAGATGCGATAAGGAGGTCATTAGTGACCTTCACTAAGGCTGTTTCAGTGCTGTGATGAATTCTGAACCCAGATTGAAACTCTTCAAATTGTCATGGCCGCCAATCACGGCACCTGTGTGCGCACCTGCCTGTCATCTCCAGCGGCCTATTTATTCCACCAGGACCGGTGCTTGGTGCGGAATCGTCTGGTTTCCTTTCCTGAATCCTGCTACGCCTGCCTCTGTGCTTCCCAGCACTCTACTCTTTTACACATCGGCTTCCAAGCCCTTGCTAAACCCTGTCCGGGCCTGTGCCTCCCAGACCAACTATACAAGTAAGCCTTCACGCTTTTCACCCTGTCTGCTTCCCCTGTGCACAGGCAGAGATCCATGGCAGCGGTCCTCCCTTCCTTCCAGGCGGTGGACTTACTTCCTCACCTCCAGCTCCTCGGCCTCCAGCGGGCACTGTCTTCCTGGCTGCAGCTTCGGCGCTACCTGGGCTTCACTCGACTATCTCTGACAGTAAGCGCAGTAACATCCCGAGTGCTGTATAAGCTAAGCTGCAAACTAACGGCCTTTGTCTCGTTCCAGGGTTGCCAGGTTGTATGGTGCTCTGTCGGCCCCAGCTGGAGAATACAGATCGCACCATACTACACTACACCCCCTGCACGCACGCATCCACTCACTCACTGTTTCAATAAACAACGTTGTGTTGGCCCTGTGATGGACTGGCGATCTGTCCAGGGTGTACCCTGTGTAACAGGTTATAGTACTTCCATTATAATTGCACAAGATCTCTGTGTACATTTGGTTGCATACACTGACAGTGAGTATCCTGATAGTAAGCCCCTCCTCTAGCTCCCCTTGTCTGACCGGATTCCCCCTTCCTCCTTCCTGTCTTACATTTGTATGGAAGAGGTAGGTTTGATTTGTTTTAGCCCAAGGTCAATCCAGTTATTATTTATGTTAATATATGTCATACATTAGTTTCTTTTATCAGGTTTCATTTACAATCAATATATGTGTATTATTGTTGGGTTCTTTTTGTTGACTAAAGTCTAATTCTGTATTATTTATGTTTTGTGTCACGACATGGATGCTAGTTTTGCTGAGTGCTAGCTGTGACGCTGTTTGGAGGACTCACTGTATTTCATGTTGTCAACAGGTGCGTTATAATTATTATTTCTATTTTAAACATATGTATATCTCTTTTGCCTGTCTTACATTTGTATGGAAGAGTTTTGCTGAGTGCTAGCTGTGACGCTGTTTGGAGGACTCACTGTATTTCATGTTGTCAACAGAAAATAAACAGCAGCAAGTGAACGTTTGGGTCGTCACCTTTAATATAAAAACAAAACACAACGCAGAAGTTTCTCCCCGTTACAATGGTGCCGTGACCATCTGGTTCATCCGATCTACGCTCGCTAGATCACAGGGACTGCTGCTGTTAACTCCACCGTTGCTGCCACCGAGTGACCGATGCTAGTTTCTCCGCTAGCATCCGACGACTGCTGCTACATTGAGATCCTGCAGGTGTATTTATGCCACAGTGCGTGCATAAATTATTGACGTCGAGTGTTGTTTTAGTTTTAAACATTCTAAGCCCTTAGGCAATCGCTATTTTGAAAGCGTTTGTTTATGTTGTTGTAATCTACGTAAATCAGGTGTGGTATAGGCTATTTTTAAGAAGACTTGTGTACATTATAGCCTGGTCTAGGTGCCTATTTTTTATTTTAATTTTATGAAACCTTGCCATTATTAATAATTTTGGGTAACTTTCTAACGGTATTTTTTTCATGTTTGCTTAGACATAGTGGTCAGTATGTCAATGTCGAAGTCGAATGTTACTTATGTATCTAGTGGGTTTGGGAGAGGTTGTAAAATTGGTTCAGATGCAGAGGCCAGTCATCAAAGGGTGGGCCAGTCAGCTCTGGATCCAGTAGCATTTTCCACTCCACTCACTCACATAGTCAAAAACAGACATGTCGCTTACACTGATATAGTTGATAACCCAACTGCCAGGCTTGCAGAGCAGGCACATAACAGTACTAGTGCAATGCATAATATACCTCCCAATCATTCAAGCCCAGTACATCCTCCACAGACCTGCTCAGGGGGGTGCTTGGATACTTCAAGACTAAATGTGGTTGTTCAGTCAGATGTTAAGCCACCACCATTCTTCAGAGGTGATCATACTGACACATGTACTGTCCATGAATGGGAGGACCTGATGCAGAGTTACTTGCGCAGACGGAAGTGCAGCACTGCTGACATGTATGATGCCATAACAAGCAGACTAATGGGGAAAGCCAGGGACATTGTGAAAGTCTCACTGCGTAGCAACCCAGATATTGACCCCTATAGCCATCCTGCAGCTGTCTTTGACGTTCTGAAAAGGAATTTTAGTGAGCTCCCATACTCCGGCATGCCTATGGCAGATTTTTATAGCACGCTGCCAAAAACTAATGAGAGCGCACTGGATTACTGGGTGCGACTGAACAAAGCTATCGATGTTGTCGATGAGTGTCTCCGCAGGCGGGGTAGGTGTGTTGAAGACATGAGTGCTGAAGTTGTGATGATGTTTGTTACTCACTGCCCAGACCCTCACCTCTCTCTGTCTTTCAAAAGCAAACCAGCCAGTAAATGGTCAGCATCTGAGGTCCAGGAGCGCTTGGATGACCATCAAAGGGACTTGAGACGTAGGCCCTCAGTGTGTCAGCACTCTCCTTCTACTCACAGTCCCAGCTATGTGGCGTTCACTCAGTCCACTGCCCAGTTTGACAACTCTTATGTTCAGCCAGAGGCAACATTTCACCCTGTGCTTCACCAGCCACCTGCAGCCGTGCCTGTAAATCGTGCAGAGGAGGAGCCAAGTATGCGTGAGGTGGTAAGCATGTTGAATAAGGTCATCACACTGTGCTCTGCTCCCCAGTCAATGTCACATCGTCGTCAGCCTCAGCAGCGCCAGCAGTTGTCCCAGCCGCCAGTGTCCTCTCCTTGCCGAGTGTGTAGCAGCACTGACCACTCCACCTTCAGTCACTGCAGGCTACTAAAACTCTGTCATAACTGCTTCCAACCTGGCCACTTCAAGTCTTCTTGTCCAAGTGTCACTTGTCCAGCTGCAGCCTCCGCACAGCTCGGCCGTGTGCCGTTAAACTAGAGCCCCCGCGCTGTGAGAGGGCAAGCGTGGGTTGTGATACAGCCCTCACCGAACCAGATCTACTTACCATCTACAGTGACAACTGCCAGCTTTTGCCATCAGGACAGGTGCCAATTCTCATCAGTTCACAGAAACTTGAGGGGTCAAGCGAACTGTTTTATACGCCTGTGCTAGTAAGTGACAAGGTCACCTTGAGAGGTATGTTGGACTCTGGGTCCATGTCTTGTACACTAAGTGAAGAGGCAGAGAAGAAACTTCGGTCTGCTGGTGTTCTGCCCAGTGCTCAGTTAATCCCTGATAATGTGGTGCTTGTAGGCTGTGGCGACTTAACAACCTACCCAAAGTGTTTCTATGACCTTGAAATTGAAGTGTATAAGACAAAGTTTGTTGTACCCACTCTAGTTGTACCAGGCCAGCGAGATGATTTCATAATTGGCACTAACATGATTAAGTCTGTCCTACAAACCATGAGAAATGAAAAGGAATACTGGAAGCTGATTTCCTCTAAGAGTAGTGACCCTGCATGTGAGGATTTCTTAGAGCTGCTGAGCTGTGTGTCACGGTGGAAAGGCCCAGATGAGCACGACAAAGTCGGAACAGTTAAGCTGGTGCATAGCGTTACGCTCCTCCCGAAGCAAGAACACCTGGTATGGGGAAAGCTTCCTAGTGATGTTCCTGTGTCTCCAGGTTGCACAGTCATTGTTGAACCCACCTCTGCTCGCTCCGCTCCGAAGAATATCTTGGTAGGGAAACTTGTCACTGCTATGTGGGGTGATCGCTGGGTCCCGATGAAGATTCTTAATCCAACACTGAAACCAGTTACTCTGCGGCGCAATGCTAAAATAGCCGATGTATCACCATGTCTAGCAATGGAAGATCTGAACATCACGCAGGCACAGCGTCAGACACAGAATGCAAGCCCCAGCCCAGAGTTATATAGTAGCACGCCCACTGACGACGTCCAGGCATTGAAAGCTGCCGGTCTGGGTGATATCGACCTGGATGGCTGTGAAGTTTCTCCTGCTGAAAGAGCCAGGCTGGCAAACCTGCTGTTGGAGTACAGTGATATCTTTTCAAAAGACTCCCTTGACTGTGGAAAGGCCAGAGGATTTGTACACCGGATTCATCTTTCGGATGATCGTCCCTTCCGGCTTCCCTATCGACGAGTCCCACCAGCGCACTATCACAAGCTCAGGCAGGTTCTGAATGAGATGGAGGAGCGTGAAATCATCAGAAAATCAGTGAGTGACTATGCCTCCCTATTGGTCATGGTATGGAAAAAGAATGGGGACCTGCGTATCTGTACAGACTTCAGGTGGTTAAACACTCGGACCATTAAAGATGCTCACCCACTCCCCCATCAGTCTGACTGTCTTGCTGCGCTTGGGGGCAATGCTGTTTTCAGCACCATGGACTTGACGTCAGGGTTTTATAATGTCCCACTGCATGAGGCTGATAAGAGGTTTACTGCTTTTACCACACCAATTGGCTTGTAAGAGTATAACCGTTTACCTCAAGGCCTGTGTAACAGCCCAGCATCCTTTATGAGGATGATGCTCAGTATCTTTGGGGACCTGAATTTTTCCAGCCTTTTGTGTTACCTTGATGATCTGCTTTCTTTTGCGCTGTCTGTTGATGAGGGGCTGGAGCGTCTGAGGACCGTTTTCAACCGGCTGAGGTCCAACAACTTAAAGCTGTCACAGAAGAAGTGTTACTTCCTCAGGCGTTCTGTTAAGTTTCTGGGCCATGTAGTTAACAGTGACGGAGTGTCAGTAGATCAGGACAAGGTTGCTGTGATGTCATCCTTCATGAAGTCAGATCTTATGGAGTCAGATGGCTGCACACCATCCCAGAAGAGGATACGGTCGTTTCTGGGCATGGCCTTGTATTATCAGCACTTCATCCCAGGCTGTTCCTCCATTGCAAAACCTCTGTTTGCTTTGACTGCAGGCTCTAAGTGTAGGGGCAAAGCGGGGAAAAATGGGAATGGTGGCACGTTCCGTAAGCTGACACCACAGGACTGGACAGCTGCTTGCGATAAAGCCTTTGCTGAGCTGAAGACTGCGTTGGTCAGTTGTGTAGCCCTTGCCCATCCAGACTTCGACAAGCCTTTTATCCTCTCCACCGATGCTTCTCTTCATGGCTTAGGCGCTGTTCTCTCCCAAGTCCAAGATGGTGATGACAGAGCGAGGCCTGTAGCATTTGCAAGTAAGTCACTCAGCCGCAGCCAGGCCAACTACCCTGCACACAGACTAGAATTTTTGGCGCTGAAGTGGGCAGTGTGTGATAAGTTTAGTCATTGGCTCAAGGGCAACCAGTTCACTGTGTGGACAGATAACAATCCCCTCACATACATCATGACAAAGCCAAAGCTGGACGCCTGTGAGCAGCGCTGGGTGGCGAAGCTGGCTCCTTATAATTTCAAGATCAAGCATGTCCCAGGCAAGTTGAATGTTGCTGCTGATGCACTGAGTAGAGACCCCTTTGTCAAGCCGCTGGGCCAGCGTCTGCTTTCTGAGCCATACAGAGAACTGCTTAAGTGTGCGATTGATGTTGATGACGGATTCGTGCAAGATGTTTTCCGTTTGACGAGCCAGCCCCAAATGCTCACTGGTATGACTGGGTCTGCAGCCAGCTCTGATGTGTCCGTCTCCGAGGATGAGGTGTCGACGCTACTTGATAGCCACAGTGACTGGGGGTCTGCTGCTCGTCTCAGGGCCATGTCTGTGGTGGACCACCTGTCTGATGTTGTTCCTGTCGGCCAACCTGCTCTGCCCGCCATGTCATTACAAGAGCTGCAGTCCCACCAGCGACGTGACCCTTCCATCGCACCTGTGCTGTTATATGTGGAGAGGAAACGGAGGCCATCTTTCCGTGAGCGCTGCAAGGAAAGCCAGTCAACTCTACAGCTCCTAAGACACTGGGACAAGCTCACCCTGCAGAATGGTGTCCTGTACAGAGTTTGTAAAGATCCCCTGACGAACCACAAACGCTTTCAGTATGTCGTGCCTGAACAACTGAGATGCGAAGCTCTGGCTGGAGCCCATGATCACGCTGGTCATCAAGGTCAAGCACGCACACTCTGTCTTGCCCGTCAGCGGTTCTTCTGGCCTGACATGGAGAGAGAGGTCCGTGATTACGTCAAAAACTGTGGCAGATGTGTGCTGAGCAAGACACCTGAGCCCGCTGCCCGAGCCCCGCTGGAGAGCATAAAGTCCACCGCTCCACTGGAACTAGTCTGCATCGACTTCTGGTCTGCAGAAGATCGCAACAAGTCTGTAGATGTTCTTGTAATTACAGACCATTTCACAAAGCTGGCCCACGCGTTTCCTTGTCGAGACCAGACAGCAAAGAAAGTAGCTAGGACGCTGTGGGACAAGTTTTTTTGTGTTTATGGTTTCCCTGAGCGCATCCACTCTGACCAGGGAACAAGCTTCGAGAGCGATCTGATTACAGAACTTCTGGAACTTGCAGGTGTCTCTAAATCTCATACCACCCCGTATCATCCTATGGGAAATGGTGAGACTGAGAGATTCAACAGGACTCTGGGTAGCATGCTCCGCTCCTTGCCTCCTCGACAGAAACACAAGTGGCCTCAAATGGTCCAGACGATGACGTTTGTTTACAACTGCACAGCACATGAGACCACTGGCTTCGCTCCCTTCTACCTGATGTTTGGCCATGTCCCAAGGCTGCCAGTGGACTTGATGTTTCGCAGTGTTCTGTTAGACGACACAGTGTGTGACTACAGTGCCTTTGTAGATTCCCTGTTGAAAGACCTCAAGTCTGCCATGTCTGTTGCACAGAGACACACAGAGTCAGAACAGAAACACCAGGCGACCCAGTACAACAAGAGGGCTAAGGGTCAGTCATTATCAGTAGGAGACAGAGTGCTGGTGGCGAACAAGGCCTGCCGCGGCAAACGTAAGCTCGCAGACAGGTGGGGAGACACCATCTTCACAGTTGTTGCTACCAAGCCAGCGCTCCATGTTTACAGGATTCGTGACAGCAGTGGGAATGAGAAAGTGGTGCACCGGAATCTGCTGTTGGGGGTCAACTTCCTACCACTGGATGAGAAGCTGGATGGAAGCTCCACGGATGATGGTGAGGTGGATGTTCATTCTACTCGGGATGGTTCCGACCCTGTGCGTGCAGCTCCCAGTGATACCATTTCTGTCTCCCCCTCGGATGACGCTGTCTCTTCCCTGGATGCAGTGGTAGGAGACCGTACGTCATCATGGGTCTCGCAACACTCAGATGCCCGAGAAGAGCTCCCAGAAAATGTGACCGAAGATCCTCCGGTGGTCGTCACTCGCTCTGAGTCTCCCCTTGAACATGGTCGTACTGACGCATCTAGTAGTCAGACACACAGTTTATCTGCGCGTTCGCACAGTCCTGTTTCACACACACATGCAGCACATTCTTCACACGCACCAGAAGCACCTCATACTTCTAGATTTGGTCGAGTTATTAGGCCAGTGCGTAGGTTAATTGAGTCTATGGTTTAACTCCAGTCTGTCCTTAACGATGACGTGCCAGGGAGACATGTCATCAATGTTTGAAAGAGTTTGATTTTCTTGTTCTTCTCATTGACACAGGTTCTTAGAGGGTCGTAAGTTAGTGAAGTCCTCCTATATTTTTTTTCCATTTTGGTGTATTTCCCATGTCTGTATGGGCAGTAGGCCTTAGTTATGGGGTGTAAATGGCATCCCTGTTTCCTGTAAAGAATACTGAGACTTGATCAACCTTGGTTTCTTTTAGCCTAATTGGAAAGGCAGCTTTTAGTGCTGGAAGGTTTCTAATGGCCTGTATACAGAATGGATGTGTGTAGATCTTTGTGCAATTCTAGGGGGGTGAATGTAACAGGTTATAGTACTTCCATTATAATTGCACAAGATCTCTGTGTACATTTGGTTGCATACACTGACAGTGAGTATCCTGATAGTAAGCCCCTCCTCTAGCTCCCCTTGTCTGACCGGATTCCCCCTTCCTCCTTCCTGTCTTACATTTGTATGGAAGAGGTAGGTTTGATTTGTTTTAGCCCAAGGTCAATCCAGTTATTATTTATGTTAATATATGTCATACATTAGTTTCTTTTATCAGGTTTCATTTACAATCAATATATGTGTATTATTGTTGGGTTCTTTTTGTTGACTAAAGTCTAATTCTGTATTATTTATGTTTTGTGTCACGACATGGATGCTAGTTTTGCTGAGTGCTAGCTGTGACGCTGTTTGGAGGACTCACTGTATTTCATGTTGTCAACAGGTGCGCTATAATTATTATTTCTATTTTAAACATATGTATATCTCTTTTGCCTGTCTTACATTTGTATGGAAGAGTTTTGCTGAGTGCTAGCTGTGACGCTGTTTGGAGGACTCACTGTATTTCATGTTGTCAACAGAAAATAAACAGCAGCAAGTGAACGTTTGGGTCGTCACCTTTAATATAAAAACAAAACACAACGCAGAAGTTTCTCCCCGTTACACCTGCCTCTCGCCCAAAGATGTTGGGATAGGCTTCAGCCCCCCCGCGACCCGAAAAGGATTAAGCGGAAGAAGATGAATGAATGAATGAATGAATGAATGAATTGTATCTATCCTGGGTCGTGTCTGCTCTGTGGGTCACTGATACCATGTCAGTACGACTCCGCCAGAATGACCCAGCAGACAGCGCGCTAGCCCGCAGATTGAACAGCTTACAGTCTCGGGCAGATCAGTTAGCGTGCCAACAGCAGGTGATGCTAACCCAGTTAGCTCGCATCACCGACAGGTTAGATCAACTGGTTAGCCCACAGGGTTTCCTTGCAGCTCCTACTAGCTCCTCTGCTCCCGCTAGCTCCACCGCTAGTTCTACCCTTTGCCCACCCACTCCAGGCCCCGCTTGTCGGCTTACTCCCGTCCCTACTCCCGCTCGTTTTAGAGGTATGTTGGGGGAGGCCAGGCAGTTCCTCATGCAGTGCGATTGTGTTCCAAAGGGTACCCAGGGATTTTCCCACTGACCAGAGCCGCATAGGCTATATGATTAATTTGTTAGAGGGACGAGCTTTAGCTTGGGCATATGCGGTAATGGCTAGGGCCAACTATGCTTCTATGACTTTCAGGAGGTATTCGGTCACTCAGACCAGGAGGACGTGCTTACCTCTCGCTTGTTAAATCTTCGGCAGGGGTCGAGGGCCGTCGCCGACTATGCCGTGGACTTCCGGGTTGTGGCTATGGAGGTCGGGTGGGAGGATGCCTCCCTGTGTAGCATATTTGTTAGGAGTTAGGAGGACGAGCTGGCCCACCTGGAGAAGCCTTCTACACTGCATGAGTGTATCTCCCTGGCTATCAGCATTGACAATCATCTGAGGGAGCGGGCAGCTGAACGAAGAACTTCCGGTCGCTCGGGTGGCCGGCCTCGCCACTCCCTCCAGCTCCCCCTGCTGGCCCTCCCGTCTGCTGATTCCCCAAAAGACCAGGAGCCTCTGGTTATGGGTGGATCCAAGCTTTCATCTGTGGAGAGACAGCGCCGCCGGGAGTTGGGGTTGTGCATTTATTGTGGGAGCGAGGAGCCTGACCTTGAATCCTGTCCTAAACGGCCAAAAGGGGGAGTCCGTGCGTCGCAGTAGGGGTTCTCGCGGACGTAACCCACAATAATCCCCTCACTCGTTTTTTGATTCCCATCCAGTTTTGTTTTGGTCATAAAGAAATTAACACGCATGCACTCATTGACTCAGGGGCTGAGCAGAGCTTTATTTCAGGTAGCCTGGCAACCTGTCTGGGTCTCCCTATGCAGCCGTTGAAGACTCCACTCAAACTCATAGCTTTGTCTAAAGCTCCATTGGCCACAGTCACTCAGCGGGTCGCCTCCGTGTCAGTCATTATTTCAGGCAACCATCGGGAGGAATTGGGACTGTATGTCTTGCCTGTGTCATCTTCTCCAGTCATCCTTGGCTATCCCTGGCTGAGCCTGCATAACACATCCATTGACTGGCATTTGGGGAGTGTGGTTTCGTGGAGCTCCTTTTGCTTAAGTGCCTGTTTGCAGTCTGCTGCATGCTCACCCGCCATGGCTTTGGGTGTCCCTGCCTCTCCCCCTCCCGACCTGTCAAAAGTGCCACCGGAGTATCACGACTTTGGGGCCGTTTTCAGCAAGTCCCAGGCCCTTTCCCTTCCCCCTCACTGCCCGTATGATTGTGTGATCAACCTTTGGGCTGGTGCTCCACTGCCATCTAGCAGACTATACAATCTGTCTGCTCCGGAGCGTGAGGCCATTGACTCGTATATTAAGGAGTCCTTGAGCTCTGGCATAATTAGACCTTCATCTTCGGCGGTGGGGACAGGTTTTTTTTTTCGTGGGAAAGAAGGATGGCTCTCTCAGGCCCTGTATCAACTTCCGGGAGCTCAATAATATTACCATTAAGGATAATTACACTCTCCCGCTCATAAACTTGGCGTTCGATTCCCTCCGGGGGGCCTGTTAATGCCTATCGCCTGGTGCAGATACGGGAGGGGGATGAGTGGAAGACGGCCTTTCGGACCCCTAGCGGGCATTCTGAATATCTGGTTATGCCGTTCGGGCTGACCAATGCCCCGGCCGTCTTCCAACGTCTCATCAATGATGTTCTAAGGGACTTTTTGGGCACATTTGTATTCGTTTATCTTGACGATATTCTTATCTTTTCCCAGTCCATGGAGGAGCATCGTGTCCACGCCAGGTAGGTTTTGCAGCGGCTGCTGAAGAATAAACTCTTTGTGAAGGCGGAGAAGTGCGAGTTCCACGTTTCCCGGACCTCCTTTCTCGGCTTCATCATCGCCCCTAAGGAGATCATCCCGGACCCAGCCAAGGTGAAGGCGGTAGTAGACTGGCCCACTCCCTCGTCTAGGAAGCAGCTCCTGCTGTTCCTGGGCTTCGTGAATTTCTACCGTCATTTTGTGCAAGACTACAGTCGCATTGCCCTTCCCCTCACCAACCTGACCTCCACCAAGGTGCCTTTTCGGTGGACGGAGGAGGCGGACGCTGTGTTCTCTCATCTGAAGGACAGGTTCTCTTCTTCGCCGATTCTGATGCAGGTGGACCCCGCTCTTCAGTGCCTGGTGGAGGTGAACGCCTCCGACTCAGGGGTCAGAGACGTCTTGTCCCAGTGCTCCCCGGCGGATGGTAAGATTCGTCCCTGTGCCTACTTCTCTCGCCGCCTGTCCCCAGCGGAGCGTAATTACGACATCGGTGACAGGAAGCTGCTGGCGGTTAAGCTGGCCTTGGAGGAATGGCGGCACTGGTTGGAGGGAGGGTCGCAGCCATTCATCGTCTGGACCGACCGTAAGAATCTGGAGTACTTTTGGACCGCCAAGCATTTGAACGCCCGACAGGCCCACTGGTCGCTCTTCTTTGGATGATTCAATTTCACCATCACCTACCGCCCTGGGTCGAAGAATACCAAGCCCGATGTCCTGTCTCGCCAATACGCCCCGGAGAC
The DNA here is from genome assembly GCA_020510985.1 of Pholidichthys leucotaenia. Classification (NCBI taxonomy): domain Eukaryota; kingdom Metazoa; phylum Chordata; class Actinopteri; order Cichliformes; family Pholidichthyidae; genus Pholidichthys; species Pholidichthys leucotaenia. Next base: position 478,837,265 of record CM035839.1, read on the forward strand.
AGCGGAGAAGGCCGAACACCCCATCCTTTTCCCAGCATGTGTCGTGGGCGCCCTCTCTTGGGGTATTAAGGATAAGGTCATAAGGGCACAGTCTGACGAGGCCGACCCGGGGGGGGGGGGGCAGCGGGCAGGTTATTCGTCCCTTCAGCGGTCCGGGGGCAAGTCATCCAATGGGGGCATACCTCCAAGTTTGCATGCCACTCGGGAAGGGCACGCACTGTGGCGCTCCTGCAGAGGTCGTTTTGGTGGCCATCCCTCCAGAAGGACATGGGGGACTACATCCGCGCCTGCCCTGAATGTGCAACTGGGAAGACGTCCTCTTCACCACCGGCTGGGCTGCTTCATCCCCTCCCCATCACGGCACCTGCCTGTCATCTCTAGCGGCCTATTTATTCCACCAAGACCAGTGCTCACTTCCACTCACTTCCGCCCTCCCAAGAGAGCAGACGCTTTTTTCTTCTCTCCTGCTGACTTTTCCTCCCCTCCTACTACTGGATCCCAGCTTGCTGTTGTCTGTCTGCGTCTAACTGCGACCGCCGGAAAGAAATTATGGAGTTAATAAGCTGGGCTTTGAACACAATTGACACTATTTTTTCAACAAGGAAAAGTGCTCCGGGGGAAGCTGTCTGCCCCGCTGGAACGGCTCCAGTGGGCTATCTATGTGACACAGGTAATTGGAAAATGCTGTGTCTCTCTAATCTCTCTATCGAAGATATTGAAGATTTATCTTCGTAATCTTGGTGATTGGGATAATTCTGATTGGGACGGGAATTGTCTTGGTTTACCGCAAATTGCTGAAGATGGATTCAACCTATCAAAATGCTGGCCAGGCGAGGTGCATCCAACAAATTGAGAAACTGGAGAAGACCCTGATAGCGACTACTGGAGAACTGTCTCGTAAGGTGGATTACATCATGGGTTCGCTCAGGTCTTTCCACGACGAATTCAAAGCTGCGCAATGAAGGATTAATGTACTGAATCTACAGAAGAAATACAAGTCTTCTCTGTGATCAGTCCTATTTGGCATTATTATTCCCCATGAAAATTCCTCCTGGCTGTCTGCAGACTGTGTTTTTTCAAAATCATGAGCACAAGGCCTTGGACAGCCAGCTGCAGCGCCAGATAAGACTGGGCGCCAGACAGACAAAACATCTTCTGCCAAGGGTCCTTGGGTCTCTCTTATTATCATCAACACTGCTCAACACCGCACACACATTGATTCATGAACTGATTAAAGATATACTGTACACTGCTCTCTTGTGTCTTGTGAAATTCTGAGTTGTTGCTCTGTGCTATTGAGAGATTTTTTTTCATTGTAATCATAATCTGCTTAAAAAATAAGCTGTATTCTGATAACGAAGTTTTTTTTCTCCTCCCCCCTTGTGTCGTTCCCTCCCTTCCCCTCCCTTCTTATCTATCTCTGTTTGATGAGGCGCCTATTATGGCTGCCGTGTCGTTGTGTCGCGCGCATGCGCACCAATGTCAAGTCAAGTTCCTCGTGTGTTTTTTACATGCTTGGCAATAAAGTTTATTCTGATTCTGATTCTGATTCTGATTCTGCTCGGTGCGGAGTCGTCTGGTTTCCTTTCCTGAATTCTGCTACACCTGCCTCCGTGCTTCCCAGCACTCTACTCTTTTATACATCGGCTTCCAAGCCCTTGCTGAACCCTGTCCAGGCCTGTGCCTCCCGGACCAACTATACACGTAAGCCTTCACACTTTTCACCCTGTCTGCTTCCCTTGTGCACAGGCAGAGATCCATGGCGGCGGTCCTCCCTTCCTTCCAGGCGGCGGACTTACTCCCTCACCTCCAGCTCCTCAGCCTCCAGCGGGCACTGTCTTCCTGGCTGCAGCTTCGGCGCTACCTGGGCTTCACTCGACTATCTCTGACAGTAAGCGCAGTAACATCCCAAGTGCAAACTAACGGTCTTTGTCTCGTTCCAGGGTTGCCAGGTTGTATGGTGCTCTGCCGGCCCCAGCTGGAGAATACAGATCGTACCACACTACACTACACTCCCTGCACGCACGCGTCCACTCACTCACTGATTCAGTAAACAGCATTAATTGTATCTATCCTGAGTCGTGTCTGCACTGTGGGTCACTGATACCATGTCACAAATAAACCATTTCCTTGCAAGTGGTCAAATAATTGCGTAGCAACAACTCTTTCTAAGATTTTTGAAATGAAAGGCAGATTAGAGATTGGTCTATAGTTAGCCAAAATTCCTAGATCGAGCGTTGGCTTTTTGAGTAAGGGTTTAATTACAGCAAGTTTAAAAGTCTGTGGTACATGACCTAAAGTTAAAGAAGAGTTGATTATTTGAAGAATACGGCTACCAATAAATGGGAAGACTTTTTTAAATGACCTGGTAGGAATAGGGTCTAAAAGACAAGTTGAAGGCTTGGATGAGGAGATTATTTTATCTAACTCTAAAAGGTCAATTGGAGTAAACTTATCTAAACAGATATCAGTTGAAGGAGTTATAGTAGCTGCTGTACTGAAGTTTACGGGTGAAAAGAATATGACTGATTTTATCTCTAATAGATAAAACTTTGTGATTGAAAAAGTTCAAAAAGTCCTGACTAGAAAGCTCTAGGGGGATGTAAGGATTGACAGAGTCCTGACTCTTTGTCAGCCTGGCTACAGTGTTGAAAAGAAACCTGGGATTATTCTTATTCTCTTTTATTAATGCAGAGTAATAACTTGTTCGAGCTTTTCTAAGAGATTTTTTATAAATTAGGAGATTATTTCTCCAAGCTAAATAGAATTCATTTAAATTAGTGGAACGCCATTTTCTTTCAAGTCTTCTGTTTTAAGCTACGAGTTTCTATGTTAAACCAAGGGGTTAGAAATCTCTGATTGGACTTTTTCTTTTTTAAAGGGACCATCAAGTCTAGAGTCTGATGCAGAGAAGCTGTAACACTATCTACCATGCTATCAATTATGGAAGGAGCAGGCTCTCCATCTTTTATTTCCATTGTGTTGACCCATGGTATAGAGGAGACAATCTGCAAAAATTTGTTAACAACGTCATCTGAAAGACATCTGCTGTAGTAATATTTTAATATTTTTCTTTAGGAGTCAAATAATCAAAAATAGTGAAATCAAAGGTTAACAGACAATGGTCTGACAGTACAGGATTATGAGGAGACACTACCAGATTTTCTATTTCTATACCATAAGTCAGAACAAGGTCCAATGTGTGGTGGAGATAATGGGTAGAATTTTCTACTTTCTGGGAAAACCCCATTGAGTGTAATATTTTATTGAATGCCTTATTAAGACAATCACTATCTACATCAACGTGTATATTAAAATCCCCTACTATAATTATTCTGATTTCAGCACTAAATCAGCTAAAAATTTGGCAAATTCGGATAAAATCTCTGAGTAGGCTGAGGGAGGACGATAAACTATGGCGAAGAAAATTGGGTTTAAGCTAAGATTGCTAACATACCCCATACTGAGGACCAGACCCTCAAAGGAATTAAAACATGATTTTTGCTTTACATTAACTAATAATTTAGAATGGAAAATTGCCGCTACTCCACCTCCACGACCAGAACTTCTGGGATTATGTTAGTTTTGATAACCAGAGGGACTTGATTCATTTAAACCAACATAATCTTCTTGCCCTAGCCAAGTCTCTGTAAGGGATATTAAATCAATCTGATGATCAATTAATAGATCATAAACTAGCAGAGACTTGGGAGTTAGAGACCTAATATTTAATAAACCACATTTAATTTTTAAATTATGAGGAGGAACAGAGGCCAAATCATTCAATTTAGAGGCTTCATGTTTAATTTGAGTTTTACCAACTTTTTGTTTAATCACTTTGGGATGTTTATACATTATATTTTATTTACTTTGGGGGGAGTAGACAAAGGTTCTCTAAGGGGGAAGACAGGAGCAAAAAGGGGAAACCCCCACAATTGCAGAAAGACCCCAGCAATCAGGCGATCCCCTGTGAGCAGCACTTGGCAACGGTGGAGAGGAAAAACTCCCTTTTAACAGGAAGAAACCTCCAGCAGAACCAGGCTCAGGGAGGGGCAGTCATCTGCTGCGACTGGCTGGGGGGTGAGGGGATAGAGAAGAAGAAAAGAACAGACATGTAGAGAGCAAACAGCACGATGGGGACTCAATCTATGGGAGAGAACAAACAAATGTTGGGCTGCACGGTGGCGCAGTGGTTTAGCACTGTGGCAGCAGAGTTTTACCCTCGGCCGGGGGATCGCGGGGATCATGAGATCGTGGGTTCGATCCCAGCCCCCGACCAACAGTGAGCTGTGTGGAGTTTGCATGTTCTCCCCGTGTTGCGTGGGTTTACTCCGGGATTTCTCCAGTTTCCTCCCGCATACCAAAAAAAAAAACATGTAGGTTTAGGGCGCTCGCGCACGCAGCGACCAGCAGCCGGTGGCTTGTCACCAGACTGCAAACCAAATCTACCTACAGGTACAAATAAGTAACAAAAAAAAAAAAATGTTAATGACCCGCAAAAAAAAAAAAAAAAAAATCATTGAGAGTGAAGGAGTGAAGCCCAGTGCATTACTGGAGGTCCCTCGGTTGTCTAAACCTATTAGCAGCATAACTAAGCAAGGGTTCAGAGACACATGATCCCTCCCTAATTGTAGGCTATATTGAAAAGAAAGGGAATCTGACTCCCGAATCCAGATTGGCAGCTGGTTCCACAGGAGAGGAGCTTGATAACTGAAGGCTCTGCCTCCTATTGTACTTTTGGAGATTCTAGGTATTACAAGTAATCCTGCATTTTGGGAGCGTAGTGCTCTGTTAGGATAATAGGGTAGTATCAGATCTTTTAAATAAAAAGGGGCCTGATTATTAAGAGCTTTGTAAGTAAGAAGAAGGATTTTAAACTTAATTCTAAACTCTGTGGGAAGCCAATGAAGGGAGGCCAGAACTGGAGAGATATGATCTCTCTTTCTAGTACCTGATAAAACTCTTGCTGCAGCATTTTGGATGAACTGAAGACTTTTTAGAGATGTTTTAGGACAACCTAATATTAAAGAGTTACAATAATCTAATCTAGAGCTAACAAAAGCGTGGATCAGTTTCTCAGCATCACTCTGAGACAAGATGCTCCTAATCTTGGCAATATTACGCAGATGATAGAAGGCAGTCTTAGAAGCAAATTTAATATGTGAATTGAAAGACAGATCTTGATCAAAAATGTAACTCCAAGGTTCCTCACAGAGCTATTAAGAGAAAGAGTAATCGCATCCAAACTGAAAGTTTGATTTGGAAAGGAATTTCTAAGGTTTTTTGGACCAACAAGAATGACTTCAGTCTTATCTGAATTTAATAGCAGGAAATTACAAGTCATCCAAGCTTTGATTTCCTTAAGACAGGCTTCTAACTTGGCTAATTGATTACCATCATCTGGCTTCATTGACAGGTATAATTGTGTGTCATCTGCATAACAATGAAAATGTATACAGTGCTTTCTAATAATGTTGCCTAATGGAAGCATATATAAACAAAGAAAATAAAAAGACTCACAAGATCACAAAAAGATAAAGTAAAGCAAGAAACATTAAAATCAGCGATATCAGATCACTGCAGAATCAGAATCAGAATCAGAATCAGAATCAGAATCAGAATCAGGTTTATTGCCATTGTTCATGTAGTACACAAACTAGGAATTTGTCTCGGTACAATGCTGCAACATTAAACATGATAAGATAAGAGAAATAAACTATACATGTAATAAAGTGTAGGATAAGATTAAGTGATACTGGTCAACAGTTAAAATATATATTAGCCAGCAGCAGATACTGTGGAGAACTATATAGTGCAGTCGGTAATGCAGGAAGAAAACAGTGATGATTAACATGAGTCTGGTTGAGCTGCTGTACATGGTGCACGAGAGTCACTTAGTGTTCAGCATCTAATGGCAGAGGGGAAGAAGCTGTTCATGTGACGGGAGGTTTTAGTCTGGATGGACCGAAGTCTTCTACCAGAGGGGAGGGGGGCAAACAGTACGTGACCAGGGTGTGAGGGATCGGCTATGATCCGGCCAGCACGCCTCCGGGTCCTGGAGATGTACAGATCCTGGAGAGATGGGAGCTTGCAGCCGATCACCTTCTCAGCAGTGCGCACGACGCGCTGCAGCCTTAGTCTGTCCCTGGCAGTGGCTCCTGCGTACCACATGGTTATGGAGGTGGTGAGGATGGACTCGATGATGGCTGTGTAGAACTGCACTAACATCTTGGTGGGTAGCTTGAGCTTCCTCAGCTGCTGCAGGAAGAACATCCTCTGCTGGGCTTTTTTGATGAGTGAGCTGATGGTCAGCTCCCATTTGAGGTCCCTGGTGATGGTAGTGCCTAGGAAGCGGAAGGAATCAGCAGTGGTGATGGGAGAGCCTGAGAGGGTGAGGGGGGGCAGAGGAGTAGTGACTTTCCTGAAGTCTACAATCATCTCCACTGTCTTCAGAGCGTTCAGCTGCAGGTTGTTACTGCTGCACCAGGACGCCAGCTGGGCCACCTCTCTCCTGTAGGCGGACTCGTCGCCGTTGGAGATGAGCCCGATGAGGGTGGTGTCGTCCGCAAACTTGATCAACTTGACAGACTGGTGGCTGGAGGTGCAGGAGTTGGTGTAAAGGGAGAAGAGTAGGGGGGAAAGTACACAGCCCTGGGGTGATCCGGTGCTGATGCTAGTATAGTCTGAGACAGTCTTTCCCAGCCGCACATGCTGCCTCCGGTCCGTCAGGAAGTCGATGATCCACCTGCAGAGGGAGTCAGGCACGTTGAGCAGGGACAGCTTGTCCCGGAGCAGAGCGGGGCGGATGGTGTTGAATGCGGAGCTGAAGTCCACAAACAGGATCCTGGCGTAGGTTCCCGGGGAGTCCAGGTGCTGCAGGATGGAGTGGAGGGCCAGGTTGACTGCATCGTCTACAGACCTGTTGGCTCGGTAGGCAAACTGCAGCGGGTCCAGGAGAGGGGTGGTGATGGACTTGAGGTGGGACAGGACCAGGCGCTCAAAGGACTTCATGACTACAGAGGTGAGCGCTACAGGTCTGTAGTCATTAAGTCCAGTGATCCGTGGCTTCTTGGGGACAGGGATGATGGTGGAGGATTTGAGGCAGGACGGCACGTGGCATAACTTAAGGGAGGTGTTAAAAATGTCTGTGAATACAGGAGCCAGCTGTTTCGCACAGAGTCTCAGGGTGGAGGGAGACACGCCGTCTGGGCCGGGGGCCTTGCGCGGGTTCAGTCTGGAGAACTGTTTGAGCACATCCTGCTCACTGATGATAAGGGGAGGGGGGGAGGAGGGGGGGGGGGTGCCTTAAATGAAGTAGGGAATGTGGAGGCTGTGGAGCTGGAGGGAGGGGGGGAGTTGGACACAGATGACGAGGTGTCAAAACGGGCATAGTGTTGGGACAGTCTCTGACAAAGGGCTTTGTCATCCTGACCTTTAGGAGCCTTAGGTCGATAGTTGGTGATCTGCCTCAGTCCTCTCCACACGGAAGCCGAATCATTAGCAGTGAACTGCTGCTGGAGTCTCTCTGAGTATAGAGATTTAGCCCTCCTCAGCTCTCTGTTAAACCGGTATTTAACCTCCCTGTAGCAGTCCCTGTCTCCACTTTTCAGCGCTGCTTCCTTCTCCTTCCTGATCTGTCTGAGCTTAGCTGTGAACCAGGGTTTGTCATTAGAGTAACTCACCCTGGTGCGTGATGGAAGAATGTTCTCTTCACAAAAGTGGATATATGAGTTCACAGTGTCCGTGTACTCATCCAGATCATGCGTGGCTCCTTTAAGCATGCCCCAGTCAGATATTTCCATGCATGTTTCCAGCTTCTCATCAGCATCACTGGTCCGTATCTTCGTAGTGCTCACAACAGGTTTAGTGAGCTTAAATCTCTGTCTGTATGTGGGAATGAGGTGAACCATCACGTGATCAGATAATCCCAGCGCAGCTCGAGGGACAGCGCGATATGCGTCTTTCACTGTGGTGTAACAGTGATCCAGTGTGTTTAATCCTCTGGTGGGGCATTTAATAAACTGTTTGTAGCGGGGGAGATCGTGGCTCAGATTGCACTGATTAAAGTCGCCAGCCACAATAATCAGCGAGTCTGGAAAACTCCGCTCTGTGTGTTGAATGTGATCCGCGAGCACGCGCTGAGCTTCGCGCGTGTCCACGTCGGGAGGGGCGTACACAGCGATCATTATGAAAGAAGCAAACTCCCGCGGGGAATAGAAGGGCTGCAAAAGAAATAATCACATCATGGACTGGGACAACGCAAAAATTGTTGGATCGGAGAGCAACAGACACAAACGCTGGATCAAGGAGGCCATAGAAATCAGGAAGCAGGAAAAAATAGCATGAACCGGGATGATGGGGCCTTTATGCTTTCCCACACCTGGGACCACATTCTCAAGAGACCATCGGACGGCGGAAAGCGGGGCCGGCTCAGTGGATCGGACAGGTCTGCTGGGCTGGCCCCGTCTACGAAAGTCAGCTGATAAAATGACACCTGGTAGCAATCAGCTGACACTTCTGACGAAGGCTGCAGTGTACAGTCGAAACATGTAAAGAAGGTAAAAACATCTCCTTTCTATTTTTGTCTTTAATAAGAACAAAAGATAAATAATTAAAAGAAGACAAAATGAACCTACTTGAGCAATCACTTGGCCATCTGCTTCATTTTCAGGGATAAAAGTACAACAATAATCACCTGCAATTGCGCACACGCCTCCATGGGCAGCAGTTAGTTGATCAAGAACCATTGTATTTTGTATTTCCGTCATTTCTTCATTTACACCAGAAAAAGCAGATAAAGAAAAATTTACAAATGATTGTAATCTATAATTAGTTGTTTCAATCCATAAGGCGTTCTTATCCACTCCCACCCAAGGAAACAATGAATGAAGGACCTTCAGCTCTGTGCTTTTTAACTTGAATTCTTTTAGTGCATCCATGCCGCAGATGGCATCATGTGGTGCAAAGGAGGCATCTCTCTTCACCCTGCCCACCTGGCCTGCCAACATTATGATGGTATGGTCAGTCACAACTACGGGGGCACACTGTTTTCCCCACTTTATGGGCAGGTATGAGTACGCCCGATGCCCGCATAACCACCATCCCTCTGTCACCATGTGCGTGCCATATTTGTAAGAGTTGCAAATGGCAGCACTACAGAGCTCTTACAGAATGACAGTTCCAGACTGACAAGGATTATCTTCAGGACAGCATTTGCCCACTCTGTTGCTCCAGAAGATAGCAGTACAGGGGCCAGACGCACTATGCACTGTTGCACACTTACAAAGTGGTAAGCTGCCCAGAGAGACATTACCACTGCCCTTTAGACAAAAGGAGAAATTCCCCGGTGAGATTAACCTTGCCTTTACCGAGTAAGGGGTGTCATTGTGTTTCTGGTCAGTGGAGTGATAAGTGATGTGACAGGTGTGATTCAAAGTAATGTTTGCAGTGCTATTTCTGTGCATAGCCTCTTGTAAGAAACAAACAGCTTGTGATAGTTCCATTAGTTTAGCAGTAACAGATATTTGACCAGCTGATTGTGGCAACAAGGAACAAACATAACAATTTGAGCGATTAGCTGATTTGGCTGTGTAATTAACATACTTCCACCACACATTTCCAGCATAAACATGATCCTGATGACCTGGACCTTCCAGCCAGTCATGGTATGTGTGTGTAACGTATCTTGCTCTACGATATATTGTCACAGTGGCCCTCACGAGCCACCATAAGACGCCAGCAGTCACCAGTGAGTTGCAGTGATGTTTATTAAGAGGTGCAATAACAGGGAATGATACACACAATAGTGCAGGTAAGACAATCACAGGACATACCTTAACGGGGAAGTATAACGGGAACAGAGCGTATCATAACAGGTAGCTCCACGGGAAGATTAACAAGAACGTTAACAGGTAGGTTAACAGGAACGTAGACAGAGACTGCTGCCTCAGGGAGCATTCAGCGCCTGCTTATAACCCCGGTCACTAATGACCCCGAATGCAGCACAGCTGTTGACTCTGACAGCAGGGAGCTCCACCGGGCGCTGTCACAATAACAGCCCGGGGAGCTAGAAGGAAACCTCTGCTGTCAAAGCCAGGAAAAGGTACAAGATCCGAGTGCGGACGGAACCAGCACTCGGGCTGTAACAGTACCTCCCCCTCAAGGCCAAGCACCTGAGCGGCCCAAGTAACACCCAAGCCCCCCACCCCCCTAGGGTGGGCGGATGGGGCGCCGGTAGGAGGGGGAGAGTCAGAAGGAACAAAACAACATACTGGACAATGACAAGGATAACTACTCAGAAAAAATACACATGGAGAAAACAAAAAACCAGAACTACAGGGTCAGAACAAGAAAGCACAAGACTATGACACAATACCAAATATTCAAAAATCAGACAAAATACAGAGAAAAACAAGGCAACATAACACATGCTAGGGCAACTGCAAGACATAACCCAGCACAAAATACACAGGACAGCCAGGACAAGAAAAAAAACAAAACAAAACAGAACAATCACTGTGACGGATTAACCCAGAAAACCACTACCCCACTGGCAGCTTATGCTGACCGGCGGAGACCAAGCGCCACAGGAACAGTTCAGGTTGGCTCCCCGCGTCCAACAGCCAGCGGGTGGTCTTAGGAGCCGGAGCATGACCAGGCGGCTCACCAGAGTCCAACGCCCAGCACGTCCGCTCCTCCTGTGGTCGAACCAGGTTGCCCGAAGACACACACAACACGTCGGGTGGCTGACCCGAGGCGCCGAACCGGCGAAACAGTTCCTCCGGCGGCCGACCCGTGTCCCTCAGCCACCGGTCCGGGGGAAAAACAGCCCGCGGCGGCCTCCCTAACGAGGACAAGACTCGGGAGAGCCGGGGCGAGCGAGCAGGAGCCCCCACGACCCCCGGCAACGATGCACAGGGGCGGTAACTCAGAGGGGACAGATGACCAGGATGAGCCTGTGATCTGTTCGACGGTGAAAGGTCTGCAGCTCCTCCCCCGTCCGCGGACCACGCTGGCGCTGCACCTCCGCTGGACCCCGATTGGGTCCCAGCTGCACCCACGTCGGGCCCCGTTTGGGCCAGAACCGCACCCGCGGTGGACCCCGATCAAGCCTCCGGTGCACCCACGTTGGACCCCGATTGGGCCAGATCCACACCCATGGTGGACCCCGATTGGGCCTCCGACGCACCCACGTCGGACCCCAAATGGGCCAGAACCGCCCCCGCGGTGGACCCCGATTGAGCCTCTGATGCACCCACGTTGGACCCCGATTGGGTCACAGCAGCCTCCACGACGGATTGGATCGGTGCAGCTCCGCTGATGATCTCCACCCCCAACCCTGGGACCTCCAACCCAGTGACTCCGACTCGTTCCACGCCGGCGACACTGCAACAAGGCTCAGAAACAAGAAAACCGGGATCAGAATCACTGGTAGCAACAGAACCCAGCGAGACGAGCTCGGGCGCAGCAGGCGGCTGCTCCTCACTCGCCTCCCCGAGAGGCAGGCAAAAATGCTCCAATACAGGGGACAGAGACAAAAGAGGGAGCACTTGCCTGCACTCGGGTTCTGTTGCCACCCAGGACTCCGACGATCCAGGTTCAGGGCAGCGACCCTCGTCAGCAGGCTCGAACTCAGCTGCGTCGGGCTCCACAGCTGGCAGGATGTCATCTGCAGCCTGAGGTTCCTCCCACACTGCTGTCCATGCTGATGACCCGTATGGCGTGGGGGCAGGGGACCCTCGACCCACTGGCTCGGACCGCTCCGGCGAGGAGACCCGGGGACACTTCTTCGTCAGCTCAGGCTCCGGGCCGCAGTCCGCTCTTCTCGCCCATCCACGACGTGGCTGCAGGGCCGGATCCAGGCTTTCCAGCACTGCAGGCCCGCTCTTCATCCGACAACGTCGGCCTGGCGTTGCGGATCGCTCGACAGGGGGGAACACAGAGGCAGCAGATTTAGTAATTGTTTCTACAGCAGGTGGAGGAAGCTCGGGGGGCTGCAAACCCCGAACTCCGCCCCCAGGAGTCAGACAAGGCAGATCACAATTAAGATGTAACAAATTATCATGCACTTGCCTTTCTCCCAGGGCAGACATGGTTCCTGCTGTAGGGGACGTTGTTCCTCCTTCTCCCCGCTGGATGGCGACAGAGGGCCCCCTGGATGGACGAGGTGGACCCGCTGGAGATGGTTCCAGGACGGCACTCGCCAGGGCTGGACCCGGAGTACACACAGCGGCCGGGGAATGCGTTGAGGAGGAGGGGGCGACAGCCGAAATGAGCTGGGCATGGGACGCTGACGAGAGAGCGTGAGATAGCCCAGGGGGAGATGAGGCTGTGGGAAATCCCCTCTGACGAGGCGCAGGAGAGGCAGCTGTGCGAGGGATAGAGCCCTTGCGGCGACCCGGAGCTGGATCTGGACGGGGTTCATGCTGAGGAGGGCTATGGAGGTTATGACGATCTCTGGTGGAAGGCGAAGCGAAGGTGAGGCCCGGGAACTGCCGCTCCTGTGCGGAGACAGAGGCGAGGAGGGCGTCAAACTCGGGGAAATCACGCAACTCTGGATTCCTTTCCACCAGTCTGACTGCTGCCGCCACATGCTTCATGACTATGGACGGGTGCACAGCGGACCGAGCAGCAGCCACTCGGTCCCGGACCTTGATTGCAGTCAGCTGCAGCTCCTCCGGGGGAATCCCGAGTGACGTTGTGCTGGATGGGGAAAGACCTCTGGATGGTGCGAACTCCCGGGCCGGAGCGGAGGCAGGAGCGGGATCCCGAAGCGAAGGGTGACATGTCCTCCTCTTCGGCTTCCTGCCGGGATTTCCCTCCAACCCACGGAGTGTTTCTCGCTGTGCAGCAATGTCCAACCTCCTCGCGCTCACCTCAGGATGACAGGCAAAACGGGGGAGATAGTCGAGGACCTCTTCAGCTTGGTCCAGGTACCGGTGCACGTCGCTGCTGTAGTCAAGGAGGGAAGCGATGTTGAGGATTTTGTCCACGCACTCGAGGGCGTCTGCGAGGACATTGCTCGGACTCTGAGTGCGGGACCTCCGTGACGGCATCCTTCAGCAACGGTACCCAGACAGGTAGGAACAACAGTCCAATACTGTTATACTCACGGTGAATGGCGTCTCGGCGCGATGCCCCTCTCCGGACGTACTGGCAGCAGTCTACTGTCATGGTGGCCCTCACGAGTCACCATAAGATGCCAGCAGTCACCAGTGAGTTGCAGTGATGTTTATTAAGAGGTGCAATAACAGGGAATGATACACACAATAGTGCGGGTAAGACAATCACAGGACGTACCTTAACGGGGAAGTATAATGGGAACAGAGCGTATCATAACAGGTAGCTCCACGGGAAGATTAACAGGAACGTTAACAGGTAGGTTAAAAGGAACGTAGACAGAGACTGCTGCCTCGGGGAGCATTCAGCGCCTGCTTATAACCCCGGTCACTAATGACCCCGAATGCAGCACAGCTGTTGACTCTGACAGCAGGGAGCTCCACCGGGCGCTGTCACAATAAGAGCCTGGGGAGCTAGAAGGAAACCTCTGCTGTCAAAGCCAGGAAAAGGTACAAGATCCGAGTGCGGACGGAACCAGCACTCGTGCTGTAACATAAATAGGTTGTGGTATGCTTAAAAATAACCAAAGTAAAAGTGCTACCATAAGAATGATGATGATGATGAAAAAATAGGAGTACCATTCGCATCCTTCAGTTGCCAGCCTTCTTTCTCTGGCATTGTGTCTCTCCATGATAAACAAACAAACAAAAGGTTAAACACTGACATATTATTCGGCCCAGGAAACATGCACGCAGGCTCAGACAGATTTGAAAGCTTTATTTTGCAGCAATGTTTGTGTGTGGATGCGTGTATGTAGGATATGAGTGTGATGTGGGTGGAGGATGCAGAGCAGAGCAGTACGCCGTACAGCCAGGCAACCTTGACAGAGCAGTACGCCGTACGGCCAGGCAACCTTGTAGCGGCGCGGTGGCTGGCGTGGCAAGTCCCAAGCCTGGGAGACAGCGTCCTGCTGTGCGTCCGGGATGATGCAGCGAAGTGGAGGAGCAGCGTGACGAGGGGGAGTGAGTCCGCCGCCAAGGAATCCACCTGTGCACAGGGGAAGTCTAAACGGGAAAAGGTAGGCAATAATGACAGCTTACGTGTCAGACGAGTAGTCAGCAGGCCTGATGAGAAGGAAGCTGCTGAGTTGATTATGCAGGGAGACAGACGGCTCCAGGCTGCAGTTCAGGGCAGAATGGAGTAAATAGCTGCGCCTAACGAGGAGCAGGTGTGCGCGCAGCTGAGGTGGAAGCCCGTGAGCCGCGGGTGATGACAGTACCCCCCCCCCCCACCAGCGCCTCCTGGCGCTGGCTTACCTGGGTGTGTCCGGTGGAACTCCGCAATGAGGTCAGGATCCAACACCCATGAAGAGCGCACCCAGGATCTCCACTCCGGACCATAACCTTCCCAATCCACCAGATATTGCAGCCCACGACCCCGACGCCGGGAGTCCAGGATGGCGGTAACACCCCACGCCGGGTCACCGTCGATCATCCTAGGCGCAGGAGGAGACCTAGGGGGAGGGCAGAGTAAATTGGAAAGGACAGGTTTGCTCTTAGAGACGTGGAAAGTGGGACACACGTGGAGGGAGGGGGGGAGGGCCAAACGCACAGCCACCGGGTTGATGATCTTGGATATGGTGAAGGGGCCGAGGAACCTCGGTGCCAGCTTCTTCTTCTCACCTTTTAGGCTGATGTCCTGGGAGGAAAGCCAAACCCGCTGACCCACCTGGTAGGCAGGAGCTGGCCTTCTGTGACGATTGGCGGTGGAGCTGTTGCGCGCCGCTGCGCGTAAAAGCGTGTCTCTGGTCTTGGTCCACACGCTCCGGCAGCGCCTGATGTGTGCCTGGATCGAAGGAACAGCCAGCTCACCCTCCTGCTCAGGGAAAACAGGGGGGTCTTACCCCAAGGACGCTCGAAAAGGTGACACCCCAGTAGCAGTGGACGGGGCCGAGTTATGGGCGTATTCCACCCAGGTCAGGTAGGAGCTCCAAGACAAAGGGTTGGATGATGTCACGCAGCGCAGGGCGGCCTCCAACTCCTGGTTTGTGCGCTCACACTGCCCGTTGGACTGGGGGTGATAACCAGAAGAGAGACTGACTGTAGCCCCCAAGGCGCTGTAGAAGCTCCTCCAAACCTGGGAGACAAACTGTGGACCTCGGTCCGAGACCACGTCCAGCGGAATCCCATGTAGCCTGACGACATGCCGGACCAGGAGATCACCTGTCTCACGCGCCGAAGGAAGACCCTGAAGAGGCACAAAATGAGCGGCCTTGGAGAACCTGTCCACAATGGTCAGAACCGTGTCATAGGTGTTAGAGACAGGAAGTCCAGTGACAAAGTCAAGGGCGATGTGTGACCAGGGCCTGCCCGGAACCGGCAGGGGCTGAAGTAGGCCCGCAGGTGGAGAGTTCGGAGACTTGCCGGTGGCGCACTGGGGACAGGCCCGGACGTAGTTGGTAACGTCCCTCTGAAGACCCGGCCACCAAAACGAGCGTTGCAGCCAACTTGCCAAGCGGGTGATGCCTGGGTGACAGGAGAGTTTGGAGGTGTGGGCCCAGTGGATCACTTCACCCCGAACCACCAAAGGAACATACAACCTCCTCTCTGGTCCCCCGCCGGGATCTGGCTCCGCCTCCTGAGCCTTCAGAATCTTGTCCTTGATGGACCATGCAATCACCCCCACGACGCACGAATCGGGCAGGATGGTGTGCTTGGACTTCTCTGGACCCTCTGGGGCGAATTGTCTGGACAGGGCGTCGGGCAACCCATTCTTCGAGCCTGGACGGTACGTGATGGTAAAGTTAAAGCGGGTAAAGAATAAGGACCAGCGCGCCTGGCGGGCATTCAGGCGCCTCGCTGACCTCAGGTACTCGAGGTTCTTATGGTCCGTCCAGACCACAAAAGGCTGGGCTGCCCCCTCTAACCAGTGATGCCACTCCTGTAGGGCGAGTTTGACCGCGAGGAGCTCCCTGTCACCGACGTCATAATTTTGCTCTGCCGCCGATAGCTTCCTGGAGAAGAAGGCGCAGGGCCGCTTAACTCCATCCACCGGTGATCGCTGGGACAACACCGCTCCCACCCTCGTATCGGACGCGTCGACCTCCACCAGACACTGAAGAGCGGGATCAACCTGGGTCAGGACCCAGGAGGATGAGAACTCCGCTTGGAGAGTCTTAAAGGCGGTAGCCGCTTCCTCAGACCACTGAAAAGGCACCTTAGATGACGTGAGGTGGGTCAGGGGGGAGACGCTGGCGCTGTAGTTGGGGACAAAGCGCCGGTAGAACTTAGCGAACCCGATGAATTCCTGCACCTGCTTCCTTGAGGCCGGCGTGGGCCACTCGACCACCGCTTTAACCTTAGCGGGGTCGGGGAGGATCTGATTGTGGGAAATCACGAACCCCAGGAAGGAGGTGGTCTGGGCATAGAATTCACACCTCTCTGCCTTAATGAACAAACGATTCTCCAGCAGACGTTGCAGGACCCGCCTCACATGGGCCTGGTGCTCCTTGCGTGATCTGGAGAAGATGAGAATGTCGTTGAGATAGACGAAGATGAAAACTCCCAGGAAGTCCCGCAGAACGTCGTTTATAAGGCGTTGGAAGATGGCAGGTGCGTTGGTGAGCCCGAACGGCATCACGAGATACTCGAAGTGGCCGCTGGGTGTCCTAAAGGCTGTCTTCCACTCGTCTCCCTCCTGGATCCTAACGAGATGGTAGGCGCTGTGGAGGTCAAGCTTGGTGAACCAGGTCGCCCCCTGGAGGGAGTGGAAAGCAGTGTCCATGAGCGGCAGGGTGTAGCGGTTCTTAATCGTGATGTCATTTAAAGCTCTGAAGTCAATACAGGGACGTAGGGACCCATCCTTCTTACCCATGAAGAAGAAGCCCGCGCCAAGCGGGGATGAGGAGGGGCGGATGATCCCAGCGCTGAGTGACTCCTTTATGTAGGTATCCATCGCCTCGTGTTCCAGTGCAGAGAGGCTGTATAGGCGGCCAGATGGCAGGGGCGCCCCCGGGCGGATGTTAATTGCACAGTCGTAGGGTCGATGCGGCGGAAGGGACAAGGCTCTGGACTTACTGAAAGCTGCCCTCAAGTCATTGAACTCCTGCGGCACCAGAGTCAGGTCCGGGGGCTCAGAGACCGGGGCCGGCAGAGGGGCAGATGGAGCGCAGGCTGCCGACTGGAGGCAGGTGCCCATGCAGAAGGTGCTCCAGGACAGGACGCTGCTGGTTCTCCAATCCAGGACAGGGTTATGCAGCCGCAACCAGAGGTAACCCAGAATGACACGGTCCGACAAGGAGGGCAGGATGTAGAGGGTCAGATCCTCCCAGTGGTTGCCGGAGACGATGATGGGAACTGGCTTTGTGCGGTGTGTAACTGTGCCCAGAGAAGAGCGTGAGAGCGTTACCAAGTTCAGGGGGTTAGGCAGCAGTTGGCTGGGTATGCCCAAACGGGTTGCCAGGCTCTTAGAAATAAAATTCTGCTCTGCCCCAGAATCCACCAGTGCGTGAGTGGAATGCCCGGTGGAGTTGTGGCAGAAACATATGGGCAATGTACAAGAAGATAGGGGATTAGATCGGTTAGAGTCCGCGAGGCCCCCTATTGTGACTCGCGGACCTCCCCGTTTGGCTTCACCGGGCACAGCTCCACGGGATGCCGGTCATCTCCGCAGTGCATGCAGAGACCCCGTTCCCGCCGGCGTTGTCTCTCCGCTAGAGGGAGCCTAGTGTGCGCGATAGCCATGTCCTCTGGTTCATCGGCGGACTCCGGAGCTGGTAACGCCAGAGGGCGCGACTGAGCAGGACGGAGGGAAGCTCCGCGCGAGAGGCTGACAGACTTCCACTCCGCAGCCCGCTCACGCAGCCTGTTGTCCAGGCTAATCGTGAGTGAGATCAGCTCAGAGAGTCGCCCTGGGAGATCCCGACCAGCTAGTTCATCCCTCAGACCTGAATTAAGGCTACAGAGGAAAATGCTGCAGAGAGAAGCCTCTCCCCAGCCCACCTCCTCCGCAGCCACCCGGAAGTCGACCGCGTATTCCACCGTGGACCGGGCTCCCTGTTGGAGACTGAGGAGCCGGTCCGCGAGGACGCTGTCGAGTCGGGAATGATCAAAGCCTTCGAGGAAGTCCCGCACGAACCGGTCATACGAGAGGTTTGCGTAGCTGGGCTTCGCCATTACAGCGTAAGCCCAAGCTAACGCTCGCCCCTCGAGAAGGTTAGCCATGTACCCGATTCGGTTATGGTCTGAGGGAAAATCCCCGGGAACACGCAGAAACACCGACTCACACTGCAGGATAAACTCCTTCGCTCCACCGAGTTTCCCGCTGAAGTGAGCAGGAGTTGGGATAGGTGTGAGGCGGGTAGGCGCTCCCGAGCTAGGCTGGCTGGCCGTGGAAGCACCCGGAGCCGCACTGCCAAGAGGACCCAGAGGGAAAGGCCGCAGAGGGTCCAGGCGGTCCAACTGATTAGTAATTGAGGTTAGTTGGTTCAAAATCACCTGCTGCTGATGAGCTATCAAATCTACCCAAGCCTCAGCCATACTGACATATTATTCGGCCCAGGAAACACGCACGCAGGCTCAGACAGATTTGAAAGCTTTATTTTGCAGCAGTGTTTGTGTGTGGATGTGTGTATGTAGGATATGAGTGTGATGTGGGTGGAGGATGCAGTCAGGACAGAGCAGTACGCCGTACGGCCAGGCAACCTTGTAGTGGCGTGGTGGCTGGCGTGGCAAGTCCCAAGCCTGGGAGACAGCATCCTGCTGTGCGTCCGGGATGATGCAGCGAAGTGGAGGAGCAGCGTGACGAGGGGGAGTGAGTCCGCCGCCAGGGAATCCACCTGTGCACAGGGGAAGTCTAAACGGGAAAAGGTAGGCAATAATGACAGCTTACGTGTCAGACGAGTAGTCAGCAGGCCTGATGAGAAGGAAGTTGCTGAGTTGATTACGCAGGGAGACAGACGGCTCCAGGCCGCAGCTCAGGGCAGAATGGAATGAATAGCTGAGCCTAACGAGGAGCAGGTGTGCACGCAGCTGAGGTGGAAGCCCGTGAGCCTCGGGTGATGACAAACACAAACAAAAATGAATTAAGCAATTACTTGATGAGGGTTAAACAGTTAAGCAGTCACTTGTTGAGGATCCCCTTCTGTGTTTTTTTTTTTCTTTTCAGAGTTCTTTCATGCCCACTTTTTCGATCAACTCGCCAGGTGATCAACAAAAGAGTTCTTCGGTGGGCACCGCTGATGAGTCAGAGTTTGTAATGGGAATTTAAATAGAAAAAGTGTCACTGTGGAAATGGGGATAAGCCGTCTTGCTGATGGAATGGGGATTAATTATTTTGTTGCTGAGGGGTTTTGCATGGGGTAAAGTTTGCAATGCGTTAAATGCACCCAAGAGTCACGTCCTTCAACTTTCACAGCTGTTGGTGTTGCCAAGATGACTTTGTATGGTCCTTGCCAGGGAGCATTGGCCCAGTTTTCTTTTTGATGGCTTTGATAAGGATCAGATCCCCTGGTTTGGCCAAGATGGGTGCTTCCCCGTGATTCCTCCTTGGAAGAGTAGCATGGATAACATCTCTGTCAGTCAACATTTTTCACATGTAATCAGCTAAACACACTTCCTCATCACTTGGATTAAATGACCTCAGTGGTGGGAGTAGTAGGGTTTGCCATACATTATTTCAAATGGGGATAACCCCCCTTTGGTGGGAACTATCCTCATGTAAAACAAAACTAGGGGAAGGCAATATATCCAATTTTGTCCTGTTTCTGTTTCTGCCATTGTTTTTCTAAGCCTTTCCTTAAAGGTTCTATTTGTGCGCTCCACCAATCCTGCAGATTGTGGATGGTAAGCTGAATGATTTTTAGGTTAATGTTGAGTGCTGTACCTAAGTGTGATATAACCTGATTTACAAAATGTGTTCCATTATCTGAATAAATCTTTTCACGTATCCCAAATCAAGGTACAATTTCTGCTAACAGTTTTTTTTGCCACTGTAGCTGCATTTGGGTGAGTGCAAGAGAAGGATTCTGTTCATTTGGAAAACATGTCACAAATAACCAAACAGTATTTTTTGCCTTCACGCTTATTTAACTCAATGAAATCCATGCAAATGTTTTGAAATGGATAAGTAGATGCTGGAAAGGTACCTCTTTCAGACCTTAAGTTTTCTTGCGCATTGTTTTCTGCGCAAATTAGGCATTTCTTACAAAATTGAGTGGCAAACTGGCTGAACCCATAAGCAGTGAAAGATTTATTTAGCGTGGAAATCATATCCCCCTTTGATACATGGGAGACCCCATGTAGCAAAGTGGAGACTTGGTGGAACATTTGCATGGCAAAATTGGTTTGTTTTTGCTGCATTTGTAGAGATTGGAAGTGTCATCAAAATTGCTCCCCTTTTGATCCATCTGTAAATTTCAGCTTGTGGTGCTGTTTTCTGAGCCTCAGTGAGGATGTTATGTGATAGATCATCTGTCAGTGCCAAAATGGAATCTGGTGATGTGTCTTTTGTTCTAAGGCCGAGTGCAGCGGCCTTAGCTGTTTCATCTGCAAAGTGATTGCCTTTAGAAATAGGATCTGTGCCACTGGTGTGTGCTGTACATTTGGATATGGCCAATTTAGATGGGAGTTTTACGCATGTCTAGCAGTTTCAAAATGAGATCTTTGTGCTGGACTGGCCTCCCTGTTGATGTGATCATTCCCTTTTTCCTTCCACTGTTGTGCAATGTGATGGATGGCAGCAAATGCGTACTGACTAACTGTAAACACTGTGAGTGTTTTCCCTTTGCCTACTTTGCAAGCTTCAGTTAGAGCAGTGTCTCCCAACCCAGTGTCCATGCCCCCCCCCCGTGGGGAGGGGGCGCCTGAGCCCACAGCGGGGGCGTGGAGTTCTGTCTGTTTTGAGGTCATGAAGTGCGTGGGTAAAAAAAATCCATATATTTTATATGGATTTTTTGTTTTATCCACGCATTTCTAGGCAGACATGTTGTGAAGTGTATGTATTTAACTAATAAAATTTGTTGGAAAAAAGTTTTTCATTTTATTTATATTATGTGTATAACCTCTGACCTGTTCAGTCTCGCACTGTAGCTAGCGCTAAACACGAGGAATTTATTCATTGCTGTCGAATGACATCAAATAAAGAAAGAGGATGACTGAGAAACGTAAATGTGTGGAGGACCCCATGGAGTTAAAAAGGAAAAAAAGTCAATATATTGACATTTACCTGAACTATGGATTTATAGAAGCACAAGACTCTTTTCGGCCAGAATGTGTCATTTGTGGTGTAAAGCTAACTAATGACAGCATGAAGCCCAACAAACTGAGACATCATCAGGAGACTAGACACCGAGAGACCATTGGTGCAAGTCGGGATTCTTTTGAGAGGAAATGACACCTGGCGCTGTCAAGGAGACACGGGGATATCAGAAAATCCTTCCAACGGGCAGGTAGTGATTTACTCAGAGCCACTGAAACATCATTCAACTGTGTGCTGCTCATTGCAAAGGTAAAAAAGCCGCACAATATTGGTGAGCAGCTGATCAAGTCCGCATGCCTAAAAATTGTGGAGAAAATGTGTGGAGCACAAGTAGTTGATAAAGTCAAGACTGTGCCCCAAACAAGCGGATGCAGGGACCTGAATCAAACGTCCTACAATGCAAAGACACACTGGATGCTGTTGTGCGAAAACTGGAGCACAGGGTCGCTAAACCCTTCGCCACAACCCCTCGGTTTGTGTCTGTTACTCTCTGCTTTTTGTTCTTATTAAAGACAAAGATAGAAAAGAGATGGGGGGGTTTTTTACCTTCTTTTCTTTACATGTTTCAACTGTTCACTACAGTCTTCATCAGAAGTGTCATCTGATTGCTGCGAGGTGTCATTTATCAGCTGACTTTCGTAGGCAGGGCCAGCCCAGCAGAACTGTCAGATCCACTGGGCCGGCCCTGCTTTGTAACAGACACAAACGCTGGATCAAGGAGGCCATAGAAATCAGGAAGCGGGGAAAAGACAGCATGAACCGGGATGAGGGGGCATTTATGTTTTCCCACACCTGGGACTACATTCTCCAGAGACTATCGGATGGCGGAAAGTGGGGCCGGCCCAGTGGATCTGACAGTTCTGCTGAGTTGGCCCCGCCTACAAAAGTCAGCTGATAAATGACACCTCGCAGCAATTAGCTGACACTTCTGATGAAGACTGCAGTGAACAGTCGAAACATGTAAAGAAAAAGAGGTAAAAACATCTCCTTTCTATCTTTGTCTTTAACCCCTTGCACTCTGGTCAATTTCCCTAAAAACGCCAAAAAATAACATACCCAAAGTAAATCAAAAGCTGTTCTTCAACCCTTTGCAGCATCTTCATGAGTTTGGTCTCATTTAAAAGAAAACACTCTGATTTTTTTTGGCAAAACAGTCATCATCTCTCTAAGTGCTCCGGCCACTGAGTAACAGTCATCTAAACATACTGAACTTGAAGAAAATAAAGCCTCTTTTCCACTAGCCCAGCACACCTCGGTACGGCTCGATTCACTTCAGTACGGCTCGGAATGCTTCTGTCTCCATTAGCACGGTGTTTGGCATGGGTGTTGTGCTAGGGTGGGTGGGGTTATAACAGCGAGGCGGCGCCACACTCCGTGACGTAACGCACGCGACCCAAGCAAAACATTTTTTTTTCCAAAACTTTATTGAGAAGACTCAAGCAAAACATAACGCATAGCTGTACAAGGCCACTCCTCGGTCTGTGGCTTTTTTCACCGTAAACGCCAAACAGGACCGCCAGACAAGGGTACAGGCAGCGAGATGAAAACACACTGGATTATTTCTGCAGCTTCTGGGAGAGCCAAAGGCGTGAGGATACAAACTAGGTGGTATATGACGGTAAGCTAATGGTTGCTAATGCTAGTTTGCTATAAGTACGTCGTGCTACACTTTAATGTCTGCAAGTTATCGCTGTTAGGTACTAAAATATGTACGCTGTGTGTGTTTCAGATGGCTCTGTTGTGGGGAAATTACTGCTTCATTCGCTCTGGGCGTGCCTGTCACGGATGTGATCAGCCTGTCACTGATGTCAGCACAGCTTTACAAACGATCAGTGGTTATAGAGCTTAAGAATGTCTGTAGAAACATTTTATTTCCTGTACAACAAATCGCTCTGATCTGCTTGAAAATCATGGAGAGACTGTTGAGACATCATGGACTTACCTGCTTCTGCAGCAGATTCTGAGATGGTATCATAGAAAAAAATGATCAGCTGACACAACTTGATCGCCAGGTTAATATTAGCCACAAAATATATATTCAAAAAGTAAACTTTACTGAGTTATGTATAATAAGATATATTTGACAGTTATCATGCATTTTAGGCCAAAACAAACTTGATCTAGGATTAAAAGCAATTAAAATAATGCAGTCACAAGGTTACATGGAAACATGTACTGTAGAAATATATGTATATTCTCTGCATCAACAATGTACTAGATATGCATTCATGTTGTATTGCACTGGGATTTGCACTGACAATAAACCTATGAAGTTTTTGCAGATGTCTCTTTTTTTTATATGTGAAGGTTACCACCATGTGGCATAAATTAAATACTGAAAGATTGGAAAAGCTAAGAATAATCCAGCAGTTTGAGAAATCACTTTTGGTTTGGTGTAAGTCTGTCAACAGAATTATGAACCATAAAGCAGTTTGTGTTAAATCCAATTAAACCTAATCCGGGGGCTTCCAATCATGTGTCATGGGGGGCCAAGACCCTGCAGGTTCTCTCTTCTACCCAGTCTCTTCAGCAGGTGTTGTCACTGATCAGTCAGTGGAAGAAGTTCAGTGGAATCTGCTGTTGAAGACACTGGTTGGAGGTAAAGCCTACAGGGTCTTGGCCCTCCATGGCACATGATTAGACACCCCCCCCCCGCCCAAAACCATTATGATGAAGAGCAGATGCTAATATGACCCAGAATTCCTCCATATACTGGTACTGTCACTATTGAGAAACGTGTTATATGACAATTTAATCCTATCCAACTTTTTTTTTTTCCACAATATCTTTATTGAACCTTTTTTTTTTTTTAACAAACATGATACAAACAATCAAACACTAACACTAAAGTACTACAAAAAAAAAAATGCACTAAAAACACCAACAACCACCAACAAAATCAAGTCTTCAACAATGCTCCTCTGTTTAGTCTAGACAATCCAATACATAAGTATACATATTATGTTCACCAGTTTGGAATTTACAAGGTCCACACACATCATTCACCTTCTTCTTCAAGAGTTATGTTTAAATTTTTTACATAATCAATAAAAGGTCTCCATATATTCTCAAACACAATTTCCTTTGATTTCAGTATATATGTTATTCTTTCTAGTGGAAGGTTTGTTAACATCTGTCTTAACCACTGAGTCACATCTGGTCTATGAGTCTTTTTCCATAATAGTGCAATACATTTTTTGGCATTAAGCAAACTGAGGTCTATGAATGTTCTTTCACTTTTATTGAAATTATGCTTTTCTGGGTACAGACCCAACAAAACCAGTTTAGGATTCAATATGATTTGTTTTGAGATTATTTTTTCAATTGTTACCCTCACCTCTTCCCAAAACATTCTTATTAATCTACATTCCCATAAACAATGAAATAGGGTTCCTTTACTTTCCATGCATTTTGTGCATGTATCTGGTATATTTTTGTTATATCTATTTAACTCCTCCGGTGTAACATACATCCGCATTAACCATTTGAAATGTATCAATTTAAGGCGTGCATTTATTGATTTGGTTTGAGCTTCTGTACAAGCCAATTCCCATTGTTCCTCTGAAATTTCAATTTGCAGATCTTCTTTCCAGTAGTTTAATCTTTTCAGTGAATTTTCACTTGAAGATAGTGTCAATGAGTTATAAAACTCTGAAATAATACCCTTTCTTTTACTATCTTTCATCATCATTTTTTCCAAGGATGAATAAATAGGTCGAGTGAGAGCTTTATTTTGATTTGATCGAATAAAGTTTCTAAGTTGAAGATATTTAAAAAAATGTGTTCTATTGAGATTAAATTTGATCCTCAGCTCTTCAAAAGACATTATGTTGTCTGCACATGGCAAATATAAATCCTGAATCTTTTGTATCCCTTTTAAATTCCATACTTTAAATACAGCGTCCGCTCTCCCTGGTTTAAAATATTGATTACCCCATATTGGACTAAATTGTGACAATAACTGTGGTTCTTTTAAATAGTTTTTAGCTTCACACCGTATTTTGATCATATGCTTTACAAATGGATTTTTAACTTGTTTTTGTAATTTTTTTGCCGAATCTGAGTATATGAATATGGGAAGAGGTAAAGGTAAATTGTATGATTCCATTTCAGTCCAGTGAGGGAGATCATTTGATGAAAAATAATATGTCATAGACCTCAGTTGTGCCGACCAATAATACAACATAAAATTTGGACATTTCAGACCTCCACGATCAAATGGTAAATATAATAAAGACAGACGTAATCTAGCCCTCCTGTTGTTCCATATAAATTCCACTAACTTTTTTTTTATTCTTGAGAATAGATCTAAAGGTGGTGATAAGGGAATGTATTGAAATAAATAAAGTATTTTAGGTAAAATATTACTTTTAAGTATATTGATTCTCCCGATCATCGACATTGGTAGTGACATCCATCTCTGAGTTAACTCACTGATATCTGACATTAAGGCTTCATAGTTGACACTGGCGACTGATTCTAGCTTAGGCATAATTTGGATTCCTAAATATTTAAACTGATTTACAACATTGAATTGATTTACCTCAGGGGCTGGGTAATTTCTCTGGGTCTCATTTAGCATTAATATTGAAGATTTAGTTTTATTTATTTTATATCCTGATATTTCCCCAAAATTCTTTATTAAATTCAACAAGGTTGGAATTGATTTTTTTAGATTCGACATAAACAAAATTATATCATCGGCGTACAGGGAGATTTTATGTTCTGTTGGTCCAACTTTAATTCCATATATTTGTGAATGTAAACGTA
This sequence comes from Pholidichthys leucotaenia, assembly GCA_020510985.1. Classification (NCBI taxonomy): domain Eukaryota; kingdom Metazoa; phylum Chordata; class Actinopteri; order Cichliformes; family Pholidichthyidae; genus Pholidichthys; species Pholidichthys leucotaenia. Next base: position 478,863,350 of record CM035839.1, read on the forward strand.
TCGCTATCGCTAAAGGTTCAATTGCCATAGTAAACAGTAAAGGTGAGAGTGGACAGCCTTGTCGACATCCTCTATTGATTTTTATTGGTTTTGAAATATTGTTATTTGTTAGGATTTCTGCTGTAGCATTATTGTATATTATTTGAACCCATTTTATGAAATTATTTCCAAGTCCAAACCTTTGTAGGACTTCAAAAAGAAAGGGCCATTCAACTCTATCAAAGGCCTTTTCGGCGTCCAATGATAGGAGAGCTGTATCCGGTGCTTCTTTATTAAAATAAATAATATTAAATAGTCTTCTTACATTATGGAAGCCTTGTCTACCCTTTATAAAGCCATTCTGATCTCGATTAATAATATTTGGTAAAATTTCTTGTATTCGTCTTGCTAAAATTTTACAGATTATCTTAAGGTCGGCGTTTAATAGGCTTATTGGTCTCATATTTTCACATTTATTAGAGGGCTTACCTGGTTTTGGCAGCAGTATAATTAAGGCATTATTTATGTATGATGGTAAATTATTATTTTGAAATGCTTCTAAAACCATTTCCAAAAAAGGTTTTATTAATTTATTCTTAAATTTTTTATAAAGGTCAACTGGAAGACCATCTGGTCCTGCACTTTTTCCTGATTTCATATTATCAATGGCTAGCCCAACTTCTTCTTGACTAATTTTAGACTCCAAGATCTCCCTGTTTTCATTTGGAATACACGGTATAGATAGTTCGTTCAAAAACCCATTTAGTTTTGTTAAATCAGGTTCATTTTTGGTATCATATAATTTTTCATAGTAATCTCTAAAGGCTCTATTAATTTCTAAAGGATCTATAACTACCTGTCCGTTACTTATAATACTGGTAATTGGTGTTTTAATTTCCAATTGTTTAATCTGCCATGCTAATAATTTTCCTGATTTTTCACCTTGTTCATAAAAAGATTGTTTCAATCTTAGAAGACTCGAGGCAGCTCTATTCGCTGATTTTTTGTCGTATTCAGCTCTCAAAATCAGTAATTCATTCTCCAACCTTGGGTCACTTCCTGCATACACTTTTTCCTGAAGATTTTTTATTTTATGTTCCAATTTAGCTCTCTCCTCTCGAGTCTTCTTAGATTTTGATCCTGTATAACTAATAATATGCCCCCTAATAAAAGCTTTGAAAGCCTCCCACTTTACACATGCTGATGTTTGTGTAGTATTGATGTCAAAGAACTCGTCTATCTGTTTTTCTATATACTTGACAAATTCCTCATCCTGAAGCCATTTATGCTGAAATTGCCATCTACCTGATTCCTTTGTCAATTTTTTATCTACATATATTAGACAACAGGGTGCATGATCAGAGATCACGATGTTATCATAAAAGCAGTTTTGAATCTTGGACCTTAATTCTGTGGAAATCAAAAAATAATCAATACGTGAGAATGTCTTGTAGGTACTGGAATAACAAGAATAGGCTTTAACTTGTGGTTTCATTTCTCTCCATATATCTAACAATCTCAATTCTTTCATAAAATGATTAATAGTCATCCTACATCCAATGTGCGTACAATCCAGTCCTGTTGATCTATCCACACCTGGATTCAATGTACAATTAAAATCCCCTGCTATTATATGTTGCCCTGTAAGTGATGATAAGATGAGAAATAAATTAGCAAAGAACTTCTGATCATCTATATTGGGACCATATAAGTTCACAAGATTTATATTTTCTAATAGCAAAGAACCTTGAATGATTACATATCTTCCAAATTTGTCTCCAATTACATTTTTCACTTGAAAAGGAACTGATTTATGTATGAGAGTCATAACTCCCCTGGCTCGGGATGAAAATGAAGAGGTGAATACACTTCCCTGCCATCTACTCCTAATTCTTTTAACATCCTCCTCTATCAGATGAGTTTCTTGTAAAAACACAATTCTTGAACCCATGTCCTTTATTTTATTCATAACTTGTTTAAGTTTTTTTAAATTTTGTAGACCTCTGCAATTCCATGAAGTTAAATTAAGATTAACACTTTGGTCCATGATCAATAGAGAGTTTGGGATTACCTTGCAGTGTAAACATGCTCATACAGAGAAGCAAAAACATGAGTGGTTGAACATTCATCCTACAAACTACACACAAACAAATTTCCCCTTCCCACACTTGTGGCAAACCCCCCAAAATCAAAAGAAAAATTCTGTCTCCCGATATAGCCATCGACCGTTCCACACCCACGGGGAACAGCCTAAGCCACTCCTTCTTCATCCTCCCAATCACCCTAACTCTACTGCTTTTAATGACGTAACATTAACTCTCCTCTGTAGTTTTCCAACTTAACTCCAAAATTTTTAACAACTTTGTACATCATAGTTTTTTTTTGTTTGTTTGTTTTGTTTTTGTTTTGTTTTTTTTAAATATATAATACAATCTATATTTTGTAAACTTACTATTTACTTCAAGTCAGTCAGATGCCTGTGCAAATGCTTAATTATTCTACCTTATATTTTGTTCATGCTTAGCTCCCACCAGTCTCTTCTTCTTCTTTGATCTTCTTGATGAACTCCTGCGCCTCCTCTGGGGTCTTGAAGATGTGGGTTCTGCCCTCATACGTGGTCAGCAGTCTCGCAGGATAGATTACACCATGACGAATCCCAAGGTTGCGCAGCTCCTTACGTATGGGATCAAACTGCTTCCTCAATTGCTGGATTCCTGTGGCCAAATCTGGGTAGAACCGCACCTGCTGGTCCTGGTGTTTAATCTCTCCTTTTTTAGCTCGTGCAGCGTTGAAGATCTTCATCCTGTCTCTGTTGTTAAGAAACTTCATAATTAAGGTCCTCGGCGGTCCCTTATCTCTCCGTGGGCCAATGCGATGTGCTTTTTCCAGAACCACTGCTGATTGCAACTCCTCGCTGCCCAGCACCTCCGGAATCCACTTTTCCAGAAAGGAACATACGTCCCGACCTTCTGATTCCTCTGGAAGACCCACCAGCCTCAAATTATTCTGTCTCGACCGAGATTCCAAATCCAAAATATTATCTTCCATAGATTTTTTTTTTTTTTCCAAAGTGCGCACCTTTAATTGAAGACGGGTGACGTCATCTTCAGCACTAGCGAGACGGAGCTCCATCTGCGCCGTTCGTTCTACACAGTCACCCAATTCCTTTCTTATTCCTTCCAACGCTGTCATAATCCCATCAAATCTAGAGGAAAAGTCCGCTCTCATTGAACTCATGGCAGCCATCAGCGCATCTGCGCCATTCCCCGCAGAAATCGCAGCGTTGCCAGCCTCCTCCGCCATATATGGAGCCCTGTTTGCTGCGTCACAGACCTGAAAGTCCGTTAATTTGGACTGTTTCGGCGGCTCGCTTTTTCCTTTTCCTGGTTTTCCAGCCTTAGGCTTCGCCGACATATCCTCGCCCAAACGCTGGGATACGTTCTGTCCCAAATGAGAGAGTTATTTGCCGATTTTTTTTCTCCAGGAGCAGAGCAGAGCGAGACACGTCCGTCCTACGTGGCAGCCATAACCGGAAGCCCATCCTATCCAACTTTTACTTTCAAAATAAGTGTAAATATTCGCAAAAAGCACACATTATTAGAAATATGTTATATTTCAATTTAATACTATCCCACTTGTACTTACAAAAAAGTGTGAATATTCATAAAAAGCACACACATGAAAAAGGTAGCACCACAAGCAGTGGTTCATAACGGTTTTGGGCAACAGCAACACAATTGTGTATCCTTTGCCAATCTGTCTGCTGTTATTTAATGTTTAACAGTTAAGGGACGGATGATTATATGCTCCAAAACTGGAGAAACTCTCTGATAAAAAAGCTGCAACAACACAAGTCACTTTTGGTTTGAATTAACTGCCAAATGACCTAGAAATAATGAGCTGAAACTTGTTTTTATTCGTATTAAATAATGAGACAGTGGCACACTGGCCAACACCAAATTGTATTATTTTTTACATCCTAGGGCATTTTGGATGTACTGAATAAAAAAAATTCATGTTTTTCACCTTCAGGTCAACGTTTGGAACAACAGTATTAGTATTTTCCGTTTAGATGATGCTACACTCCTTCTAAAGTATTGTAATTCTCTGAATTTGGAATGCCGATAGAACATTCAATTTACATATACTTACTTTTTTACCTACTTTGACTTGTAAGCTTGATCAGTCTCTCCTGCTGCATTTTAAAGTCCAACTGTGCAACTTCTTATAAGTTAACATAAAAAATTTACCCAAAGTTTAGAACTGGATCATGTGGGGCTAATTTTTTATGATATTTCAATAAAAAGAACAGAAAGCTTACAAAAACATTTGTTTTTTGGTCTAGTTAAAAATTACATTACCTTTACAATGGTTGACCCCTGACAGGATGATCAGCATCATTTTCATCAGACTAGGCAATGGAATTTCTATGTAATTATACTGTTTTATAATTCAGTGTTATAACAGACAAACCACACTTTCCAAAACAATTCCATTTTTTTATATACAAAATATTAAAATAAAAAAAAAACTTTGCAACACAACATGAAGGTTAATTGACATTTTATACACGCCGACCACTGAGTGCCTCTACACCAGCTTCCCAAACTGGGTCAGGAAGGCTCGGTTGAATGAAGCCGTCTCTGCCAGCTCCTGCCTTCTCAAGGCAACATCCTGCTCCATGGATACCCTCGCGTTTTCTGCAACCTCATTTAAATGTTGCAAATATTTATCATTGAATAGATTTTGCGCCTGGTGGCGGGACAGATTCACATTAATCTGGGCGTGCTGGCGCGGCGGACGTGTGGGATGATTCTACAAGGAAAATGCACACAATAAAATACAGCACGAAAGTGCAAGATATACAGAAAAGACAATAGTTTTTAACAAGATTACATAAGCTTATTTCAGCGTATTGTTCACATGAATAATTAAAAGAAAAGCGTGAGTCCGCAGTGTGCTGCAATAAAGCAGAGCGATCATCATCCACAAATGAACAGCTTTTTTATTGCATAAATAAACTGAGCGTCTTACCTAATATATTCGCGAAAAAACGCTCAATTAAAAAAAATTAAAACTCACCGTTAAAGGGCTCCGATGTCGAGACCTCCCGGTATATTTTTTCATTCCGGGTGGCTCCGTCTAACTCGCGCTGGATGCGTTCGTCTGACAATGCAGTGAGCAGACACTGCAGCTCCTTATTGGTCCATGGAACACCCTTATTACGCGAAGCCATTTTTGATAGAGAATAAATGAAAATAGCACAGCAATACACTGAAAACTAGAAAAGCACTTGGAGAGCGCAGACCTCCGCCAAGCGGCACAGTTCCCCCCATACAGTGTTTGTGTGTACGTTTTCAGATTCCCTGAGCATGAAAAGATATGAGTAGCAATTGGATTCACAATGATTATTTGTTTATTTGACATGGACAGTGCAATAAACAGACAATTAATGAATGACAATCAATGTGATAGTGATAGGATTAGTGGGTCAGTAGTGTAAAACGGGGCTATAAGGGACGGCGGGTTAATAAGGGACACTTTTATGGGAAATGTTTTAAATGTAATTCTGCTTTTTTTATTTTGAGCAGGACGCTGAGTTGTGTTGTTATTGTCCAATATCCATGAATCCTTCATCAAATCTAGGCGGAAGCAAAATTAAAAAAGCAGAATTACATTTAGAAAAGTGTCCCATATTACCCCGCCGTCCCTTATAGCCCCGTTTTACGGTAGTAAAAGCATTGCCTCCTTGGCGGAGGTAATAAACTGAAGTGTTGGTGTGTCCATCTCCTCCACTGACGGATGCAGATTGGTTAGACAGGTTGCCGTGGGTTTTATATTATATTGGGGTTGCGCGCCGTGGCAAAACAGAATTTAGAGTCTTCCCCGGCAGAGAGGTCGTTTTTACGCAGCGCCTATAGCTGGGCGGGGAATTTGTGGCAAATAATCGGGCGGCGGACAGGTGGCCGTGTCAGGTTTTGCAGCGTGGCGCAAAAACAGCCACACTGGCGTGCCCAGGGCAGCAGTGTTTTCCGTGTGCTTTTGTGCCTAAAACATTGAAGAAGGCGGAGTTTGTGTTGGTCAGACACGACGACCAGCGCAATGTGCGCAGCGCCTATGGCTGGCACAGGCACGCTGGCGGGCCCAGGCCAGCAGTGTTTTCCGCATGCTTTTGTGGCTAAAACGTTGAAGAAGGCGGAGTTTGTGTTGGTCAGACACGACGCCCAGCGGCCTCCATTGCGCCTGCGCACATGTTGAAAATGGTCGTATGTCACAGTGTGGAAAAATGCTTTAAAAAATTCCCGTATGCAGACGGTGATGCGGATCATCCCCAAAATTTAATCAGTTCTTCCTTGTACCATTTCCAACAACGCCTGAAAGTTTCATTGAAATCCGTCCAAAAGTTTTTGAGTTATCTTGCTAACCAACAGACAAACAGACAGACAGACAAACAGACAAACACACAGACAAACCCCGGCAAAAACATTACCTCCTCCTGGCCTTTCGGCCTGGCGGAGGTAATAAACCGCCAACAGTGGTTGCGCGCTGAGTAATGGCGGTCGTGAAGATTCTTTTTTTTTTTTTTCCAAAACTTTATTGAGAAGGTCGTGAAGATTTGGCAGAAGAGGAGGAGGAGAGGGGCGGTTACAACCTGACCAATCAGCGCCGGTTACGACCTGACCAATCAGCGGCGACCAGTCTGTTAACGTCACAACACGGCCCAGCTCAGCACTGCTGTACCCTGCCCTGGAGCGGGGCTGAGAATCGCGGCTGTTAAACCGTGTTGGGGCTAGTGGAAAAGCGTACAAAGTGTGCTGAGCCGTCCCGTGTCGCGCTAAAGCGTGCTAGTGGAAAAGGGCCATAAATTTCACCTGGGTGTTTTTTTGGATACAAATGCTTGCAAATAACACACAGCTGTCAGATCCGGGCTGGAAAATGCAACAGAAATGTAGAACCAAGTGTTATCCAGCTGAGGTCAAAATTTTGTAACAATACCACAAAAAATGAATATATTACACAACTTTTTTCACAGGTTGTTCCCAGGCGTTTTTGAACTGTGCCAAATTGTGCCAAATGGCACAGTTTGGAAAAACGTCTGTAACTTTTGAATGATTCAATATAGAAGCTTCATCTTGGGCTCTAATGAAAGGTGACACTCAGGGCTGTGTGTGTGGCGGGGGGGTTGTTTATTCATTCATGAATGAATGAATGAACAAACAAGCCCCCACACACAAAGAAGCATGCCACGTAAAAAATGTGTGGCTTTTTTTACAAGAAAAAATAACCTACAGTGCACTAAAAAATATACTAAAATATTTGTAATGTAGAAGACAACAACTCCCACCCCCCCACCCACCCCCGCTACAGAGGACGGACATCACCCGGTGCGCCGTGGTCATGGTGCGCCGCGGTCTACTACGCACAGTTGTAATTTACCGATCGGTCAAAAGTCATTTGGATTACAGTTTTCAGGGATAAAGAATAATTTAGCTTATAACACTTACCTGTCCACAACAGCAGTGTCGCTGGCGAACTTCTCTTCCTCATTGTCAGACGAACAAGACGCTGGTCCGCTTGTTACGGACTCGTGGTTCTGGTCACGCGACCCGGTCAAACCATAATTCCATTATTGCGGTTTTGCGCTTCCATGATTGCAGTTTTGGCGAACGATTTTTCAAAACAAATAAGAACAGTAGTAAGAAAAAAAGACTGGCGAACGTGTGTGTGTCACCCAGCAGCTAAAACAAAACAGATTTTATGCAAGGGAGGCACGCTTTCGAACTACTGTGCTTCAATTGGCTGGCTGTATTCGCAGCCATTGGTAGGCGGGTCCTTCTTGCTAGGTTTTCAGTCATTGGCTCTTCAAGGTTTCAGAAACCCAATTCAAGGCTCTTATTAGTCGAATGAGAGGTCAGTCACATCTAAACCAATCAAAGCACTCCTTTGGCTTTCTGTTCGCGGCTGTGTCTGTAGTGGAAGAACGGAAATGCAGCTTTTTTTTTTTTTCAGTGCCTCCTAGGACGCACAGTAGGAGGCACTCGTGCACCCTAGGACGCAGAGACGTGTCCATCTGCGGTACAGCGAAGTGCAACAGGTTAATAAGAACAAAAAGCAAAAAATCTTCAATCTGATTCATTGTCAAAAAAATATTTCCAGGAAAATGGAGACAAAAAGTTTTGGATGGTCAAAGGACATACTGTCACTCCTACACTGGCCAAACACGCAATCAAGAGGGTCATTCTTCCTTTTGGTACTACGTACCTGTCTGAGGCAGCTTTCAGTGCCCTTCTAACTATAAAAACAAAAGTAAGGAACAGGCTGGATGTCCACCAGGACTTTAGACTGGCTATCACCACTATCACTCCAAACATCCCATCCCTGGTCAGAGACATGCAAGCTCAAGGTACACATTAATATTCTTTTTTGAATTAACAGACTGGAGAGAGTAAAAAGCAAAGAATCATTAAATTATTTTTTGCAATGTTAATTGCTGGGTAGTTTTATGAAAAAGAGCAGTCAAGGATATTTGTTCTTTGTGCATGACGGGTGTTTTTAGGCCTACTGCCATTAGGCCCACACTGACTGACTTTTTGGCCTTTACTGATTTATGCTGTCATGTGTGTGTATACCCACTATTTTGGTTGTTAGAAATTTTTGCTTTCACAAGGGACATGTTGTTGTTAACATTTCTCTTTCACACCTCTGGCAAAGATGAAAACTTCATGTTACTGACAATGAACAAGGAAGACTCAGGACTGCCTTCTGGTGTCAAAAAGGTCATGTTTAAAAGTAATGCTCTCTTAAAACAAAGGGACAAATATTTTAATACCATTGCAGTCATTTGCCACATTTATTTTTTTGTCTGTGTGTGATACACGTTCATATAATTCAATTTAGTTTAAGTATGAAAGAAAACAAACCTACATTTCAAAACAAATGGAATAGGTTAAGCACAAAACTGGTTATTTTTTTCCAAAATAAATGTTCTAAAATGACTTACTTCATCTGGCATGATCGTGTGGGCAAGGGGGGGCCTGGCACTTCTGTGACACAGGCAGGAGGGGCTCCTGGGAAAAAGGTTGGGAACCACTGAGTTAGAGCAATTAACTCAGCTGCCTGTGCAGAGTAATGTGATGGGAGTTTTTGTGCTTTTAACCCTTTAAGGTTCTGCACAACTGTTTGGTCGACCACACTTTGAGTCACAATATCTCATTGAATAATGCATTGAGCTTAACTCAACCTGAATGAGCCATCTCTGCCACTTGGTTTAGTTGCGCTATGCTAAAAAAATCCTCTAGTTGGCACTGCGTGTTTGAGCAGTCCCTAACCCTAACCCATGAGCAAATTCTACTCATTTGTTGAAGAAAATTAGCAATTTATTTGACTTGTTCTCAATGTTTTTTGTATGCATTTAAAGGTATATAATACTTTTACTATGAACGGACCTCTCAACCGTTTGGTAGAGGCCTATATCTAAAAAACTGTGGGGTCTGATTTCGGAAAAACAGTTGATTGTTGTTATTGCTATCCTAAGTGAGTAAAAAATGCAAAGAAAAAATTTTTCCATTGCTTTTTTCTTGGTGCAGACCTTAAAGGGTTAAAACAGTGTCATGGGTGACAACTGCAAAACCAGATAAATTTGTGCCAGTTCAGTCATGTTTGGAGGAACCGTCAACAAACACTGTGAGATCAGACTCCTCCAAAGGTGTGTCCTGTAAATCAGAATCAGAATCAGAATCAGATTTATTGCCATTGTTCATGTAGTACACAAACTAGGAATTTGTCTCGGTGCAATGCTGCAACATTAAACAGGAGTAGCACTAAAGATAAAAATAAAAAACTATGCATGCAATAAAATGTAGAATATGAGTAATACTAATCTATCCATCCATCCATCCATCCATCTTCTACCGCTTTTCCGGAGGTCCGGGTCGCGGAGGCAGCAGTTCAAGCAGAGAAGCCCAGACTTCCCTCTCCCCAGCCACCTGCTCCAGCTCTTCAGAGGGGATACCAAGGCGTTCCCAGACTAGCTGGGAGACATAGTCTCTCCACCGAGTCCTGGGTCTGCCCCGGGGTCTCCTCCCAGTGGGACGTGCCTGAAACACCTCAAGTGGGAGGCGTCCAGGAGGCATCCTAATCAGATGCCCATACCACCTCAACTGACTCCTTTCAATGTGGAGGAGCAGCGGTTCTACTCTGAGCCTCTCCCGGATGACTGAGCTCCTCACCCTATCTCTGAGGGTGAGTCCAGCAATCCTACGGAGAAAGCTCATTTCAGCCGCTTGTATACGCGATCTCGTTCTTTCGGTCATTACCCAAAGCTCGTGACCATAGGTGAGAGTAGGAACGTAGATTGACTGGTAAATCGACAGCTTTGCCTTAGAACTAAGCTCCCTCTTCACCACAACAGACCGGTACAACGTCCGCATCACTGCAGATGCTGCTCCAATCCGTCTGTCGATCTCTCGCTCCATTTTCCCCTCACTCGTGAACAAGACCCCAAGATACTTAAACTCCTCCACTTGGGGCAGGAGCCTGTCCCCAACCCGGAGAGGACAATCCACCTTTTTCCGGCTGAGGACCATGGACTCGGACTTGGAGGTGCTGATTCTCATCCCAGCCGCTTCACACTCAGCGGCAAACCGTCCCAGCAAGAGCTGTAGGTCATTGCTGGATGAAGCCAACAGGACAACATCATCTGCAAACAACAGAGATGAGATCCTGTGGTCACCAAGCATGACACCCTCCATTCCCTGGCTGCGCCTAGAAATCCTGTCCATAAAAATTATGAACAGGACCGGTGACAAAGGGCAGCCCTGGCGGAGTCCAACTCTCACTGGGAATGACTCCGACCGAGTGTTGGCAATGCGAACTAAACTCTCACAACGGTCGTACAGAGACCGAATAGCTCGTAACAACAAGCCCGATACCCCATACTCCCGAAGCACCCCCCACAAAAATCCACGAGGGACGCGGTCAAATGCCTTCTCCAAGTCCACAAAACACATGTAAACTGGTTGGGCAAACTCCCACGAACCCTCAAGAATTCTCGAGAGGGTAAAGAGCTGGTCCGATGTGCCACGGCCAGGACGAAAACCACATTGCTCCTCCTGAATCCGAGGTTCGACCAACGGCCGGACTCTCCTCTCCAGTACCTTGGCATAGACCTTCCCAGGGAGGCTGAGGAGTGTGATCCCTCTAAAGTTGGAGCACACCCTCCGGTCCCCTTTTTTGAAGAGAGGAACCACCACCCCGGTTTGCCATGCCAAAGGCACTGCCCCCGACCTCCACGCAATGTTGCAGAGGCGTGTCAACCATGACAACCCAACAACATCCAGGGCCTTGAGGTACTCGGGGCGAATCTCGTCCACCCCCGGGGCCCGGCCACCAAGGAGATTTTTAACCACCTTGGCGACCTCAGCCCCTGTGATAGGCGAGTCATCCCCCTCGTCCCCAAACCCTGCTTCCTCTGTGGAAGGCGTATCAGTGGGATTGAGGAGATCCTCGAAGTATTCCTTCCACCGCCCGACGATATCCCCAGTTGATACTAATCTATGCAATTTTTAAATATATTAACAAGCAGCAGATATTGTGGAGTTCCACATAGTGCAGTCGGTAGAGCAAAAAGAAAACAGTGATAATTGTAAATATCCCAGGCAAAGCCGTGCGCATGCCTCTCCTGCGAAGCCGCACGAGGGCGCCCGCTCGTCTTCCCCTCTTTCGCCGTCTCACTTTTTGGGCTAAAAAGTGAACCAGATCGGCGGCAGGAGCCAAAAAAAACTGGGAGTAGGTCCGTGGGAGTGAAAGTCCTGATATTTAGTAGCTCTTCACGGGTGTAAGAGCAGGCAGACACACAATTGACGAACAAAAACATACAAAGAAAAGCGCAGCGAAGCACCATGGCGACCACTGTGGGCGCCATCTTGGATCATCTCAGGACGTGGTAAGGTTTCACTCTCAATTTCTGCCAATCATGAGGGTCACCTTCTGTTGATATTGGCAAAAATCTAGCTGGATTTGTTACCGTGCAACATTCAATGGTCAAATGAGGCTGTGACAATAGCACCGTCATGCATGCAAGGTGTCTGGATGGTGAAAGGACTGATATTTTACTTTGTGACAAAATGACTGGTACTGCATGTGTGACCTTCAAGGTCAAGGGATGAATAAAAACAAGCCCTGCTGAGGCCTGTGTGGCATCAGCTCTCCTCAGGCCAATTCAGGAGATAACTCTTCATCTTAAAGGAACTCTCAGTTCTGGTCAAGAATTGCTGTTTTTCTTCATCATCAGAACCCCGTGGAAACAATTTCCCCTTTGTAGAGAAATCTGATAAAAATTGTTTTTTAAAGGATTAGTATGCATCATAAAATTCTCTCGAGCTTCCCCCCAAGTAAATAAGAAGCGTTCGTAACAGGAACTGATACTCTTAAAAAGTCATAAACTCCCAAATTTCACTCCTTAACCCATCAGGTTATGCTGATAAACTCTTGGAGCCTTTCCAGAATGTCCATAAAACTCAGAAACTGTCTCCCTTTGGCATACCAGATCCTGGGGGGATGCATGTTCAGGTCACCTAAAAATTATCTACAGCTCAACAGTACCTCCTGGTGGACATCTACGGAATATGTTTATTACAATCTGGACTGTTACTTATGACTGAACATTAATTTTTGTCAAGCTCTCATTCCTCAGGATAACTCTGGATACTGTGAAGATAATTGCCCTTGTGATGGACAATAATGGTTTGCAATAATTCCTTAATTCTTGATTTAAATGTGATGGCATGTCTTAGGAATGTTCGTTTTTTTCATGAATGTCATCCAAATGAATGTTAAACTTATTAATAACAGTACAAATGCATAGTCACTGAATATTAACCTTGAGTCGCTTAATTTAGTTAGATTTTATATTAAGCATATAAAATAAATTTCATAGGAAATGTATGATTGTCTTCTGAAACTGGTAAGTCTTTGTCTGTATCAGCCAACCACAAGCTGCCCCGGTTAGATGATGCCCTTCCTTTCATCCTATTGGTCGGCTACAGACAAGGAACTGCTTGTTGATTGGCTCTGGCAGCAAGACAGACCAACTATCGGTCTTGCTGCCAGTCATACTTTTATGATATCAGAAGCACGACCCTTTAAAAATAGAGAGGGAGCTGCCCTAGGTAGTGTTCTGAGTGTTCTGTGAGTTCTATTCAATTCAATTCAACTTTATTTATATAGCGCCATTTCACAACAACAGTCATCTCATAGCACTATCAACTGTAGGGGGGACCCCCACAGTTGCAGAAAGACCCCAGCAATCAGGCGATCCCCTGTGAGCAAGCACTTGGCGACGGTGGAGAGGAAAAACTCCCTTTTAACAGGAAGAAACCTCCAGCAGAACCAGGCTCAGGGAGGGGCAGTCATCTGCTGCGACTGGCTGGGGGGTGAGGGGATAGAGAAGAAGAAAAGAACAGACATGTAGAGAGCAAACAGCACGATGGGGACTCAATCTATGGGAGAGAACAAACAAATGTTAATGACCAGCAAAAAAAAAATATTTCATAGAGAGTGAGGAAAGGAGTGAGGCCCAGTGCATTACTGGAGGTCCCCCGGCTGACTAAACCTATTAGCAGCATAACTAAGGGAGGGTTCAGAAACACATGATCCCTCCCTAATTGTAGGCTAGATCAAAAAGGTAGGTTTTAGCCCTATTCTTAAAAACAGAGATCGAGTCTGACTCCCGAATCCAGATTGGCAGCTGATTCCACAGGAGAGGAGCTTGATAACTGAAGGCTCTGCCTCCCATTGTACTTTTGGAGATTCTAGGTATTACAAGTAATCCTGCATTTTGAGAGCGTAGTGCTCTGTTAGGATAATACGGTAGTATCAGATCTTTTAAATAAAAAGGAGCCTGATTGTTTAGAGCTTTGTAAGTGAGAAGAAGGATTTTAAACTTAATTCTAAACTCTATGGGAAGCCAATGAAGGGAGGCCAGAACCGGAGAGATATGATCTCTCTTTCTAGTACCTGTTAAAACTCTTGCTGCAGCATTTTGGATCAGCTGAAGACTTTTTAAAGATGTTTTAGGACAGCCTGATAATAAAGAATTACAATAATCTAATCTCGAGCTAACAAAAGCGTGGATCAGCTTCTCAGCATCACTCTGAGACAAGATGCTCCTAATCTTGGCAATATTACGCAAATGATAGAAGGCAGTCTTAGAAACAAATTTAATATGTGAATTGAAGGACAAATCCTGATCAAAAATAACTCCAAGGTTCCTCACAGAGCTATTAAGAGAAAGAGTAACTGCGTCCAAACTGAAAGTTTGATTTGGAAAGGAATTTCTAAGGTTTTTTGGACCAACAAGAATGACTTCAGTCTTATCTGAATTTAATAGCAGGAAATTACAAGTCATCCAAGCTTTGATTTCCTTAAGACAGGCTTCTAACTTGGCTAATTGATTAGTATCATCTGGCTTCATTGACAGGTATAATTGTGTGTCATCTGCATAACAATGAAAATGTATACAGTGCTTTCTAATAATGTTGCCTGTTGAAGCATGTTGAAGCATATATAAACTAAAAAGAGTAGGGCCTAGCACAGATCCCTGTGGAACTCCATGACTAAGCTTTGAGCTGAAAGAAAACTCATCATTTACATGAACAAACTGGAACCTATCAGATAAATAAGATCTAAACCACTGCAACGAAGTTCCATTAAGTCCAACATAGTGTTCTAATCTATCAAGTAGAATATTATGATCAATAGTATCAAAAGCTGCACTAAGATCTAAAAGGACAAGTACAGAAACTAGTCCATTATCAGATGCAATGAGGAGGTCATTAGTGACCTTCGCTAAGGCTGTTTCAGTACTATGATGGATTCTAAACCCAGATTGAAACTCTTCAAGTAAACCATTTCCCTGCAGGTGGTCAAATAATTGCGTAGCAACAACTCTTTCTAAGATTTTTGAAATGAAAGGGAGATTAGAGATTGGTCTATAGTTAGCTAAAGCTCCTGGATCTAGCGTTGGCTTTTTGAGTAAGGGTTTAATTACAGCCGTTTTAAAAGCCTGCGGTACATGGCCTAAAGTTAATGAAGAATTGATTATATGAAGAATAAAGCTACCAATAAGTGGGAAGACTTCTTTAAATAACCTGGTAGGAATAGGATCTAAAAGACAAGTTGAAGGTTTGGATGAGGAAACTACTTTGTCTAACTCACAAAGGTCGATTGGAGTAAACTCATCAAGACAGACATCAATAGAAGGAGTTGTAGTAGTTACAGTATTTAAGTTAACTGTGGGAAGAATCTGATTGATTTTATCTCTGATGGATGAAATTTTATTATTGAAAAAGTTCATAAAGTCCTGACTAGTAAGCTCTAAGGGGATGCTAGGATTGACAGAGTCCTGACTCTTTGTCAACCTGGCTACAGTACTGAAAAGAAACCTGGGATTATTCTTGTTCTCTTCTATTAATGCAGAGTAATAACTCGTTCTAGCTTTTCTAAGAGATTTTTTATA
This sequence comes from Pholidichthys leucotaenia, assembly GCA_020510985.1. Taxonomy (NCBI): domain Eukaryota; kingdom Metazoa; phylum Chordata; class Actinopteri; order Cichliformes; family Pholidichthyidae; genus Pholidichthys; species Pholidichthys leucotaenia. The sequence goes on from CM035839.1 coordinate 478,878,846, forward strand.
AATTAAAAGATGATTTCTCCAAGCTAAATAGATTTCATCTAAAGTAGTAGAGCGCCATTTTCTTTCTAATTGACGAGTCTTCTGTTTTAAGCTATGAGTTTCTGTGTTGAACCAAGGAGTTAAAAATCTCTGATTAGACTTTTTCTTTTTTAAGGGGGCCACCAAGTCTAGAGCCTGATGCAGAGAAGCTGAAACACTATCCACCATGTTATCAATTACAGAAGGAGCAAGCTGTCTATAGCTTATTTCCGTTGTGTTGACACATGGCATAGAGGAAACAATCTGCATAAATTTGGAAACAGCATCATCTGAGAGGCATCTACTGTGATAATATTTTTCTTTAGGAGCCAAATAGTCAGAAATAGTAAAATCAAAGGTTAACAGACAATGGTCTGACAGTACAGGGTTATGAGGAGACACTACAAGATTTTCTATTTCTATGCCATATGTCAGAACAAGGTCCAATGTATGGTGGAGGTAATGAGTAGAATTTCCTACTTTCTGAGAAAACCCAATCGAGTCTAATATTGAATTAAAAGCCACATTAAGGCAGTCACTATCTACATCCACATGTATATTAAAGTCCCCTACTATAATTATTCTATCAGATTTCAACACTAAATCAGCTAAGAAATCAGCAAATTCGGATAAAAATTCTGAATAGGTTGATGGGGGACGATAAACAATGGCAAATAAAATTGGGTTTAACCTGAAATTGCTAAAGTGCCCAATACTGAGGACCAGGCCCTCAAAGGAATTATAACATGTTTTTTGCTTTACATTAACTAGTAATTTGGAATGGTAAATTGTTGCTACTCCTCCTCCACGACCAGAACTTCTGGGATTTTGACAGTTTAAATAACCAGAGGGGGTTGATTCATTTAAACCAACATAATCCTCTTGTCCTAACCAAGTCTCTGTAAGGGAAATTAAATCAATCTGATGATCAATTAACAGATCATGGACTAACAGAGACTTGGGAGTTAGAGACCTAATATTTAACAAACCACATTTAATTTTTAAATTATGAGGAGGAACAGAGGCCAAATCATTCAATTTAGAGGCTTTATGTTTAATTTGAGTTTTACCAATATTTTGCTTTATCACTTTGGGATGCTTATACATTATATTTTTATTCACTTTGGAGGGAGCAGACAACGATTCTCTGATGGGGAAGACAGGGGCTAAGTTGAGGGGTGGCGGATGAAGAGGAGCTGCAGAGAGGTGTGTAAGACTGAGACTTACACACCTCAGTTCTGCAGTCTAGTCAGTTCTGTAAGTTGTTTTTTTCTTTGCGTATGTCTGAACCTTGTCAAGTCCTGTGCCAGTTTTCTTAAAATTGTCTTTTTGTTAAGCTTTTGCCTGTTTTTCTGGTAACTGAGGAGAAACCATCTCTTTTTAAGGGAGCTCACCTTCTCTGTGGAAGTCAGACTTCCAAAAAGCCTTTTCTCCATTGCCTCAGAAGCCATGCTTATTCTATTTAAACGTTTTTCCTGGACTTTTTGACTTTTCCTGCCATTGAAGTGGACTTTTAATTTTGGACCTTTAATCTTTCCCTGCTTCACCCACGTATTACAACGTCAAGACGCCAGGAGTTGGTGGGTGAAGCTGCCTAAATGCACTTTTCCTCCAGCCATTAGCTGTCCCGTGGGCCGTGGACATCCTAAATTGTCGGACTGGTTGCCAAAAGATGTCACGTCTGCTCCTGAAGCCCCCGTTCATCCTGCTGCTGGCTACGCACCGCGTGGTCCGGGGAGCCCCAGCCGAGTCTGTGCTTCTCACAGCTGTGAACGACCTGAAAAGATGACTGGCCGTCGCTTTCCCCGTTTTGCCACCTTACTGGCTTTGTGATTGCCGCTGGAAATCGGCTGACACAGCTGTGTTCGTAAGTGAGACTCCCACTTTCCTATCTGCTGGGTTTAAATGAGATGTCCCAAATCCATCCATCCATCCATCCATCTTCTACCGCTTTTCCGGAGGTCCGGATCGCGGAGGCAGCAGTTCAAGCAGAAAAGCTCAGACTTCCCTCTCCCCCGCCACCTGCTCCAGCTCTTCAGAGAGGATACCAAGGTGTTCCCAGACCAGCTGGAAGACATAGTCTCTCCACTGAGTCCTGAGTCTGCCCCGGGGTCTCCTCCCAGTGGGACGTGCCTGAAACACCTCAAGTGGGAAGCGTCCAGGAGACATCCTAATCAGATGCCCATACCACCTCAACTGACTCCTTTCAATGTGGAGGAGCAGCGGTTCTACTCTGAGCCTCTCCTGGATGACTGAGCTCCTCACCCTATCTCTGAGGGTGAGTCCAGCAATCCTACGAAGAAAGCTCATTTCAGCTGCTTGTATCCGCAATCTCGTTCTTTCGGTCATTACCCAAAGCTCGTGACCATAGGTGAGAGTAGGAACATAGATTGACTGGTAAATCGACAGCTTTGCCTTAGAACTTTTTTTGATTGATCGTCACTTCCTTGTGGTAACGTATCGTCACTTCCTGTTTTGCTGTCTGTCTGTGTGGTTTGCTCTCCTCACTCTCCTGAGCTTTTGGGTTAGCCACTAGCGATGGCTACTAGCTCTCCTTCCTCTCCTCCTCTGGTGTGCTCTCTCTGTCAGATGTTTAGCTACACCTCTGCCTCTTTTAGTGATAACGGTTAATGTAATAAATGTTGTCTTTTTGAGGCGCTCGAGGCGAGGTTGTCTGATTTGGAATCCCGGCTCCGCTGCATTGAAACACCGTCTGCGCCAGTTACTCTTGACGGACGCCCCTTAGCTGCAGCGGAGCTAGCTAGCATAGCTAACCCCGTTAGCGGTCCTCCGGCTCTCCTCAGCAGCGAGGAGACTGGGTGGGTGACGGTGAGAAGGAAGCCTAGTCGCAAAGCCCTGGTACACCTCCAACCTGTTCATATTTCTAATCGTTTTTCCCCGCTCAGCGACACACCCACTGAGGAAAAAACTCTGATCACTGGCGACTCTGTAGTCAGAAACGTGAACCTAGAGACTCCAGCGGCCATAGTCAAATGCATTCCTGGGGCCAGAGCAGGCGACATCGAGTCAAATTTGAAAATGCTGGCTAAAAGTAACTGTAAATACTCCACAATTGTTATTCACACTGGCATTAATGACATCCGTCTCCGGCAGTCGGAAGTCACGAAACTTAATGTAGAATAGGTGTGTGACTTTGCAAAAACGATGTCTGCCACTGTAGTATTCTCTGGGCCCCTCCCCAATCTGACCAGTGATGACATGTTTAGCCGCTCGTCATCCTTGAACCGCTGGCTGTCTGTGTGGTGTCCTGCAAATAACGTGGTGTGGGACACATATGTGGGTTTCATATGCTTCACATGTATATTACTGTATGCTTACTGTATGCTTCACGTCTCAGATGAACAAAAGGACTGAGCCTCCTAGGAGATATCAGGAGGATGTGAAATGTGGCCTTTTGTATGCAAAGAGATGGCCTTGGGGGATTTCCTGGCCGCCAGTGACTTTAGGTGGAGGTGAGAAGACCTGGAAGAAGACGCATTGTGACTTGGGATTAAATACAATGTGACTGTGTGCTTTGATGTCCTGGGGTATAAAGGGACGAATGTCTGGGGGGTTCTTTCTCTTTCTGTTTTTGATGATGTTGGAGAATGTGAATAAACCTGACTCGTGAGATAAACTCAGCCTCGTCATTTCCACATTCTCCACACTGGTGACCCTAAGACGTATCATGAGTGAAAGAAATTCTCCCAAGCCAGACTCATCAGGAGCCAGCCAAACGAATGCAGCCACAGTTCAGCTACCGGACTTCTGGCAGAGCAATCCGCACTCCTGGTTTAACGCGGTCGAGGTGCAGTTCAACCTCCGGAGGATTTCGGTAGACGCCACAAAGTTCTACCATGTAGTTGCAAAACTGGACAACCACACAGCCCAGCATGTGGAGAGCCTGATCAACCAGCCGCCGGACAGCGACAAGTACGACGCGTTGAAGGCTGCACTCATCCGGTACTTCACCCCCTCGGTGGAGGAGCGAGCAGAGGGGCTCCTGGCGCTGACTGAATTTGAAAGCAACAGGCCTGCGGACCTGATGGAGAAGCTGTTGAGGTTGAAAGACTCTGATGATGATCACTTCATCTTCACCCACCTTTTCCTCAGGACCCTACCGTCAGCGGTGAGAGTGACCCTGGCCAGTTCGCTACTGTTGGCCCGACGAGACTACCGCGAACTGGGCCAGGAGGCGCAACGACTCGTCAACGCCACCAAATGGCACGTGGCCACGGCCGCAGCAGCGGCGCTCGGCGCAACGTCCGGAGGTGGCAGGGGGCCAGAGGCAGCAGTACCAGACTCACCAACGACGGCGGCGGCAGGGGCCAAGAAACACGGAGCAGATGATGTCCTTTGTTTCTACCATCACTGCTTCGCAGAGAGGGCACACGACTGTATACCACCGTGCCATTTCAAGTGCTCGGGAAACGCCAAGACCGGGGGTCGGTAGCAGCTGCGGCCCTCGAGGAGGAGAACAAGCTGCTCTACTTGAGGGATGCGCGCTCGGGGAGGCATTTCCTCTTGGACACAGGCTCCCAGCTGAGTTTCATCACACCTTCCTCCGCTGACCGGCTGGCACCTTCCAGTGGTCCCGGGGTGTCAGCAGCGAACGGCTCAGCGATTAAGACCTTTGGTGAGAGGACTCTGCTTCTGTCCCTACACGGCCGTACATTTGAGTGGACTTTCGTCATAGCTGCAGTCAATTTCAATATGTTAGGGGCTGATTTTCTGTGCTCACATGGTTTGTTGGTTGATCTTGCTAACAGGCGCCTGGTTAATGCACTCTCTTTTTATTCTATTCCCTGTACAGCTCGAGTGGCCCCGCCAACAGCACAAGCCAATGTCACAGCTGCAAGTGGTAAGTTCCACACACTGCTCACTCAGTTCCCAGCAATCACGGTCCCAACATTTTCGGCGACCATGGCTAAACACGGGGTGGAACATTTTATTACTACCACCGGACCGCCCGTTTTTGCAAAAGCTCTGTGCTTGGATTCAGCTAAACTGACCATAGCGCGCGAGGAGTTCGCCAACCTGGAAAAGTTGGGCATCATCAGGCGTTCGAAAAGCCCATGGGCTTCACCGCTTCACATGGTCCCGAAAGCTGATGGCTCGTGGCGACCTTGCGGAGATTTCCGCAGGTTGAACAACGCTACAGCGCATGACCGCTACCCAATTCCGCATATCCAAGATTTTTCAGTTCATTTGGCGGGGCCGCGTGTTTTTTCTAAGATAGACTTGGTACGCGGTTACCACCAGGTCCCAGTGCGCGCTGAGGACATACCCAAAACAGCAGTAATAACTCCGTTCGGGCTATTCGAGTTTTTGCGCATGCCGTTTGGGCTTAAAGGCGCGGCACAGAAGTTCCAACGCATGATGGACGCGGTGTTGCGCGATCTCCCCTTCGTGTTCGTCTACCTGGACGACATATTGGTAGCCAGCACGTCCGAAGACGAACACGAAAACCGCCTCACGGCAGTTTTCCGGAGATTGGGAGAGCACTGGTTAATAATCAACCCAGCGAAGTGTCAGTTCAGGGTGACGCAGATTGATTTTTTGGGGCATCGCGTCTCTCCAGAAGGAGCAGTTCCTCTGCCTGACAAAGTGCGTGCAGTAACAAATTTTCCCCAGCCACAAACGGTCAAAGCGTTACAGGAGTTTTTGGGAATGGTGAATTTTTATAACCGTTTCCTCCCCCGCGCAGCACAGCTCATGCAACCATTGTATGCTGCAGTAAAAAAACAAAAACCCACAAATAAAATCGAATGGTCTCCGGAGCGAGAGCGTGCATTCTCGGAAGTTAAAACAGCCCTGGCAAAAGCTGCATTGTTAGCACATCCAGTCCCAATGGCCCGCATAGCGCTCACTACTGACGCGTCAGATGTGGCCAAAGGGGCGGTCGTGGAGCAGTATGTAGCCGGAACTTGCAACCACTCGCCTTTTTCAGCAGGACCTTGCGCGATAGTGAACAAAAATACAGCGCATTCGACAGGGAGTTGTTAGCTCTCCACTTGGGCCATTCGCCACTTCCAGTTCTGGCTGGAAGGACGCCGTTTTCACCACGTTCGTGGACCACAAGCCGCTGACTTTCACGATGGCCAAGGTTTCGGAACCGTGGTCAGGCCGACAACAGAGACAGATGGCCGCGATCTCAGAGTTTACTACCGATATCCAGCATGTGGCGGGTAAACTTAATGAGATTGAGGTTGAGATTGAGATTCAACTTTATTGTCATTACATATGTATGAATACAAGGTAACGAAACGTGACTTGGCATTTGGGCACGCTCTGCAGTGCGCATCCAAGGCTCCGTGGCAGCTCCAGCCCGCGTAGGGGTAGATTTCGTAGCCATGGCCTCGGATCAGGTTAGAGACGCAGAAGTGCGCGCGGCCCCACTCCACGTAGGGATAGATTATGCAGCCATGGCCGCGGATCAGGTTAGCGACGCGGACGTGCGCGCGCTCCTGTCTGGACCAACAGGGTTAAGGCTGAAGAACAGGGTGCTGCAAGACGGTATGCCCCCCCTAATCTGCGATGTCTCCACTGGGCGACCGCGTCCTGTGGTACCAGCCGCATGGCGCCGCCGCGTTTTTGACTCGATCCATTCTCTGGCGCACCCGGGAGTGCGCGCGTCGGTCAAAATGGTGGGAGAGAAATTTGTATGGCCGAGCCTGCGCAAACAAGTT